>ML681972.1:196623-584370 GCA_007922195.1 Podocnemis expansa
GCATATGCCTAAACCAGGTTTCATCAAGTATACAAAATGGAGTACAGTGTTTAAGCAGGAGTTCCAAACTGGCAATATGGAGTCTTGTTGGATATTGGTTATAATGCCTATTAGTCAGAGTTACAGAATTATTTTACTTATGACACTAAAGGACATATACACAATATTAACTAACATGTACTTTAAAGGTAAATATGATTAATTATCTCTGTCCCTCCATTTTATCTGTCCCTGCCCCATACCTCCAGTCACTCTCTGCTTAATGTAGAACACTCTAACACACAAGAGAACAATTTCAAGCACAGGATAAATACTAGGCACAGCATATGCCGGTGTTCAGCAGAGTTCATCTTTACAAATAATATCACTGCTGATGAGGTTGCACTCCCAGACTACCTGCTGCCCCAGCCTCACAACTGAGGCAACAAGGCAAGGGCAGGAGACCCTATGGCTGTGCCAGGCCAGCCCCACTGCCACATGAGACCCTGTGGTCAGACCAGGCAGCTCCACCATCTGGGCATGGGGAGAGGGCAGGAGACCCCAGGGGGGACCAGGGGAGCACCATGGTCTGGGCATGGGCTGATGGCAGGAGACCCTGGGCTGGCACCCGAGCCTTGCCCCCTGAGCTGTGGGGGCTCCCTGGCCAGGGCTGCATCACAGCAGCCTGGCCACCAACCTGATCCCCAGGGACCCAAGGCTGAGGGATGGTCCCTTGCTCACCAGCCTTCTGCTGGCCTGACCCTGGCTCGGACAGAGGCTGAGGAACATCCCTTGGCCCACCTGGGGCTCAGGTGAGGGTCTCCATTCCCAGGCCACCTGCCCCCAGGGCCCCTAGGCCATGGGGGGGTCCCCCCTGCAGGCAATGGGGAGACACTCATGGAGCCAGCTGGGACCTAGAGGGCGTGGGGGGAATGCCCCCAGCCCACGGGTACCCCCTGCCAATCCCAGCTTGGCCCCAGAGGCCTATGGACACCCCCAGTCTCACCCAGGGCCCAGAAGCCTAGGAACACCCCACCAGTCCCACATGGGCCCCTAATGTTTAGGGGCACCCCTGCCCATCCCACCCAGGGCCTGGAAGCCTATTGGCACCTTCCACAGCCCCACCCTGGTCCCAAAGGCCTGGGGGGAATCCCCCGCCCCACCTGGGGCCCAGAGGCCAGGCACTAATTCCCTGCTTCCACCCAGGGGCTGGAGCCCATGCAGGGAAGCCCCTCTGGCCCCAGTTGGCCCTTCCTCTCCCCCCCCCCGCCTGACTGGGGCCTCCAGTCCCCGTCCCCTCCACAGCACCTATCTGCTCTCTCCTCCAGAGAGCAGCTGGTGCTGGAGCTGCTGCCGCTGCCAGGGAGAGAAGAGGGTTTGAAACTCCCTCCCATCTCTCCCCTGGCTGAGTCACAGATGCTGCTGCAGCAGGTGGGTGGGGGGTGGAGGCAGCTACAGCTCAGAGGCTCAGTAAGCTCCCTCCCTGCACTGCCGGGGACTGGCCACCTCTCCCTGCGCCAGCACTGGGGGTCCAGGGAAAAGACCGGGGCACAACCTTGGAGATTTGGGGCACAGGCCCCCTGTGCCCAGTGCCAGCAACACCCCCGGCCACAACCCACTTTGTCAGACACATCTGAAGAAGTGGGTTGCAGCCCACAAAAACTTATGCCAGAAGAAATTTGTTAGTCTTTAAGGCTATGTTTACACTGGCAAATTAGTCTGGACTAAGGAGGCTTAGTCCGGACTAATTTAGCTCATGGCCACACTAGGTTTTCCATAATTTGAACTAAGAAATTTCTAACCGCCTTAGTTTAAACCTTAGTCCAACCATGACCCAGATTAATGCTTAGTTCGAATTTAAGAAGTTCGAACTAAGCTGGCTAGTTCAAACTAACTACATGTTCTAGTTCAAACTAAGCATTAGTTCAAACTAGAATGTGCAGTTAGTTTGAACTTAGAAGCACAAGGTTAGTTCAGACTAATTTTGCAGATAGACATAGCCTAAAGTTCCACAGGACTTTCATTGGTTTTGCTATATACAAACTAACATGGCTACTCCTCTGAAACTTTAATATCAGTGTTTCACTGTGGGGACAAAACCAGCCAATGCCAAGGATCCAAGTGCTTATTTATTAATTTATTTAGTGGTGGGATCCTCCCAATTCAGTCCAGTGAACAGGCACCAGGAAACACCCACTAAACCACAAGAGTTCTTTGTAGACTGAGTGATCTGATAGGGCTTTCAGAGGAACAGGGAAGAACAAAAACAGCCCTACCACAAAGATGAATTCTCCTGTCCTGAGCACAGCAAAGCATCCTCGCTCAGTGCCCGCTGCCCACCAAGGGAGAGAGAAGGTACAGACAAATATAATGACTTGCCCAAGAGAGATTGTGGCTTATCTGAGAATTAATGACTACCTCTGGATAAGGTTGTAACGAGCCATGGGGCATGAGAAGAGTGAATGCTTATGGTATTCCTTCCCATAAAGTCATTTTAAACCATTTCATTTAGTGAGAAAATTCGTGTCTTACCAGGCTGAGCTGTTGAAATTCCCATGGCCGCTAAGTGGCGTAATTTCACCACAGATGACAGCAGCAGTGAGGTTTCTTTGCTAGGAGAAAACCCTGCTGTAGTTTCCTTTCACTTTACTGGTGATTTAATTCTCACTGTGCTGATAATTCAGCTTAGAATTTGGTAGCACTGGTTAGAAAATTGAATTTCTATCCCATAGGCAATTCCAACATTTTTCTCTTTTTTTGTCCTGAAATGTGATGACGCAATGAAATACTGAAAATGTTCACAGAATGCAAAATGTTTAAAAATTGATTTTGAAGCATTGAAACAGAACCCTTTGTACCAAAATGTCTATTTAAAATAAAAAGTTGTATTTGGGTTGACAGTTCCCATTTAATTTCTAAGCTAAAATCATTTTGAATCAACACTTTGAAAGGAAAATTGGGTTTTGATTTTCCCAAAACTAATTTTCCCATGGAAAATTTTTATTTTGACAAAACTACATTTTCTCTTGGGAAAACTTTATGGCCAAATAATTTTCACCATCTGTAGGAGTTTGACAGTCATTTCCCGAAAACACCAGCTTAAGTCAAAATTGCCTCTGCCAGGTAATTCATATTCATTGCCAAGGTTTCTGTCCACACATTAAACCCCAAAATGCAGCTAATGACTTAAAATTATCTTTGCTACAAAATGACACAGATTCACATACTCTCTTGGGATTCTCATTTCCATTATTAGCTATGTTTGAATAGTACCACAATATATAACATTGTTGAGACCATTGTTGAAATATTGTGTCCATTTTTGGTCACACACTACAAAAATGATGTTGAAAACTTGGAAAGTGTTTGGCAAAGGACTAAAGAAATGATTCATGGTCTGAAAAACCTGCCTTTTAGTGATAAATTAGACAATAAAAAATTCTAATAGAAATTTAGAAATTTTGAATTCAAATGCAATATCATACCTCTTTGGCTTTATAATCTCTCAATAGTCTAAGTGATTTTAGGCCCTAAATCCCACTGACTTTCAATAAGACTTGGGTTCTTAAGTTCCTAAATCATTTTTTAAAATGGCAGTGAGCCTTAGGCATTCTTCAAAATGTTACCCTCAAACTATTTAGGTTATTAAAGATAAGGTTAAAAGATGACAATCACAGTCTATAATTGCCTGCACAGAGAAGATAACCTGATATTAGAGGGCTCTTCAAACAACCAGAACACTATCCAAAGGTTGAAAATTGAAGTTAGGCAAGTTTCAAATTGGAAATAAAGTACAGTTTTTTAGCAATGAGGGTAGTTAGCCACTGAAACAACTTAGCAAGGAATGTGTCAGATTCTCCATCTCTTGGCTTCTTGACATCTCTTCTTAGAAGAAGATACCCTCTCACACAATGTTTCTCTAACTTTTTGGTACCAGGGATCAGTTCTTCTGTCTTCCTAAACTGTGTCCAAAGACTGGTCATTGAGAAACACTAGCTCACCCACAAACAACTGGGCTCAATGAAGGAATCATGAAGTGAAGTTCTCTGGCCCAGGTTAGAAAGGAATCAGATTAGACGATCTAATGCTCTCTTATCTTACGGCCTCAGAACCTATCATCTTCTTGGCTCCTTGGCAGATAGATGTTCTGGGATCAGTGGCTTCCTGAGATAAGACCACTGTGTCCTCTGGGTCCACCAGTCACCAGGGGCGTCGCTGCCCTGGGAAATGACCCGGGGCACCGGCCCTGGCCCCAGCCCCGCCCCAGCCCCCTGACCGCAGGCCACACCCCCAGCCAGAGACAGGGCAGGGAACGGCAGCCACCGCTGCGGGGTCACCTGGCCTTTGAAGGGGCCTGAAGCGGCTGCCACTGCCATGAGTGGCTGGGCCCCGGATCCCTGGCCAGGAACAGGGCCGGGAGCAGCAGCCCCGGCCGTGGGCGGCTGGGCCCCAGATCTCCGGCCCAATCCAGCCAGAGACTGGGAGAGGCGGGGCCCCGCCAGGACCCAGGGCTCTGGCACAGGCATTCGGGGCCCGGGCCACGTGTGCCAGGTGCCAGTGATGCCCCTGCCAGTCACTATTCAAAGTGAGGTGCAAATTAGCTTTGCTGGAGAGAGAATGCAGGGACAGCAGAGAGATGGCAGCTGTTACAATGCCTCACTGTGTGAATAGATCTTCCAGGACTTTACACAGGATAGTAAGAAAGATATTATTTACCCTTCTCAACTCTTGCTTTCAGCTCTGGCTTTCCGTCTTCCACACCATTTGAAACAAAACAGCTTGTTTACTGGAACTATTTGAATTGACCGTGTGACCCTCCCTTCTTTGTATGTATATTTTTACTACTAACATGCCATATTTTCCATTTCAGGCATCCGATGAAGTGAGATTATGCCCATGAAAGCTTCTTTGATAAATAAATCTGTTAGTTTTTAAAAGTGCCACGGGAATCCTTGTTTGTAACAAAGATTGTTATTCCCACAGACACAAAGGGGATTTGTGGGTCAGGTGAGCCACAAAGGATAAAACCCAGGAATTGTGACAGACAATCCTCTCTCAGAGCCAAGAGCAGAACCTGCCAGTCCTGATTCTTCACTCACTGCTGCAGTATTAACCAGATCATCTGATATGCTCCTGCCATCCTTAGAAATAACAATACTACACTCTCACATAGTATTTTTTTATCCATAGATGATCTCAAAGCACATCACAAAGGAGAGAAGGAGCATTGCTCCCCATTTTATATAGGTAAAACTGAGGCACAGAGCAGTGCTGAGACTCTCCAGAGGTCACCCAGCAATTCAGTGGCAGAGCTGTGACCAGAACCCAGGTTAAATATAGACAGGGGTGGCCAAACTTATGGAACTCAAGAGCCACATAAGTTGATTATTAAACGTCTGAGAGCCACATTGCGGCATATAGCCATATTCTACCTACTCCAAAATTACTAAGTTTAAAATTTATTGCACACTTTAATTTTATCATAAAAAGAGGGTAAACATTGATCCTACTAATGTCAGGTTCTAATAATTACTTAAGGCTATCTTGAAAACTAGGCTTACCTATACAGTAAAAACTTAGCTTCTCCCTGCCATCTTAACCAGGCCACCGCTTCTCCCTGCCGTCTCCAACCACGCCACATTTCTCCACACCATGCCGCCACTGCCCCAATGTCTCTGTCCATGCCGTACTTCTCTGCACCATCCCTGACCATGCCACGCTTCTCCCTGCCATGTTCTTCTGCAAGCCACACTTTTTCTTTGAAGAGCTACATGCGGCTCACAAGCAGCAGTTTAGCCATGCCTGATGTAGCATGTAACCCAAATAACAGGATTACACTGGAACTCTCTTTTCCCCACTTTCCTCTCCTAGTTTTTCTCTTTTCATTATTGATCTTGCTCCAGGGAAAGCAAGGGTTAAGTGGGCATAATTTTTTTTACACTATTCCCTCCCTGCAATGTAATCTTGGGGGATTAGCCCATGACTACTGACATCAGGGGATTAAAACCTGAAAATCAGTTGTGGATGTATGTTCTGACCTAAAAACAACAAAGAACATTCCCCCACCTAGTGTCAGTTTAATCTGACCGCTTTGGAATGACAAGCCACTGTGCAGTGTCCCTTTCACACCAGAAAAAGCGCTAAACAGCAACAGAAACCCTTTGTCTGAACACACCTCTATTTTGGAAAGGGTGTGAATGGAACACACAGGCACAATCCAAACACCACACTGCCTGGGGCTTTAGACCTTCCCTGAGGCACTCTGCTTATTTGTGTTGGTGGGTCAGGAGGAGCAATGGAGTTAGGCCAAATGCAAGTGCCTAAGGACTCAAGCATTACCACATAGGAGGGCGGTGTCCTCATTTCCTGGCCCCTGGGCTCTTCTGGCTCACATATAAGCATGAGGTCACTCAGTGACAACATGGCTGATTTGTAAACGGTCCCTCCCTTGGTGGCTGCACCCCCTTCCTTGCCCCCCCCCCCTTCCCCCATCCTGATGTGGTTCCAGCAAATGGCACAGCTAGGCTTTCACTGGCCTTACCACAATGATTGAGGCTGAGCATGGCTCCATCCAAATTGGAATCCAGCCTCTAGCAGTGGACTTGATGTTTTTTTTTTTTTCAGAGGGGCAGGGGAAGGCTCAGACAAATGTAACCAGCAAAACTGATTCCTAAAGCTTTGTCTACACAGGAGATAGTTTTAAGGCATAACTAGTAGTAGCAAACATCCTTCAGTCTTGGAGAGACTAAAAAAAAAAGTGCTCAGTTTTATGGCTGCCACAACTGTGGCTGAAAAGGCCTGCTCAAGAGTGACAATCTCTGACATATTAGTCCCATTTAAAGGGGCTGTTTCAAAACTTTGAGCTGTCTTCTGGGGGCTCTCTTCTCCTCTGCTAAGCTCAACTGCTTCCCAAGGCCGTAACTAGAAAGGTTGGCACCCAGGGCAAGCTGCCCTAGATGCAACCACCCCCGGGGCCCAATTCGGACCCTGCTGCTCCTGGGAGTCCCCGGGCCAGCTGGCAGGGTCCTGGGGGCAGGGCGCCTTCCTCAGCACCCTCTAAAATCCAGTGCCTGGGGCTTTGCCCTGTTTGCCGTGCCGTAGTTACAGCCCTGCTGCTTCCTCTCATCGTTTGGGAGACCTTGACTGAGCTCTTGTTTCCAAAGGCTGCTGTCCTGCCAGTGATCCTTCCCAGTTATCCATATCCATGTTTTTTTTTTTCCAGGGGGTGGGGGGAGGAGGAGTTGAGGGCTCACTTGCAAGCATCCTTGAAACGCAATTTTGGGCACCCTTTAGATCAGGGGTCTCAAACTTGTGGCCCATGGTCCACATGCAGCCCCTAAAGTTATTTCCTGCAGCCCACAACGCCACTATTATTATCAATATTTGCAATATCATTGTATGAAAAAGTTTCAGTGGTGCAGCCCTTGGGCTAACATTCTAGTCCTCATGTGGCCCTCATGGTAATTTGAGTCATACTAGTTCTCCTGCAGCCCTCGTGGTGATTTGAGTTTGAGACCCCTGCTTTAGATCTTCTCCCAGACACCAATTGGCTATAAAGGATGTCCTTTGGGATGTGCCAATTATTGGTTCAGCTTACATGCCCAAGTCAGCAGAGGCATTTCTGTTTAAGGAATGTTTGCATGCTGTGTATACTGGCCTGCTTCCCTCAGTGCTAGTAACTCTGAGACATTCTCAGAATTTGACGAAGCCAATAACATATAGCATAACTAAAGGTGTGGATTGAAACTGATATAAGTATTCAATTATAAGAGTGTCCGGTTTTGATTTAACTTAAGTTACTGGACAAACCAAAAGAAAAAGCCACTCTGATATCGGAATAAGAGTTCCAAAGGGGTAGCCATGTTAGTTTAGTTCAGCAAAACAAACAAGGAGTCCTGTGACACTTTTGTTTGTGCAATGTGTAGACTGTAAAGAATTTTTTACCTTCAGTCCATTAGGTATAATGTCTAATTGTTTGCACAGGAATCCTTGTTTGTTTTGTGGAATAAGAGTGTTGCACACGGGCCGTTATACCAGTTTAGCTAGATCTGAATAACTATATTGGTATAATTAGTAACACCTATGCGTGCATGTTTTGGCCAATTAATGTGTGCAGTCCTGGACATGAATGCAAGATTAGATAGAAAGGTGTGTATTTAGATGGATGCATAAAATGGGTGAGAGATTTACAGTGGAAGACACGTGGCAAGTTTTATGGTCCTCAGAGAAAGTGACAAATAATTATCTTGTCTTAGAGCCCATTCATTGTCAATGAAGGTTTCTGATTTACTGGTTTCATACCTGACATGGAATTTGTGCTGCACCAGAATTTATGTAAAACAAACAAGGAGTTCTGTGGCACTTAAATTCTAACAAATTTATTTATTGCATGAGCTTTCGTGGGAGAAAATCCCACTTCATCAGATGCTTCTTGAAATCATCTGATGAAGTGGGATTTTCTCCCACAAAAGCTCATGCAATAAATAAATGTCTTAGTCTCTAAGTGCCAAAAGACTCCTTGTTTGTTTTACTGAACTAAACTAACACGGGTGCCCCTTTGGAACTCAGAATTTATGTGGCATTTTACAGACAGTCCACTACGTCAATATGAGCAGCCAAAAACCAAGACACACATTGTTGAGGACTGCAAAATGACTCAGCTTCCTGGAGGGCTTTGTGCCTTGAACATTGCCAGTTAGAACATTCATAGAGTTCTGTGGCACTTTTAAAGACTAACAAATTTATTTATTGGATAAGCTTTCATGGGCACTATCCCACTTTGTCAGATGAGTGGGATTGTGTCCACAAGAGCTCATGAGATAAATAAATTTGTTAGTCTTTAACAGTGCCACAGAGTTCCTTGTTTGTTTTGCTAAAACAGACTAACACAGCTGCACCTCTGATAAGAACACTGTGGCTGGACTTGATGTGCCAGATAGATAGATAGATTCATGGCGAAGGAAGGAGGGATAAATCTGATCCATTTCTCCATTCCCATACACATCTGCCTACCTGTCCCTCCAGTCATCCCCACGCTACATACCTATCTAGCAAGGTTGTTTCGAAATAAGAATGGCCATGTTCACACGACGCACCATTGTTTTGAAACAATGACTTCCGTTGTTTTGAAACAACGCCGTTGTTTCGAAACAACTTAAACCCCATGTGGGGACGAAACAACGTTGTTTCGAAACGATTGTTTCAAAACAATGCTGTCTAAACATGTTGTTTCGAAACAACAGTGACTCATTTCGAAATAACTGTTGTCTGAACTTGCTATTTTGATTCCTGCTTTTCCTGTTAATTCGAATTAACTTATTTTGAAATAGGGCATTATTTCGATACAACTTGTATCAAAACAACTTGTATCGAAATAACCCCCTGTGTGTGAACATAGCCCAAGGGTTAAAGTAAGGGGGAATGTACTAGAATGCCATTCCAGGGCCCACCATTTTTAGGGACAAGAACTCCAGGGCCCCTAAATATAGAACAATGGGGGCAGAACATTGTGTTTCGGTGTGTTCCCCTTACCCCTGCACAGTTTTAAAAGCTCTCAGCCTGGGGGAAGCTCCCTGCCAGTCGGAAGATTGCATTGCCCAGCCGGGTAGGGGCCGCAGCTGCTGCACACAGCTGGCAGCTATGGCCCCTATCCAGCCAGAAGACAGTCTTCCAGCGGGCAAGGAGCTTCCCCCAGGCTGGGAGTTTTTAAAACTCCCGCCCTGAGCATGCTCCAGGAGGAGCAGCCCATGGCATGGCCACTCTGCCAGCCAGGTAAGAGCATGCTGTGGGGGGCCTCCGCCTCTGCCCTATCTGGAGGCTCCAGTCCCAGACTCCACAGCACAGCAGTGGGGGGAGTCTTCAGAGTTGGGCAGGGGTGGGGGCCTCTAGCAGCAGGACTGGCCCAGCTTCAGGCTTGGGGGCTGGCTTGGGGCTCAGTGCAGCCCACAGCCTCTTGGCCCAGCTTGGGGCCCGACCTGTGGCTTGGCCCGGCCCAGGGCTCAGCCACTGGCGCAGCCCTCCATAGGGCTCAGGGCTGGGCCAGTGGTACATCCCATGGCCAGATCAGGTCAGGGCCAGATTGGGCCCAGCGCTGCTAAGGGGTGGGGGTAAAGGGGAATGTGGGGGGGGGGCAAGAAACACCACGAGAGGGGGCTGTGTGCCCTGAATGTTTTTTTGGGGCAGCTATGCCTCTGGGGGGAGAGCAGTTGGGTTGGGGACTGTCAGGCAGCTGGCAGGGAAAAGGCATGGGGGAACAATGGATTGGGCCAACTTGGGGTGGGACCAGAAGAGGCGGTGGGTGAGTTAGGATGGGGAGAAGGGGTCAGGATGGGGAGCTGTGGAGGTGTTGAGGAGGTTGGGGGGCTGAAGTGGAGTGGAGTGAAGACAGAGGTGGTGTTAGGAGAGCTGAAGTGGGGACTTGGGGGCAAGGAGCTTGGGAATGTGAATGGGAGCTGAGGAGGACATGGGGAAAAAGGGGTCTGATGGGGGCACTAGTGGACAAGGTTGGGGTGATGTTGTGGATTTGAGGCTGTGCTTCATGACTGAGGAAAGTGCTGGTGGACCTCAAAAGTGTCTGCCTGGCCTGGGGCCCACACATGTATGAAGGGAGCCTGGACAATACAGGAAGGGGCCCGGAGATTAGGAGGGCTCCTGGGCCCATCAAATGATACTTTAACCACTGGCTTTAACTCTTCCAGCATAAAGCACCTTTATACCCATCTAGCTACATTCTTGCCAGTAAAGGACTGTACACAACTTTCATGCCAGTACTAAGCACCACAACTTAGCAAGGCCTTAGGCTGAGTCGCTTGGGACTTTCTGTGCCTCAGTTTCCCTCTCTTCAAACTCAGGATGTTTACCCACTTTAGCACCTGCATGTAAAGAGCTTCGTCATTAAGAAGGTCCTGTCAGGATAGATGTTTTAAGCCTCCCACCCCCACCCCCACCCCCAACAGACCAATCTGCCAAGCAAAGACCACAGGGAGACAGGAGAAGATTTCTACACAGTTTAATGTAAAAAAAGAGTGTGGGATTAACACTGCTTGGGGCCCAATCCAGCCCTTGGGTAATGTTAGCAAGGCAGGAATGTAACCAAGGACAGGAGTCAAGCCCAAGTCACCACAACAGCAGGGGAACACAAGAAACCTAAATGTCAAAGACAGTTAGATACAGTGGATGGAGAAAGAATAAAAAACAACAGCTGAATAAATGAACAAAAGTCCACCCTGGAAGAACTAAAAATGCCTCATTAAAAAACCACAACCACCCCCTCCCTTCCTGCCGTTGGCTGGTACACCAGTGTAAGGCTGCGTGACATGCTGCCTTTCTGAGTCTGTCACACAATGCCACCGCCTTGGCTGACAGCTCAGCTTAGGCTAGGGACCTTGCAAACTTCCAGTTTCTAGAGCCAGCCTCTGCAGATGGCCTGAAAAATAAATACTTACATCTTCTGTGGGTTGGGCACCATAGGAGAACCTATAACATGCATGGACCAGGTGACCAGAGCCTTTGACAACAGCCTGATTCTCACGTACCCCAGTCCAGCTCCACGTTTGGGGGTAAAATAACTTTAGGACCTCTTCGCTCTCTATGTATTATGAGCCTTGACTAGCCATAAGTGTCAATTACAGCAGCCTCAGAGCTGCCATACCCCACACTCCACCCCCTTACAGGCCCTAGGATATGGTGAATAGTCACAACCCACTGCACTCTGATCACCTCTCACATACCAACTCCATGTTGGCCAGGGAGGCCTCTAGACCAGGAGTCTCAAACTTAAATCACCATGAGGGCCGCATGAGGACTAGTAGGGGGCCACACGAGGACTATATGTTAGTCTGAGGGCCACACCACTGAAACCTTTTCATTCAATGATATTGCAAGTATCAGTAACAATAGCGTCGTCGCGGACCTCAGGGAATAGCTTTAGGGGCTGCATGCAGCCCGTGGGCCATGTGTTTGAGACCCCTGCTCTAGACGGAGTGGGGCAGATTCTCAGGAGGCACTTGCTGCCACAGAGGAGCACAAATGTGACTGAGACAATGTCTACATGAGAACTTATTTCAGTTTAATTTATATCACTCAAGGGTGTGAATAATCCACACCCCTAAGCAACATAAGTTACACCAACCTATGTGCTGGGTGGGCAGCACTATGCCGATGGGAGAGCTTTTCCCACCAACATAGCTACTGCCTCTTGTGAGAAGGGAAGTAATTAAGCCAATGGTAGAGAGGTTCTCTCCCATCAGCTTAGAACCTCCTCACCAGAAGCACTGCAGAAATGCAACTTTGTCAGTGTTGTCACACTTCTAGGGTAGATGCCACCACAGAGTCAGGAGCCGTTTTTGTAACAGTCTTGCAAAGTCCGTTTCATGCCCCTGCTCCACATAAAGGATAACAACCTAAAACTGCCGCTGGCTGGTTGAGGGCACTGTCCTTTTACCTCTGAAGCCCTGGGTGCAAATTCTGACCACCTGTCCATGTACGGGATAGCATGGGGGAACCGGACCAGGAGAATCCCTGGGAAGCAGCTCATTTCTGAGGAAAAGAAGTCAGTTGAGATCCCCTCCCAGTCTTTGTTTAGCCCTTTAACTCTGGCGGGGGTGGGGGTTGGAGAGGACTGTTTGTACCTAGAAGGCAAACCCCCCGAAATCCAGCATGTCAAAGTCCTGGTCCATCCCTTCATAATCCAATGTCTCATACTGGGAGGCCTCAGCATCGCAGGCAGATGGGTGATAACCTAGTTCTTTGAAGTCAGGGGGGAGCACCTCTCCTGGCCGGCCGGCCGTGGCTGAGGTCACCATGTAACCCATGGTGGGGCCAGCTGCTGCTCCCCCCATCAGCAGGCAGGCAGCTTTCACCCCCGCATGCATCTGGGAGCCATGGCGCAGGCAACGAGGAGAGCATGTTTCCTTGCACAGGCTGGTCCTGGTGGCTGGGCAGGAGGAGAGGGAGGGTCAGTAGTGCAGCACCAGACCTTGGGTCCAGTTCTATGGCATCTCAGCTGGAGGAGGACACATAAGTTTGTGGCTTGTGCATGGGCCTGGGATTTGGGAGATCATGATTTGATCCTGCCAGGGACTCCTTCTTGGACCATGCACTTCCCCATCACAGTGGGCCTCAGTTTCCCCATCTGCGTCCCATGGGAAGAATGAGCCTGCACTTGTCTAATGGGACTAGGGTTCATTGGGTCAGAGACTGTCTTTCACGCCATGCTTATGCAGCACCCAGCCCAATGGGGCCCAGATTTCAGAGTACATCTATGCTACGGCTGTGCCACCAGCATAATCCCATAGCACTGCTGTAGTCTGCCCTGCCACAAGAGGTTTTCAGTCAGTACGGGAAGGAACAGAACCTCCTGAGCATCAGTTGTGATGCCCAGAGAAGCATTCTTCTGTAATGTAGCTGTATCTACACGGGGGACGAGGGTGCTGGAGCTCAGTCAGTCCAGGTGGGATTTCTTTCACATCCCAGACCAAGGTAGCTATATCAACCTACATTTCATGTGTAGACTAAGCCTCAGCTGGAGCCTTTAGGCCCCACCATAGTACTAACAATAATGAAGCAACTTCTGATTTGCACCAAAGTAAGGGCTTGTGGTTATACAGCAGTTTAATTTAAAGTGGGAAGTTAATCTGGTGCAAAAGGTTCTTCCTTTGGTTTACTCTAGCCTTAATTCAGTTTTCCTTAAATTGATTAGAAACAGGTCTAAGCTAAACCAAAATAAGTTGTTCTTCCACCTAAATCAGAGCATCTACACTGAGAGTTGAACCAATTTAACTCAACCAGTGCAAGCTTGTGCTTAGACAAGGCCTGAGCAGGATCCAGCCAGGCCCAAAACTCATATACTTGCAAGAACCCACATCCATTCCTGATTTTAAGGGTGCTGGAGTTCATAGATTCATAGACGTCAAGGCCAGAGGGGACCATTATGAACATCTAATCTGACCTCCTACATAAGCCAGTCCAGAGAATCCCACCCAGGCAAGGCTACAGTGGCTAAATCCAGGAGGAAATTTGCCCAGAAATCTAGTTCAGTGACAGAGGAGTGCATGAGAGCCACTGCAAGGCACCAGCAGGGTGTGAACCCCAAAGAGGAGCCAGTGGGGCAAAGCTGAGTGTCCATTTGGCACCACGTAGGAGGCTATGGAAATGCTGCCTAGGGGGTGAGCCCCATTGCTGAACAGACTCCTGGGGGACAGACTGTATAGGACAGTCATGCATTGGGCCCCAGGGTGGGGGACAATCCCTGATGGAGTATGTCATCTCTTCTGGGGAACAGACAACAGTGGATGACCTTGCTGGTGGGATCTGGTGGGAGTGCCCCAGGTCTTATTCCAGGATTCTGCTACCAAGCCTATCATGACAGATCTCTGGCACCATGACAAACAACTGAGGAACCCAGAGGCCGGGCTGGTGCCTGAGATGCCAACTAGAATGCCCACAATGGTCACAGAGGCACCCCAGTGCCTGTTAAAGAGTCTAGTACCTTCCCTGCTTTCTGTGCCAGGAGAACCACTACCTCCTCCCCCTTCTTTCCAGAAGCATTTCCGAGATGGAGAGCTGATGTGGAGCTTGCATCTCGCTGGGGATCCTTGGGAGAAGCTCTGAGCAGAGAGGAATCACCATCACTATGGGAATAAACATATGCACCATCCCCAATCCAGGGCAGAGGAGTGACCTTTGAGTGACATCCTCGCCTGGCTGATGTCAAGGGCAAAACATCCTTTGAGTCCTAGGATTCCACCCAAGACCTGATTCTTCAAGAGGTGCTGAGCACCTGTGGATCCCCCTGACTGTGACTGTGGCAGCCAGCACACAACACAGGGCCTGGGCAGCAAGGGCCAGTGGCTACTTTTGCAAATTCAGCTGCCTGAGTCTGCAAGGCAAAAGAAAACAATGAACGGACCCCATTTTAAGTCCCCTTTCCCTGCATTGGAGTTACGCCCCTTTGGGTCCCCCTAACAGCTTCCAGGCTCTGTAACGCTGACTCCACCTTCTATGTGCCATGGGGGGCAGAGACTTCCACCACACCCCCATCTGCTCCCACTATGGAAGGTAGATGCCGGGTGGGTGTGTGGCACTGGCCCCTATGCCAGCTCCCAGGCAACTGCCCGCCACCCACACCTGAGCAGCATGGCAGGATTGAACTGTGACAGGGAATTGGACCCAGAATAGTCCCTCGTTCAAACCAGACTTGCTCTGGTAACAGAAGATGTATATTAGCAGGTTGTGGACTGCAAAGTCAGAGTGGCTTTGTAGCCTTCCCCCTATTCCTGAATCAGTTACTTAAAGCCCCAGGAAACTGCTATGGACCAAAAGCCCATGGGCACCTTTGCCTCATTTCCTGAGACCCACAGCGAAGGCTACGTTTTACTCGCTGTTAACTGGGCCCTGTGGCTATGACGACAAGCTATGCATTTTGTGCTCTGATTCCACTTACTTCCTTGACTTTGCGTAGTATGTTCAGCCACTGCCTGCAGTGGAAGAGAAAGAAAAAGAAAAAGAAAAAGCCTAATTAGCACAGCTAGCCTAATGAGCCGGCCACAAGCTCCTGGCCTGCTTCATGTCTTTGCCTGCCCCAGATGCTGCCTGGGACCCAAGAGAGGTAGGTTCGATCCCCTACTCTGGTACCAAGTCACTGCACCTCTCTGGACCAGCTGCAAAATTCTCTGCTGGGAAGCAAGACAGGGACTGGGAACTCCTCAGGTACTAACCATGGGTGCTGGCTCTGCCTTTACCTGCACTCCTGGTTGTCAGCCGCCAGCAGCAGGAGGAACTTCCCACCTGTGAGGCTGAGGCCTAAGCAGCTGTCTCTCTGGGCACCCAGGGGCAGGCGTGGCAGGTTACAGATCTCACTGCCCTCCAGGATGGCCTCACAGCTGGTGCTGAGTGAGATGCCCAGGTCGGCTGGAGACTGTGCATCATGGGAGATCAGGAGGCTCCCATCCATGGAAAGGAAGAGGAACTTCTCCTTCCATTGCTTAAAGAGAAAGCCCCCTGCAAAACAAAGAGGGGTTGTATGAGCCTGAGGCCATATTCCAGCTGTTTGTAATCAGCAGAGGGCTTTTATCCTGGCTGAAAATTGCTAGGAAAGGACTAGCCCCATTAGGCAGCTAGGCAACAAAGTAGGAGTCCTGGCTCCCAGTCCCTCTGCTCTAACCACTAGACTCCATTCCCCTCCCAGGGCTGGGGAATGAACCCAGGCATCCTAGCTTCCACTGCCCCTTCCAACCACTAGACTCCATTCCTCTCCCACAACTGGGGATAGAACCCAGGAGTCCCATCCACCCATTCTAACCACTAGATCCCACTCTCTTCCCACCTGGGCAGAGAGAGTCAGTGATGTGAAGCATGTTACATAATTCAAACCCTTAGGACTACTCTGAGACTGGAGAGTTGCATGACAAAAGCAAGGTAAATTGAACTGCCTAGCTCAGGTGTGACAAAGGAAATCACACAGCAGCACAGGAAGGGAGAGGCCAAGGGGGAAATGAAAAGGAACACAGACACTTTGAGAAGGAGAGAAGCCCCTGGCTTTGGCTAGAGAAAGACCATCTTGTGAGCAACTCTCACAAGATGGAGGACCTGGAGCTGGCTGAACACTACCAACAGTCAGTCTTGTGGGTAGAATGAGGGGAATAGACTAAAGCAAAGGTCTCAAACACATGGCCCTGGGGCTGCATGCAGCCCCTAAAGCTATTCCCTGTGGCCTGTGATGACACTATTGTTACTGATACTTGCAATATCATTGTATGAAAAGGTTTCAGTTGTGCAGCCCTCAGACCAGGGGCATCGCTGGTGCCTGGCACACAGGGCCTGTGCCCTGAATCCCAGCACCAGTGTCCCGGGTCCTGGCGGGGCCCCTGCCTCTCCCAGTCTCCGGCCGGATTCAGCCGGAGATCTGCGGCCCAGACGCCCGTACTGGCGACGGCCACTTCCAGCCCCTTCCTAGGCTGGGTGACCCCGCAGCCACGGCTGTGGCTCCCTGCCCTGCCCCGGCCAGGGGCATGGCCTGCAGTCAGAGGGCAGGGCCTGGGCCAATGCCCCAAGTCCTTCCCCAGGGCAGCGACGCTCCTGCCTCAGACTAACATACTAGTCCTCACGTGGCCCCCTACAAGTCCTCATGTGGCCCTCATGGTGATTTGAGTTTGAGCACCTGGACTAAAGAATAATCTTGGAATAGTTATCAGATTAGCATGTGTTTTATATCTCTTATTTGTTTGTGGTAACTCCTGACACCTTTACTAAATGATGGTGCATTGACTTGCTACATACTCACTTAACATCATCTTCTAATCAATAAACCAGTATTTGTTTTATCTAAAGTTCTGTGGACTTCAGAGGGTGTGAATCAGAAAGACTTAGCCAATCTATTTCTATGTCAAATGAATGGACAAACATCTATGAGTCTATGGTGATTGGGGAAGGGTCCCAGTCCCTGTAGGATGGGAGTTCCCAGTGTAGTGCCTGGGGACTGAGTATGCTTACTTGGGGACTGTCCCATAGGTGACCAGAAGGCATACACCCATTGCCTAGGACTGATTAGATATGGGAAGCTAGTGTGGACTGACTCAAGAGTGAGTGGTCACCTGGCAAAACAGGATAAGTCGGGATTCAGGAGTGGAGACCAGGCAGTCACAGCAGCACACCAGACCAGATTCTGGGAGTGGCCTGTCACAGACAGGAAACACAGGAGAAATTTTTAGTGAGTAGGGTGAAGCAGAAGACGACACTGAGGTGGCACTAGCAAGCTCAGCAAATGGCCGCCTGGCTGGCATCAAGGCTTTCATTGCCACAAGAGTAATGGAAAGAGGCAAATGGTTTGGTTTGGTGGATCTTGTTGGCCAGAGTTGCACCCCACTAAAGAACAGCTATCTGCCTGGTCAGGGGTGACAGTGGGGGAACCTCTGCACTGCACCCAGCATTAAGGGACCCTGCCATAATCTCCTGCACTATTCCTAAACCCTGGCCTAGGTAATTTGTATTTGTGTCTCAAAGGGTTACGGTCATATCAGAAAGGAGCGCTCATACTCTGGTGAGGCAGCCCCCAAGATTTCCCAACCCCCACATCTTCTGCTTCCCAAGCTAGGCATTTACAGCAGTGCAGACATTCCCTAATCCAGCAAAGCAAGAGAGACCAACCCCACGGAAGGGGTGGGGCAGGGAGCAGGCAACATATATGAGACCAATGGGCAGGCATGTCAGAAGATGACCAGTGTGTTGAGCATGAGAGGGGCACATGGACTGGGGGAGACAGGAGAGGTGTAATCACTCATCGTCCCCACCCCCCCATTTGGGTTTTTGAACCATCCCCTTAAAGGCAACAAATGCCAGGGGCTGGTGCCAAACCCAGCCAATAGGGGTCAATGGGGCTGTGCCACAGAGCTGACATGGCTGTATGGAGGCAACACCCAGGTCTTTCCAACCCAGCTGTACTCTGTTCTTTCTTCACATCCATACTATTGTCCCAGCATCTCCAAAAAGCCAATGAGCTGGGGCCCTTCACCCTACTGCCACTGAAGATGGGCAGGAATGAAGTCTTCGGCAGCAGCTTCCTAAAGCTGGGCACAGCAAGGCAGATTAAACCTCTGATTAAAGTCTGTTTGCCATTTTGGGATTAGAATTCAATCAAGGGTTGGTAGTTTTAATCCCAGCCCAGCAGGGGAACCCTGCAGACATTGGCAGCAGAGATGCTAAATTTGTGTGGTCAAATAGGACAAGGGAAGTGAAGTGAGAAAGAAAATTTAACCCTTTGGAGGCAGGTGAGATTGGTAGAAAAAATAATTCTGATAGTCTTCAATGGACAGAGCCAGTGGGGGAGAGAATGGTTCCATGTCATGCTACTTTATTCATTCACCTAACCCCTGAATTCCAGTAATTTCATTAAGAATTTGTTTTAAGTTCTAAAAGCAAAAGGAATTTGCCCTACAATGTTTGCTGAACTGTGATCTCCACCAGTAGAGTGGATCAAAACCCTTTTTTACCCCCAACTTTAAAAAAAAATCAAATAGCTTTCCTGTGCAGAGGAAAACGTCAGTTGAAATTTCAAAGGAACGTTACAAAATATAATACAAGTGCTCAGAGTGAATTTGGTTTTTGTCTCAAAAAATTAAGCTTTTCGTTAAAAAATAGTTTTCAGTTACAAATTCAATTTTCACTTTCCTAGGAAAAAAGTCAGTCTGGGTATAAGTTTTCAAGATGCAATTAAAATGTGAAGTTTTTTTCAGTGTGGTTATCAATTTTAAAAGGTTTAGGGCTTTTGCTTTCAAAAACCCAACACTGAAAAAAAGATAAAACCATTCTCAAATGTCCAGAGAACAAATCCTGGGGATTCCCTGGCCAGCTCCAATCCCAAAGAGTTTTGGCCCAGATCCAAAGCCTCATCAGAGCCCTGAGCCCAACAGACTTTGGACCAGCGCCAGCACAGCTCAAGGAGGTATTTGAATGAAGGGTGCAGGCCATGGGGTTAGTATCAAGATGAAGGAAAAGTGGGGGGAGCGGTTGCTGGACCTGAGGGTAGCCAGGCCATGCAAACAAGGGGTGAAATTTAGTGGTGATGCTCACAAGCACAAATGGATCACATTTGGTTGGACAGTCTCTTCCACTGCAGAAAGAGATACTCCAAGTCCCAAAACAGTAACTAATTCATGACTGCAACCCGCAAATTCAAAGTCCCTGGGCTGGGAGGGCAGAATTGGTGCTGTTCCCAAGGCACTGTTCACACAGCACAGCAACAGGCATGTCCCTGATCTGTTCCCCCGGGGCAAATCTGGAGTCAGCCCCAGGCTACAACAGGATCAGAGACAGATCCTGAACTCAGCTACCCTAGTGTCAACCGAGTCACTCCCTTGAATCCCAGGGCAGTTACACTGCCTAACTGAGGTTAGGATGGTTCTTTTTGTTCCAGGCTTTTGATTCCAGAAGGGAAATCCCAACAAGAATCAAGGCAGAGATCTGAAATGGGGGTGGAATGACCATCTTGGTGAGGTGGGTAAAGGAGGCATAGCAAGGAGAGAGGGAGGGTGTGCTCACCGTATTTCCTTAGGTAACCCCGATGAATCTCTGAGGAGTTCATGCTGGACCAAACCATCCAGCCGACCAGCGAGCAAGGAAAGAGCCTGGGGGGGGGGGGAATCAGCTGCCAAGAGACTTGAACAGAGGCCAAATCTAATCCCTAATGCAGCCTGGTTGGGGAATCCCAGGGAGGGAACGCAGCCTTGCTGGCAAATCACAGCTCACACAGGCAGCCTCTCCCCTGGCCACCCCATGGGGCTGCGTATCCTGGGCCTCGTCCCCAGGTGGTGTAAATAGGTCATTGCTCCACTGGCATCAGGGAGAAGATGTCCAGCTGGTGTGAACTGGCATAGCACCAGTGCAGTCAATGGGGCTCTGGAGCTCTGGTGATGCACACCAACTGAGGGTGTAGACAAACCATGCTGCTGTGTTTGTCCATCCCACCCATCCCTGGTCAATGCATCCTTTCACCCAGCTCCAGGGTCTGCCAGTCAGGGCTCCCAGAAGCTGCCGCCAGTCCTTGGAGATGTCCCTCTGCCCCCATGCCCCAAGCCTCATTCATGGTGTGAAACAACCAGGCCCTCCCTAACTGGGCACCACTAGCAGTGACATCACCTCCAGTCAATCAGAAGCCCCAACAGGCACAGCTGCCAACGGGTCTGGATGCAAAGACAGAAGGCATCAGGTTCAGACAGCCACATAGACTGTGAACAGCTCTGCTCTGAGGGGGACAGTATCCCTGCATTCAGTGCCATGGCGCTCCAGAAGGTCCTGGCCTCTAATGTCTGCCCGCAGCCTCCACAAGGCCTAGGAAGCTGCCTTTGCTGAGCTGTTGCCCCATTGTAGGCTGGAGTGAGCCCTAGCAGAGCCGATCCTACCACAGAGGCGATTTAGGTGGTGCTAAGGGTGCTCCCCAAAAAAGGTAAGGGCCATCTTTTGGGGAGGCAAGAGGTACGATTGCCTCTGGCCCCGCGGTTCCGTGGGTCCTGCGCTGTCCTGCCAGGAGCAGGACAGTGCAGGGCCCACACTGCTGCCCCTCCACGGCCACGCCGTACCCCACCCCCTCCCCACTGCTTTCGGAGCAGCCAAAGGAAGCTGGGGGTGCGGGTGGGAGCACAGAGCTGGCCTCTGCTCTGGGCCGGCTTGCCCTGCCCCTAGGGTGGGGAACGCCTGGCCCAGGGGTGGAGCGGGCCAGCCCAAAGGCCGGGCTCCACTCATTCACCACTCCCCTGAACCAGCTGTTCTGCCCTGGGGGTGGGGAGGGCTGGCCCAGAGGCGGGGCAAGAGATCAGAGACCAGCCTCCAGATCAACCTGCTCCACCCCTGGCTCAGGGGAGAGGCAGGAGTGTGGAGCCAGCCTCTGGGCTGGCCCACCCTCCCCAGCATGAGAGGAAGGCAACCAGGGGGGCCCCACACAGGCCTATTGCACTGGACCCCACACCTCCCTAAAGACGGGGCGCCAAAATCACAGGCACCTAGGGCGCCAAAAAACCTTGGGCCGGCCCTGGACCCCAAGCCAGGCAAACCAGAGGCTGCCATCGATAGAGCATAATTGGAGCCCCTCCACAGTCAACTCCTAGGACAAAAAGCCCCCAACTCAGCTCAGCAGGCTCTCCAAGACACCCTAATTCCTCCCCATGCCACCCACTGCCACTTCTGACCCACAGACCCGAGACCCCTACTATCCCAGCCCTGGGCTCTCTGCCAGCTCTGCTGGTGCCCCTGAGTCACGACCTGCAGGCTACACAAAATGTCATCAGTACAGCTGCTGTTTGGATCCATCCCATTGTGTCTGATTAGCCCACAGCTGTGGCCAGAGGTCAGCTGTTCCCCGTGTCTCTAGAGGAAGGAAATTCGGAAATTCAAGCCGTTTGCTTAAAAAAAAAAAAAAGAATAAAAAAAAAGCCAATTATGAATGTTATTATCTACTGCAAAATGGTAGACAAAATGCAAAATGTCTCACAGGATTCCCATGAAATCAGGGCGTTTTTAACAAAACATAGGAATTATGGGATCCCTCCAGAATCCCTGTAGCTTGTGTATCATCTTTGTCCATGCCTAGTGTGCAGGAAGCTTGAGAAGAAGGTGAAAAAATCCTGTAGCAGAGAAGGAAGTAAAACCCGATTTTGAAGTATTGTTAATTTCATTGCAATAGCGCAGCCCCCTGCACTGCTGGTTTAGCTAAGCCTCTGGGGCTGTGTTTTTCACACTCACCTACCCAGACTGCCTGAGGGCAGCAGGACGGCTTGTAAGAAAATGTTTTACTGTTATAACACATAGAAGCCTAGACTGAGATTTGGGCTCCCAGTGCTGGGCGCTGTCCAGACCCTAAGCAAGACCAGAGCCCTGTTGTGCTGACCTATGAGAGCAGAGATTCACCCTCTCTGGCAAGTATAAAGGTCTCAACCCAGTTCTTACACTCCCAGCCAGCTCCTCTGCATGAATCCACCAGCACTAGTTGGTAGTACTAGAGGCCAAAGAGTGAATGTGGCTAGAGCCCCACAAGAGCCAGTCCTCCCCCTGCAGCTGCACTTCCTCTGGGGACAGACATGAGCACAACCACTCAGCTGGTGCAAATGGGTGGAGTTGGGATGATTTATACCAGCCGAGGGTCGGTCCCAGAGAGGAGAGAGTGACGCATGCAGTGATGGACTGATTCACCCACCCAGAGCCACTCAGGGCACCCAGCCAGAGTCAGCAGCTGAACTCACATCTTTTTGTCCCAAAGCAGTGCTGGAACTGCACAGCCATCCGAGTAAAAAACAGCAACTTGGATATCCACCGATGGGGGGAAGCAAATAGCGATTGTATTAATAGGACAGAAAAAATAATAACCAAAGTCAGGAGGCAGGAAATTCCTTCCTGCTAAGACAGCACCCTTCACAGCTCTGGAATGCATCTTAGCTGTTGCTGGGTTTTTTTCCATCTCTTACAAACCAGTGGATCCAGCCAAGGTTTCAGCCCTTCATGGAATCAGTGAGATGGAGCCTGGCACAGCAACAGGGGAGGAGTCCCCACGTTCCTGTGTCCCCCCTCCTGGGAAGTCACCAGCTGCATGAGGAAGGCAGAACACAACCTGCTTTGGGGTGGCCGTTTCATTAGGTTGGGAGGCCTCGGAAATGATGGGGCTGGACTTAGTAGGTCAGGACCAGTTGCTCTGGAGCCAAAATCCACCCTTGGTGTCAAGGAGGGGGTAAACCAGCTCCTTTCACTTAGAGGGGAATTGACATCCCAAAACCAAAGGCTCCAGTGCCTCACAAGGGATGGAAAATCTTCTCCATCCTTCTGCCCAGAAGCACCCCAGGCCTACCATTCCATTGCAAACCTTGCTTGGGGCTGCCCAGCTTGGAAGCTGGGCTGGGGTGGAGAGGCCCCAGGGCTAGTGAGGAGACACAGCAGACAAGCTGAGTCCGGTCCATCTCCACAGGGCTGGTATTCTGCCCTGCAGCTTGTCTGTGGCCCCTGGAGAGACATGGGATTTCTGCTCCAAAGGGCAGAGGGGAGACATGCCTGCCTTGCAAGGAAGGGAATTGTTTGCCCTCTGCCTCCACTGACAAACCTCTCAGGGCCAGATCCCTGACAGGTATGACCCAGCCCAGCTCCATAAACCTGCATCCACATGGACCAGCCTGGCAAACCCTCTGCCCATGGGTGGTAGTGACAGTCATTCGTACCCCACACAGGGGGCAGCTGGGAGCTTGATCTCCGCACACTATTCAGGCCTTGGCAGAGGTGGCCAGCAAGAGGGGTTTTGCAACATAGGACTGCCCTTCTGAGAACAGAGCTGAGACCCTACCATTTCATTACAACCATAAAAGGGCAAAATCTTTGGTCAGTGCCAGTTGCTCTCTCTTATAGGTCACTTTCAGATCCCCAGCTGGCATCTACCAGCCCAGCCACCGTTGATATCCACACTGCTGTGCTGATTTAAACCAGCTTCATTACAATGGTAGCAACTATAGTTTCCAGATGGGATCGGGGCCCCTTTGTGCCAAGCACAGAACAGACACCACTTGAGATCAGGGCCCTGTTGTGCCCTTCACTTACACAGAGTGGGAGACAGTCTCTGAAGAGGTTCAGTCTAAACAGTCAAAGGATGGAAGGAGAAACTAAGGCACAGGCCAAAAAAGGAACTTCTCCAGGGTCAGTGGTGGGCTGGGAACAGAACCCATGCCTTTTGGGGCCCTGCCAAGTAGACCACCCTGCTGCTGAGGGCTTGAGTAAGGAAAGGTATAAAATGTGGGCACTGCTACCAATCAATGAACTCCCCTGCAATCCAGGGCTAGCTGGAACCAGATCACAACAGGAGAGATCCAGGATCAGGAGAAATGAGCAAGACACTGCTACCAGTCCCTCAATGATCTCCCACAGGGCCCATCCCCACTCCTCTGCTTGGGGCCAGACCTGACCACAGTGCATGCAAGCCCATCTGGGATGGGAGGCTACAGGAGGAACTTGGCTGGCCCCAGGGGCTAAGGGTTTGATGCAACCACTGTCCAGAAAAACATCTGGTGCAGTTGTCAACAGCTGTGCAGAGCTCCCCAGCAGCAGGAAGGCGGTGGAGGGATTTGTCCCTGTCTGGCGTAGCTGCCCACAAGCACGGAAGGGAGAAAACCAATAACAAAATAAACGGCCAAAACCCAGCTGGTGTTACCGGCCCTAGCTCCATGGGGGTCAGTGGGGCCAGATCCCTAGCTACTGTGAATCTGCTGGCGCTCCACTGAAGTCTGTTTACACCAGTGACAGACTGAGCCTCTAGTGCACTGAGGTAACCTTGCATTGGATCTGGGATAGGAGTGGCTGCAGTTTGCTAGTGGAGTTTCATAACCCCAGACTGGTCCCAGCATGCCCACAGCTTCATGTTGTTTTGACCTGAATATTTATGACATTCAACAATAAGGCCAGGCCACAGAAAGCCTTCGGGGCCAGGTTTGCCACTGGGGTAAAGCCAAGGAGCTTCATGAACTCCAATGCAACTGTACAGATTTACACACACAGAGGATGTGGCCTGCTGACTCCAGGCGAGTGAGGCCCTTCCACACCCACTAGAGATCTAGCCCTGCTGAATCCAGTGGCACAATACCTGTTTCTATGTGCCAGGGATCTGGTCTTCTCCCTATTACCATAAGTTCAGCTCTACCCCCAACTTTAAGTCAATGACAGGTGATTGCCAGCAGGTGCCTCTCTATCTCCAATCTGGGGTCCTGAGCCTCAGATTCACAGAGGCCTTTTATGCCATTTCAGCAGCGGAAAAGGCTGACGGGAGTCCTGATTCCAGTTTCCCACAGCAGGTTCAGTGCTCTGGCTAGACAGAGTCATTTCTGACTCACCCCAAGGAAACGGAGATCAGGACCCCAGCCTGACCCCACTGCAGGCATGATGTGACTCTCCATTAAGACAAGGCCAGGATCCAGCCCCCTCTGTTTGGTCCCCTGACAAGAAGACAGCCCCCCCCCCACCACCACCACCAGCAGCAGCAGCTCCTTTGGGGACCTACCTGAAGCCCTCCAAATAAGCAGCACCTGCATTAACCCTTTCCGACTTGCTTCATCTGAAGCCTGATCTTCACATGGGGTGGGGCAGGGCAGGAGTGTGGGTGGGGAGGAGGTGTCATGAATCTACAGGAGGGTTTCTCCACACACACACACTTGGACTTCCAGGGGTGGAGGGCAAGTCCAGGACCTGCGATCTCTGACCCCAGGCTGTGGCCAGAGAAATGTGCCATGGAGAGTCAATGCACCCCAAATGTGGTCCACATCTCCAGTCAGGGGGCCTGGCCTCTGCCTGGCATACTGATTCAGGGGATGGGGGGGAGGAGCTGGGCAGCAATGTCAGCTTCAAGCACCCAGTTCAACTCCCCTTGGAACTGGGTGTCCAGCATTCCTTGTGGCACTTTAAGACTAACAGCTTTGTTTTTCGCATGAGCTTTCATGAGAGAAAATCCCACTTCGTCAGATGCTTCAAAGATGAGTGAACTGTAAGTTCACTCATCTTCGTAGCATCTGACGAAGTGGGATTTTCTCCCACAAAGCTCACGCAAAAAATAAAGCTGTTAGTCTTAAAGTGCCACACAACTCCTTGTTTTTTTGCTGGACTAGACTAACACAGCTATCCCTTTGGAAACTGACAGCATTCCTTGAACTGGGAAATGAGAAAATAACTGGTCTGCGATACTAGGGGGCTTCAGGTGAGGAGCGAGCGACACCAGCAGAATTTGGAAGAGCCCTAGGGCAGGACTGGCAGGGGGCCTGTGAGTTGGGAATGAGGGGCGTTGGCAGAACTGGTGTGTGGGATCTCCATATGATAAGGCTCCTTGGCCCGGCTCCCCTTGCTGTCAGGTGCCCTAGAGCCTGACAACCTGGCTAGCATAGTGGTGGCGCCTGGGCTTTGGGGCTGACTGGTGACTTTTTCATCCCAGCCTGAGGCATGACTCATTCATTACCTCCCCCTGCAAACCACTGGGGACAAAACCCCCAGCCTGGCACTCCATCAACAGCCGTCCCACCTGGTAACCTGAGCCCAGTGGGCTGTACCACCCAGAACCCCTGCTAATTGCTGTTGTTTTAACCCCTGCAGACAGACAGATGGGATGGATCTGGGATACCCCCTTGGTCTGTGATAGAGAGCAGAGTCTAGTGGTTAAAATGAGGAGAGGGGGCAGGGAGCCAGGAGTCCTCAATCCTAGCCCCAGCTCTGAGAGGGAAGTCGGATCTTGTGGTTAGAGAAGGGGGCTGGAAGTCAGGACTGCTGAACTGTTTCTGATTTGGCATGGGTCCCTTCTCTTCTCTGGGCTAGTTTCCCAACCCCTAAAACGGGACAGTGATCTAGGGCTGAGTCCCCTGATTAGTTTAAGGTCCCCTGCAGAGCAATTTGGTCCCAGCTACAATCACAAGGAAGCCCCATGTGTTCCCAGGGGTGGAAATGGGCCTCCCCTGCCCCCCAATGGCAACTCATCTTCCAATTCAGCCAGCCTGAGGGGGGATGCTCCTGCTAGACCCTTCCCT
Organism: Podocnemis expansa; assembly: GCA_007922195.1. NCBI lineage: Eukaryota > Metazoa > Chordata > Testudines > Podocnemididae > Podocnemis > Podocnemis expansa. Next base: position 223,623 of record ML681972.1, read on the forward strand.
GAGCACTGGGCTGCTGTCTAAGGATTAATGTTTAAACCTAAAGACCTGAGGCACAAACATTGCAGCTTTTATTGGGCACTTAATGCCTCTGGACTGGCTGAGCAAATACAGCCCTAGCTTAATCAGAGGGAGACATGGGCTGGGAGGCCCCTGCCTGGGAGCAAGGTTGCCTGATTTCCATTCCTAGCTCAGGTAGGGTGTGGGGTTCAGTGGTTAGAGCAACAAAACTAGATGCCAGGACACATGGGTTCCATCCCAACTCTGAAACTCATCTCAGGCAAATAATTTCCTCACTCCATGCCTCAGTTTCCCCACCTGTAACCATCCTCCCTATGTCTATGCAGATTGAGTGGGCAGGACCAGGAACTGTGCAGCAGCTGCCACCCCTTTAGGTCCCATCTCAGCTCAGGTTGTAGGTGTGAGCCTAAACTAAACAACAGATAAGAGGGTCTTCTTTTTTATCAGATGTATTGTCTTTTCCCCACATTCCCCCACTGGTGATGAAAACTGTTGCCTACTTGTTTGTTTATTGTGGGGTAGCTTGTCACCACCCAACCTGTGGATTACAATTTAAATTACAGAAGCCTGGGCTGTGATCAGGGCCGGGCTGGGCTCAAATTGATATAGATCTGTGGTCATGGTCACACAGGGAATTGAGCCCAGATCCTATGAGTCTCTGATTCTCTAAACAGGCAAAGGGTGGCATTGGTAAACTGAGGCATGGAGCCATGTCCACAGCTGGTCAGCAGCAGAAGACAGACGTGAGCCTAAGAATCCCAGTCTGGCACTTTAGCCATCAGCCCAGAAGCTCACATGGCTTGGGTTTGAGTGTTTGTTATCAATCAACATGACCAAGCCTTGCGCCTACCCTAGGCTGGACCCCAGCTGCTCTGCCCACCTTGGCACCAGCTCAGGGAGACCCAGAGTAAACAGCCAGCCCTGCTCTGAAGCTTCCTCGCTGATCACTAAGACAGGACAAAATACGGAACTGAGTGGGGCCAAAAATAAACCAACAGAAAGTCCCTGCAGCAAAGGGTGTAAAGGGGAGCATGTGGCCGGTCCCAGCCGGTGTAAATCACAAACAGCTGGAGGGAAGGCAGTGGAGTTAGCCTGGAGTAAAGATGGTTTAAAGGAGTGAGGAGCCAGTTCCCAATTGCCCCTTCCTGTTTCAATATTAGTTCATTGAAGTTCTGCACCAGCCACCAGCCAAGGCAGAAGGGTCAGGTGGTTGGGGGCTGTGCTGCAGTCCTGGATCCGTACAGCAGCTGGTACAGCAGGCCCTGATCTCAGTCAGTGTCTGTGCAGTGCCCAGCATGATGGGGCCCTGATCTGGATCATGGTTTGTGCAGCGCCTGGCATGATGGGAGGAATGATCTCACTCAGGCTATACTGGCATGATGGGAGGAATGATCTCACTCAGGCTATACAGCACCTGGCACAAAGGGGGCCCTGATCTCAGCTGGGGTGTAGGCAGCATCCAGCAGGATGGGGCCTGATCTAAACCTCATGCTATTGTAGTGTCAAGAATAGAACAGATTTAGTTATTTTCTAGCCCTTGGCACAACCTGGGCACAGACAGCAGCCTCCGGCCCTCCGAGTTCCTCTCCCACAGGGGCCTAGCTTTCCTGGGTTCTTTTTCTAGTGTGTGTAACTTTAACAGAAAACTTTCTTTCAGCCTTTCTTCTGCTCTCCTCCCATTAACCCCTCTGCTGCCGGCTGGAATTTCCCCAGCAGCCAGCCATTCACCCCAGCGCTGGGGACAACAGCTCATGTCCCTGCCCCCTTCCTCATTTGGGCCCAGCCAAGTTTCAGCCCAGCAAGCGTGGGTGGGGAGCCAGGCCAGCAGAGGAAAGTGTCAGCATTCGCTCTGTCTCTGGAGGAAAGGGAACGAGAGGACTGGGGCAACCCAGGAGCTCAGAGCAAAGTGTATTGGGGTTTTGCTGTGTGTTTCAGGCTTGTCTTTGACAACTAGATGTTTGCTGCAACTGAGAGAAGTAGGAAATCGGGTGCGGACACCAGCATGGAAGAGAAGCAGAACAAACCAGGGAGTGAAACCCACTAACTCCGCCGAGGAAGGAGACCTAAGCGAGACCTTTCTTCGGGTGCTGGTATTATTCCTGCTGTCAACACAAATCATTCGGGCTGGTTTCCACCTTCCACTGGGAAATCCATCTTCAAGGCACCGATCTGCTATGTGGAGCCAGCAGTAATTTTGGACCCATCTGGTCCAGTTCCAGTCTTTGGTTTCCAAAAGGACTGTTTTGCAGCCTCTGGGTATTTCTTTCAGGGTGGGGGTCCTGGTGCCAGACCCCCACCTTCCAGGTCCCCCAACTCAATGAGGGCTTAGTCGGTGCGGTGACCTGGCCATTTCTGTGGGACTTGGAGACAATGGATTATTTTGGTTTGTGGAAAATGGGCAAGGTCTGCAGCTCCCTCCTGTGCTTGCTGGTGGCCTGGTGGATGGGCACAGGCGCAGCCCAGAGGGGTGAGTACTGACCAGAGCAGGGAGGGGAACAATCTGAGGCTCTCCTAGTCAGAGGCTAGGGTGCCGGGTGCTGGCCCTTTTAAGGTGCCTGAGCTTCGCTCCCCCAGGCAAGGCACCCTGGAAAGTCTGGGCCTCTCTCAAAGGGATGAGCGGAATTGGACAGGCTGGTGGTCTCAGGTGAAAGCCTTTGAAAACTCTTCTGGAGATGACTGGATGGGAGCCTGGAACACCTGGGTTCCATCCTTGGCTCTTCCACTGACTCCCTGGACTCACTGTGGCAATGTAGGACAGAGTCAACATGCAGGATTGAGGCCATTACCCCCCACCCCCATCCCCATTTCACACAGAGTCAGCCAGTCCTAGAGGGTAAGGAATGGGACTGGAATTCAGGAGATCCGTGGCCAAATCTTGGCTCTGCCACTGACCCCCCAAGTGACCCTGCTCACATTCCCCACCTCTGTCTCAGTTTCTCCATTGCAGATAAGGATCTAACCAGTCTCCCAGGGGTACAGAGCAGGTAAACATATGCTGGGCTCAGGATGCAGGGGGGTAGCCTGGGGTAGAAAGACAGTCAGACTTGATGAGCTGGCCTCAAACTCACTGGCTATTGGGGAGGCACCTGGAAGCAACAATGAGAGACAGGGGTAGAGGTGTCTGAAGAGATGGGTACAAAGAACAGATCTCTCCCTGCAGTTTCACTCACAGCCTTGGACCCAGCCTTCTTCCTCCAGCCTGATCCTCCCAGCCAGTGCCCCATCCCACCCTGCCCTCTGAGGACGTCATCTTTCCCCTCATGCCAGCAAAAGCTGAGCTATCCTGCGGAGAGAGGAATCCCTGGGGGTCAGGTTCTCCCACCACTGCCAGAGGCAAGGAAGGCTGTCCATCCTGACCCCACTGGGCTGGCAGTTTCTGGTACCCACTGGGGCCAGCAACCTGGGGCAGGTGGCAGGGGAGCTGGATGGACCAAGGGGCAGGGGCCCCGTGTGTGACATATACAGCGCCCATAGAGGGCAAGAGAACATGGCCCCCTGGCACAGATGGGGTTAAGAACAAAGCTGCCACTGGTGGTGGTTGTGGGGTGGCCCCAGCGCCTGCTTGGAGGGGTGTCTCCCCTGTCAAGTTGAGATGTGGCAACAGTGGAGCCATGAGCCCCGGGCCACCAGCCCAGCGGACAGTGAGTTCTTTCCTCCAGTTCAGGCCAGCTGGTTTGTTTATCACTGAGTAGTTTATGCAGGTTGGGCTGGGCACACACTGTGAGCAGGGTCAGAATTGCCCCCCTCCTGGGGCAGCCAGTGGCCCTTTCCTCTAGAGGAGAATCCCCACTTGCAGTTCATAGGCTATGGCACACAGCTGAGGGATTCTGAGTCCAGGCTGAAGAGTCAAGAATTGCAGTCAACTCTGGAGTAGAGCATCCCATGCCTTCTGGGGGTCACTTTCACTCCTGCCCCAGATGCCATGGTCCACTCCCCGACACACACACAAACACACCAGCATGACTGTGGGGCGGGGCCTTGACACTAGTGCAGGGGTGGGGGCTTGGGCTGATGTCTGGGGTGCAGTGGGCGGAGCTTTGGCTTGGGAGGCAGGATGCGTGGGGTCTGGCCTTGACCCTCACTGGAACCTGGGGGGCTGCAGGTTGGGACTATGGGGCAGAGGCAGGATTCTGGAGTGGGACTGGAACAGGCAGCCATGGGTCAGGACTGAGGCAAGGGCAGGGCTGGGGGTGAGGGAGGGGGAGGGTGCAGGGCTGCGAGCAGGAGGCTGCAGGTCAGGCCACCTGAACTGTCCCCATCACCCTACCCCAAAAGGACCTGGAGCAGCTGAGGAGCCCGCCTTGCTGAACAGGGCCAGACATCTGGGGCTGGTTATAGCTGACTGGGCGGTGCTCGTGGTGCAGCCAGGCCAGTCTGTACAGCCCCCACCCTGAACCCAGATGTCCAAGGCTTGAGAGTCCCTGGGCACAACTGGGGAGATCAGTGCCCAAGCAGCTAAACAGATGGGACTAGGGCAGGGGTGGAAGGGAGCAGAACATCCTCCCTCTACACGGTCACCAGCCTGGCACTGAGCCATCCCAGTTGTGCCCATCTGGCCTTTGTGCCATCCCAGGCCTCTGCCCATCTCTCTCCATCTATCCTGGCAGTAACACCTGCCTGCTCCTGCTTGTGTTGTGCTACTGATGAACTCCTCCCCAGAGGCACATGCATTTCAGTGCCTGATTCACACCTGTCAAATGTCATGTACTGGAAAACAGGCTATTTGGTGAAACAGGCCCCACTAACACCTTGGGGTGTGGACAGATTATGAAGGGCCTTCTTTGAAAGGGCCCTGTTGTACTAGGCGTTGCTCTGTTCCCAACTGAGATCAGTGCCCCGATGTTCTGGGTGATGACCAGAGACACCATCCCTACCAGAGAGCTCCCCACCTGAACAAGCAGAGAAATCTGATTATCGTTGTCCATCAGAGTGAGGCAGGGAGAGGTCCAAGGGGGGCTGTGGCAGAGCTGGGATTTGAAGGTGGGCTTCCACACCCACTCCTCCACAAACCCAGCTCTGATTGCTGAATCTATCTGAGCCCATCTGGGATCTTGTATCCCTGAGATCTCTGCAACTGGCTTGGACGTGATGGGAATGGCCACCCTGGGGGGAGTCTGGCCCTGGCCCCTCAGCTGGAAGCCCAGAAGGGAGAAAGGAAAGAGGAAATAAATAATTCTGAACAACAAACGGGGAAAGAATAGGGGGGTGGGCAGTTCTGCTGCTGGCCAGGCGGCCTGTATCTGACACACAGAGCTGTAACAGTGCTCACAAGCTGCTACCATGATCCACAAGCTCCCAGAGTAGAGAACGGAGCCCTTGCCAAGTCACTTCTGCTTCCCACGCCCTGGAATGTGGCTCCCCTTCTCAAAGAGTTCTGGGAAGGTCCCTCCATGGCCATTCATAAGTTAGCATCCCTGCCTTGAGGCTCAGCTGCCCCTCCATTCAACCCCCATTGATCCTGGGCACTTCCTAGGATCTCAAAGGCTAAGCCTCATCTGTGACTTTGCAGTTGGGGAAACGGAGGCACCATATGACTGGCAGGGACTGTCTCAAGCAGTGCAGGGAGTCAGTGGCCAAGCCAAGGATGGGACCCAGGAGTCCTGACTCCCAGCCCCCTGTTCAATGCATACTGCCAGGCCACAGGGCAGTAAGATATCAGCATGTGGTGGTCCGTGCCCACCCCATGCACCTCCATCTGCCCTCAGCAACAGCAATCACCTGGTTACCAGGTTACCCAGCACCATCCAGGTCCTTTTTGCGTGGCTGGTTTGTGCAGCCCCTCGGCATGGTGCCAGCTGAGCACCTCCCAGGGTGGAGGAGGGCTCAAAATCAAGAGGATTCTGTGCTGAGGCTGAACCCTGGGTCTCCCCCACCACCCAGGCTGCCTGTGTCCATCGGGGATGGGCTCCGAACTCTGATCCATTGAACCCAACACACCAGAGAGCAGCACCATGGAATAAGCTCTCCCTCTCCCAGCTGGTTCAGCCAGTTGCATGCTTCAGGGTGAGAGCCCCAGGCATCAGAAGGGATGCAATCCACTCAAACCCCAGCCTGTGGACCAGCACTGGGTTAAACCATCCTCTGTCTGTCTCTAGAACTGATGCTGTCTCACTTGTTCATTATCTATATCACTGCAATGTACATGTATATGGGAGTACCTCATTCAGCACAGAGATGAAGCAGCTTCTGAGGTGGAACACAGGGAATATTTATCCCTGTATCCCTCACCTGTAGCTGAAATGCAGTCACTTCTGGGGTGGGGGCTGGTTGTTCAGGGATTCCTCCCCTGGCTCTGAGGTGCAGCAACTTCCATATCCAGACGTTCTGGTGGGCAGGCCTCATGCACTGGAAACCATCACCTCATGTTCCCCTTCCTCACAGCCCTGCACTTCCTGGAGAGCCCCTCGAATCTGACCTCCTCCCTGGGCAAGGATGTGCGGCTGCGCTGTGCGATGCAGCTGAGCCAGGAGCTACCGGAGATCAGCTGGCTGCGGGATGGGCAGGCCCTGGAGCTGGCTGACAGCAACCAGATGCAGATGCCAATAAATGACCAGGACTGGCTAGCCATCAGTGAACTCAGGTAAGCAGGCACCTGGAGGGTGTGCCAAGGGGCACAATGGCTCCTGGGGACAGGGCAGGGTCCTCTCCAAAACAGCAATGGATCTGCTCCCTCCCTGATGTCAGCACATGGGGAGGCTGCGTGACCTGGTACTGAAGGAGGTGGGATACTGGGCTCATGGGCACATAGATCTCATGTGGGGTAGGAGGGACATGGCAGCAGGCTGATGGACCATGTCTCTGATCTGGAATAGCAGTGGGGGGACACAGGGCTGGTGACCCATAGCTCTGACATGGTAGAACACACTAGAGACTGGATATGTGATCCATACGCCAGCCCCACACTGCCTGAGGAGGCTCCTGTGTTCACCCCTTTGGGGAGGGGGAGATGGAGGGCTGGGAGAGCATCAGAGGAGGTATTGGGGAGCAGGTGACATATATTGCCCCCATCCCCCCATGAAACTCGTTAAAACTTTAGCGAAGCTTTTGATATGGTCACACATACCCCCGGCTCTTCTTTTCACCAAGCTACAGCAGTATGGTTTGTATGGATGGTCTAAGATGGTGAGAAAGTTGGCTAGATCTTCAGGCACAACAGGTGGTGACCAGTGAAGGCGGAGCTGTCAACAGCAAGGCCCAAGGTGATAATGAATCACCCTGCATGGGGCTCATGTCCAAGGGGCTCAGTCAAAGCCCCAGACAAAATCCCTTGCCCAGATGGCAGTGGAGGACTGTTATTTCCCATTGCACTCGTGTTCCTGGATTCTGCACACGTTTGTATTGACCAATTCTTTTGTGTTTGTTGGCCAAGCCAAAACCCAGGGACCAAAACATCTTGTATCTAGGTTTGGCAGAATTTGATTTTATTGTATAATTATGACAGATAATTAAAGAAGTTGGGTTGGATGAATGGGCTATAACGTGAATAGAAAGCTGGCTAGCTCATCAAGCTCAATGAGTAGTGATCAATGGCTCAGTGTCTAAATCTAGTTGTCAGCCAGTATCAAGAGGAGTGCCCCATGAGTTGCTGCTGGGGCCAGTTTTATTTAACATCTTCATTAATGATTTGGAGGATGGGGTGGATGCACCCTCTGCAAGTTCCTAGATGACACTAAGCCAGGGGGAGTGGTAGATATGCTGGAGAGCAGAGTGACCTAGACAAATTGGAGGATTGGGCCAAAAGAAATCTGATGAGATTCAGCAAAGACAGGTGCAGAGTCGCACACTTAGGACGGAAGAATCCCATGCACTGCTACAGACTAGGACTGACTGGCTAGACAGCAGTTCCACAGAAAAGGACCTGAGGGTTACAGTGGACAAGAAGCTGGAGATGAGTCAACAGTGTGTCCTTATTGCCAAGAAGGTGAACGGCATATTGGAGTGCATTAGTAGGAACATTGCCAGCAGATCCAGAGAAGTCATTATTTGCCTTTACTCAGCTCTGCTGAGGCCACTTCTGGAGTATGTCCATTTTTGGGTTGCCCGCTACAAAAAGGATGTGGACAAACTGGAGAAAGTCCAGTGGAGGGCTACAAAAATGATTAGAAAGCTAGAGCACATATAAGGAGAGGCTGGGGGGACTAGGCTTCTTTAGTCTGCAGAAGAGAAGAGTGAGCGGAAGATGTGACAGCAGCCTTTATCTGAAAGGCGGTCCCAGGGAGGATAGAGCTAGACTGTTCTCTGGTGACAGAACTAGGAGCAATGGTCTCAAGTTGCAGTGGGGAAGGTCTAGGTTGGACATTAGGCAAACTTTTTCCCTAGGAGGACACTAAAGTATTGGAATGGGTTACCGAGGGAGGTGGAGGAGTCTCCATCCTTGAGAGATCTTTAAGGGGCAGCTTGACACAGCCTGGGCTGGGATGATTTAGTCGAGGTCCATCTTGCTTTGAGCAGGGGATTGGACGAGATACTAGGACCTCTGAGGTCCCTTCCAACCCTTATCTTCTATGATTCTGAATCTCCACATTAATAGTTATTCGCCATATCTGGGCAGCCAGTTCCCCCAAAGATCCACCTCCCTTTCTTTCCCTGGCAAGACTTCACCCTGCCAGGTGCTGCCCACATTCCTCATATCAGCTCTCCATCCCACAGCATCCCATCCGTACAGCTCTCAGATGCAGGCAGCTACCAGTGTGTCGTGTGGGTGAATGGGGAAGAGGTGCTGTCCAAGGAGGCCTACCTGGGGCTAGAAGGTGAGTATCCATGGTACGGGTGCCACGCAGGGGGCCCCAGCACTGTCACCAACAATACTCAAGAGGTGGGGACCTGGATGAAGGAGAATGCAGCAATGCTTCCTGGGTCTGCCGAGAGCCTATAGACATGGAGCTGCCCCAGGTATCTTGATGAGATGCTAACACCCAACCAGCAAGATGTCCTGGCACCTGGGGGGACCCCAGTGCCCATCCAAGTGGGGGCAGTGCTATGCATGGGCAGAGCCATGAAGGATGAGATTGCCTAATGCAGCTCTCCCCCCCATTCATCCCCATCTCTGCCCTCCCCCAGGTCTGCCCTTCTTCTCCGAGGAGCCCCAGGACCTGGAGGTGGCAGCCAGCACCCCCTTCAATCTGAGCTGCAGCGCCCAGGGGCCCCCTGAGCCAGTGAGGGTCATCTGGCTGCAGGATGGGGTTCCCCTCAACTCCCTTGTGGACCTCAGGGCATGGGTGCCCTCCACACTGGTCATGAGTGGTGAGTGCAGGGGGGAGGTGGCCCTTTGGAGCCAGGGATGGGAGGGCCAGAGGGCAGCTCCTGTCCTCCACTTGTACAGCAGAGTCTGTTTTGTTATTGTGGGGGGTTTGGGCTGTGTTGGCTGCTATCAAACTGTTTATTGCAGAGTCAGAAGGTTATTTGTCCCTCCCAATGCTTTATATAGATTGTCATGTGTTACGAGGGAAATGAAGGCACAGTGCACCAAAGCAGAAGTCAGTGGCAGACCTGGGAACAGAACCCAGGAGTCCAACACCCAAGCCTACTGTTCTAACCTTTAAACACTACTCTCCTCCCAGAGGGGTAGATAGAACCCAGCCATCCTGGCTCCCAGCCCCCCTGCTCTAAGTACTGGAGCCCAGAGCTGGGGGATAGAACCCTGTCTTGTATTTTGAGCCAAAACCAGGATTTTTTTCCTTTTGAACCATTGGCACAGTCTTCAAGCCCTCACCCACATGCATTTAATGAGCCAAGAGCTTCCTCGAATCCACCCCAGCTTCGCATGAACTTTTTACAAATTGATGTTTTGGGGTGAAAAAAACATTTGTCCCAAATCTCCCAATGGTTTTCCCATTCAATTCTCCGTGATGCCATCAGCACCCCTGTTTTCTGCTCTTCAAACTGCACTTAGGGCAGGGAAGCCAGGTGTTCTGTGCTGGGATGCCATGTTCAGCTGCAAGCCAGGAAGGCACGGTGTGCCCACTGTGCTGAATGGACCTGAAAAGCCAGTAACATTGGTGCCGTGGTGAGCCTAGAATGGGAGGGTGCCCACAGTGCAGGACATCTGGGGCATGACCAGCTCTCTCCCCTGTGGGCAGGCGACTTGCCGCCAGCTGGAATTGGGGGGGGGGGGGATCCGCAGTGGCATTGCTGGGGAGTGCTGCTTACTGGGACCTTAGTCTGCTGTGAGATGCTAAGAGTCACTTTTCTCCAGGCTGGCAGGTGGATGAAGGTTGTTCTGCAAGGGGCAGATCAGAACCTGCGGGTTGGGATCAGGGCAGGGAGCCTGGCCGGCACTCCGTCCAGGGAACTGAAGCCTAAAGGCGCAGGGCTGGGAGGCCCAAGGGATGTTGCCAACACTAGGCGTACATGGTCCCTCCCAGCTAACTCAGGCTGGGGGAATGTGACCAGGCTGTGAGTCAGGCCCTGGGCTGGAGGAAAGCTGGGAGGTCTGGAGGGGCAGGCGTGGGGGCATGGGGGGTACTGGGTTGGGAAACATCCCAGGCAGGAACAGCTGGCAGGTCCAGGCAAAATGGGTTGGGGACATCACAGCCCAGTGAGTCCATTGTTTGGGGCTGCAGGAGCAGGACTAGGGGTGCCTGTGGGACATGGGTGGCTATGGGAAGCTTAGCATGGGGAAGGGGCATACAGAGAGAAGTGGAGGTGTATGGGGGGCAAATCCTGGAAATTGCTTTTCACAGCCTCCCTTCCGCCCCCGCCATCCCCAGTCACACCTCTGACTCAGCCCAACTACTTGGGAACTGGTTCTGGGCAAGGATCCAAGCGCTGCGGGCCAGCTGGGCCCTGGCAGCAAAGTCATGCTGGAGGCTTTGTTAACTGGGGGGGGAAGGGGGGAGGCATCAGCACAACCCCTCACCAGGTGTCAGGCCTCACAGTACTCAAAACTGAACATGAGCATCACTTCAGCCCTTCCACCAGCACTCTCCTGATCTGTACCTCCCAGCCTCCCCTGCTCTAGCCACTAGCCCCCACTCCCTCCCACTGCCAGCGAGAGAACCCAAGAGTCCTGGCTCCCTGCCCCCATCAGTGCAGCCTGGTCTGAAGTCTCTGCACTGGGAGCTGAGCCGTGAGATCTGAGGCTGTGGCCGTGGAGCCAGACAGGGAAATGCTGACCACATGGCAGGAACTGGGGACAGACAGTCCAGCCCTGGCCAGGCCAGCTGGGAGGAGGCCTGGGCTCCACGTGCGCCCGAGAGAGGCGGTGTCACTGGCAGGCTGAGGGCAGGCACTGCTGGGCCCGTGGGAAGCTGGTTCTGATCAGTTTGACTCTCTGGATCGGGATGGGTGCTTAGTTCATGGAGACACAAACAGCTGGCCAAGCCTGTTAGCTGCCCTGCTCCCTGCCTCACCCATTGCCTGGGGGACATCCTGGAAAGCCCAGGATGGGACCCCACTTGGACTTCCCTGCCTGGTGTACAGGGATGCAGGGGACTGTGTCACAATCAGGGATCTGCTGCCCAAAGGTGGGCAGAGCTGCAAGGAGTGGGGGATGCAGGGATTTGGGGGATGCCATGTTCCTGGCACATTTTGGAGCCAGCCAACACTAAAGGCAGATGCTGGGAGTGTGGGACACTGTGACTGGGCAGCTCTGACTACTGGATGGGTTGGGAGTCTGCACCAGTCACTCACCCCTACATCCTGAGCTCTCTGGCCTTGGGCTGGGGACCCAGTGCCTCCCCTCTGCCCACTCACCACACTTTCTGCCCCTTCTGCAAGTCCTGGGCGGGGTGCCTGAACCCGCCTGCTGACGCACACATCTTTGTCTCCCTGATAAGCCAGAGGCGTCGTGACCTTGTGGGATTGAAGGGTGAAGCAGGAGCGAGTGCTGGGAACCTGGAGGGATGGGAACACTTGGCACTGATGGGCAGAAGAGGGGGCAGGGGGCCAGCAGGGGGTATTGTGCTGAGACAGCAGGATAGCAAGAGACTCTGGGTCAGGGGTGAGGGGTACCGACGTGTGGGTGGGGCAGCCGGGTTCCCCTACCCCATGCACTCATCACCCTGTCCCTCCTTTGCACTCACCAGGCCTGAACAGAAGTGCCTCATTCTCCTGTGAAGCTCACAACACAAAGGGTGTCACCACCTCCCGGACAGCGGCTGTGACAGGTGAAGGGGCAAGGCCCCACCCCATGCCCTGATCTGTAGGTCAAGTCCCATGGCTGTAAGGACAGCATGTGCTAGGCTCCCCACTGAACTGGGGAGTTGCCCCAGATTCCCGGGTGGGCATGCAGGTCCCTGCCCCGACTGCCCCCTGAGCCCAACGCAGAGGGTCCCTTATGATTAGACTCCCTGCCATGCCTCCTTTGCCCTGGAGCATGGACATGGGGTGATGTGAGGCACCAGCTGCCCCAGCCCCTGAGCTGCCCCATGTGTGCCATTCACAGTGGTGCCCCAGCGGCCTAGGAATCTGGTACTGGTGAAGCAAAGTGACAGCACCCTGGAGGTGGCCTGGGAGCCAGGTATCAGCGGGGTGTTGCCCCTCAGCATCTGCAACATCCAGGTACGCAATCTGTGGAGATCGCACTCGGGATGGGAGCATGTTATACGGGACGGGAGTGGACACACAGGAGGTTAAGGGGAGGGGAGTGGACACACAGGAAGTTAAGCATGAGGTGGGGGGGCTGGAGGAAAGGTAACACTGGGTTGGGTCCCAGGTCCCCCCTGGCTGGGAAAGGGGAAGTGTAAGTTGCTGAATGCCCAGATTTGGGTAATTTATGAAAGAATCTAGTCTCCCACTTCTGCTTTCTCCGGAAGCCGGACATCCGCCCCCCCCGCCCCCCCCAGCCATCTCCTCCCCCCAGCAGTGAGTCCTACCCCAGCAGATTGTGCGGAATCGAAACACTCCAGCCACAGCCTGGTGCCTCTGGGGGAATGAAAGCTCAGAAAGGGGAAAAGGGTTTCCCTGGGGGGAGCATTGCCCCATCCCCCTGCCTTCCAGCCCCCAGACAGGGGCTGAAACTGAGAACCCCCTGCTCAGATGCTGTTGCCCTGGGGCTATTGTGGGGGTCAGGACTGGTCTAGGATCCCCCAACTGGCACGAGAGTCTCCTCTGCAGCCCACACCCCCAATCTCCCTAGCTCTGCTCCCCCAAGCATGGGAGTCACGAGTCCTCGACTTGGAGAGACTAGCTAGGGGGCATTGAAGAGGAATCTGCACTCCTGCAGGGGACACCATGGTGTGTGCAGAGGTGGGACCCCAAGCTGGGCCCTGCCACAGTTAATGCCCCCTGTGGTCTCCCCCAGGCCATGCGTTCAGACGAGGACCTCAGCACCATACAGCCCGAGACCATGTACAATCGGAACTTGAACGTGCCGCCCTTCCACCACATCATCGAGGGGCTGGCGCCCTTGGCCACCTACCATGTCCGTGTGGCCTGCCGCAGCGAGGCGGGTGCCTCCCGCTGGACCCACTGGGTGACCATGGACACCCTGGAAGGGGGTGAGGAGATGTGATAGGGCCTGGGGGGTGGGCTGAGCAGGGAGGGGAGTGGGATCTAGTGGTTTGAACAGGAGGGTGGGGAGCCAGGACTCCTGGGAGTACCCTCAGCTCTGGCAGGGGAATGGGTCTAATGGTTACAGCAGGTGGAGCTGGGAGCCAGGCTCCTGGATTCTCTCTTCAGCTCTAGTAGGGGAGCGGTGTCTAATGGTTAGCACACTCAATTATCCCTGGCTTGTGTGGACTCTCTGTTGCCTGTTGGGCATTTGCTGACTGATCACATGCTATGGCTGTGACCAAGAGCCTGGTTTCCTGGGGGGCCTGAACATCTTGAATCGATTTAGGCAAAAACACCAAATCAAAACAGCAAGTCCAGACACAGGACCTGCTATTTCGATTCAGGAGAGGGGCACCCCTGGGAGGTGTGGCAACATGGCCCCCTGGCAGGGCCATGTTGCCACCAAATCCCCTGCCACTGGCTCCAGAGCCAGTGGCAGGGGGAAGAAGCCCCTGGGGGCACAGATGGAGTCCCCCTCTTCCCTGCTGCTTTTCCAGTGGCAGGAAAATGATCGGGGTGCCCCTCTTCCCTGACGCTTTCCCAGCAGCAGGGAAAGGATTGGGGAGCCCCTCTTCCCCGCCACTGGCTTGGGGGGGATCAAGGGTGCTCCTCTTCCCCTCCGCTGGCCGGGTAGCAGGGGGGATCGGGGCGCCCTGCATCCTCACCGCTGGCTGGGCAGAGGGGCAGAGATCAGGGCTCCCTGCATCCCAGCCGCTGGCTGGGCAGTGGGGGCTGAGCTTGCGGGGCACCCCGAATCCCCCGCCCACTGGCCGGGCAGTGGGGGCAGACCTCATGGGGCTCCTGAAAGCCCCTGCCACTGGCCAGGTGGCAGGGGCTGAGATCTCAGCGCACCTGGTGGGGCACGCTGGGATCTCAGCTCCCACTGCCAGGTCAGAGGCGGGGGATTTGGGGCACACCACAAGCTCAGCTGCCACTGCCCAGCCAGCAGTGGGGGCTTTGGGGTGCCCCAAGTCCCTCCCCTGCCACCTGGCCAGCCACGGGAGCTTCAGGGTGCCCCGCGATCTCAGCCCCTGCCACCTGGCCAGTGGTAGGGGACGCAGGGCAGTGGGGGCTCCATTGCCCTGCCCTGTGTGCCCCTCTCTCCCTGGCCAGGGTCCTGATTCCCTCCCTGGCCAGGGTGCTGAGGGGGTGAGCCTTCCTTTCAGGGTAGCATGCAGCCTGGGAGGAAAGTCAAAGCCATTGATTTGGAACGATGTTGTTTCAAAACTAGGCGTCCGAACGGCCTTGTTTCAAAACAACCATTTCACTTCAACAGCTGTTTTGCTTTAATTTAGATTTTAGCCATGTCGATCTAACGTCTCTTGAATCGAAATGATGGAGCTCGTCATTTTGATTCAGGAGAATGTTGTGTAGACTAAGTATTTTTTAAATCAAAATAACCACCATTATTTCAATTTAAAAGGTACATGTGGACATACCCCTTGGTTCCCTTTATCACAGTGGTTTTCAAACCATTGGCCATGATCCAATACTGAGTTCCAGACCCTCAGGTACAGGGTTGCAGTGCCCCCTGCTGCTTCCATCAAAAGACTGTAATGCTTTGTTTAAGACAGTGGTTGTCAAACTTAGGGTCTGGACACAGTACTGGTTCGCAGACTTTCAGACACTGGGTTGCAGCATTCCCTGCTGCCACTACCAAAAGACAGGAGTGCATTGTTCAAAGATATAATTGCTGGGTTGCGGACATAAATAATTCTTTTCCAACTGGATCCCGAGGAAAAAAGTTTGAAAACCACTGCTGTAAGATGTAACTGTTGGGTCGCAGGCATAAATTTTTTGTTCAACTGGGTCCCAAGAAAAAATGTTTTGAAAACCGCTGCTCTATCTGGTCCCAGCTGGTACAAGATGACATGGGAAGGGGGTTGCTCTCCTGACCCCACTCCCTCAGTCGGTCTACGTCAGCATAGGTGCAGGACAGGCTGCGCTCAGGCATGTTTTGCTCTGATATGGCTCTACATGGCGCCAAGACAAATGTGGGAGCGGAGCCTTGGGGCCCTGCTCCCACAGGGACGAAGAACAGCAGCACACAGGATCCACTGGGAACATAGCCGGGGGGCAGCTGCTTCAGTTCTGCTCCAGAACAATGCTCTGCCCACTCCAGGGGACTGGCCTCGAGAGGGGCATCCCCCAAGATGATGCATCTGTGCTCCCTGACAGCTCCCCAGGCTTCCCCAGAGAATGTGACGGCTTTCCAGAATGGCAGCCGCGTCACAGTGGAGTGGTCAGAGCCACGAGGACCTCTTGGTGGGATCCTGCGTGGGTACAGGCTGGCCTATCAAAGCCTTGACTCACCTGAGGTGAGCTTACTCCCCCCATCCCCCTGGGATTCTGGCTATGGGGCACGGGGGGTGAATCGGGGGCTCCCCCACTCCTGGCATGCCCACTAGGGCCACACAGCTCCGAGGGGTCTAGAGAACCCACCAACTTGCCACAGTTACTGGCCTGCAGCAGGCACCCCCTAAAGAGACCCCATGCCCTGTTCCTTGCCTTGGGGTCAAATGGGACCAGCGCCCCCTAGAGGGGAAAGCCCAGTGTCCCAGACCAGGCCCCTGGTCCAGTCCCCAGCTAAGTTCCCTCAACCTCAGGTGGTGGTGGATGTGGGGCTGACCACAAAGAAGACCCTGGACCTGGCCTCATCAGTGCAGAACCTGACAGTGCGGCTGGCGGCGTACACTAAAGCCGGGGATGGGCCATGGAGCAACACCATTGGAGTTTCATCCTGTGAGTGCCTGGGGGACAAGGACAGGTCTAGGTACTGGCCTGCAGGGTGGAGCTCTCCTATCATGCTGTTGCCCCTTGTGCCAGGGTCACTCTGTCCCCCAATGGGGAGTCAACTGGTGGTGGCGCTGTTACTTGCAAACCCAGGGCAGGTTCTGATCTAGGTCCTGTGGTTTTGAAGCAGGTCCCCCAGCTCTGATCTTGGTCCCATGGTTCTTTACTGGCTTCCCTGGTTCTGATCCAGGTCCCACGGCTCTGTTTTGAGTCTCCCAACTTCTGACTGCATTCTCCAGCTCTGATCTGGTTCCAGTGGTTCTGAACTGGGTTCCTCAGCTCTGATCTGGTCCCCTGGTTCTGCACCAGCTCTTGTCCAAATCGTGTGGTTCTCTGTGCAGGTTCTAGCTACCAGCAGTGGCTCTGATTGCTCGGAATCCCAGAATCATGGCCGGTTCTGATCTGGGTCCCATTCCTGGTTGGCAAAGCCCCTGGACCTGCTGGCTGGGTGGGTCCTTGCACTGGCTTCCAAACATGCCCCTCCAGCCTGCCCCTTCCCCCCCACTAATGGCACCTCTCTTCTCTTCTCCCTCTGTAGATCAGCTCGCCCCACAGATCCAGCAAGGTGAGGAGCAGCCAGGACCAGGACAGCAACCCCCTTTCCCCCTCCTTCTGCTGCCCCCTATCACTCCCTCACTCCATCCCTGACCTGGGCCAGTTGTCTACCCCCTTCCCCAAGGGCCTCAGCCCTACTCCAGCAGGAAGGGTTTGGTCTGGTGGCCAATTCAGGCCAGGAGCTGGGGGTTTGGGGAGCCTGAGGTATGCTTGGATCCCAGGCACATCCATGGCCCAAGGGGAGCCCTGGGGCAGAACCATGGAGCACTCAACCTCCCCCCAGCTTACTCTCCCCTTTGCCCTGAAGTAAGGGAGAAAGCAGCCCCTACCCTTTCATGGCACTGGTGGTACGTGATTGTGGCTGTGGCCGTGGTCGTGGCATTCGCCATTTTCCTTGTCCTCTTCCTGGCTCGACTGCGCAAGAAGGAGACACGGTTTGGGTGAGCGGCAGGGGCTAATAGTGGGAGTCATGGGTCTTGGGGGGCAGGGTATAGGGGGTGGGAGAGGACTCATGGAACAGGGCACGGGGCCTTTCCCTTCTAGGGTGGGAGGTGGGAAATGGGTTTCTAGGGAATGTTAGCCCCTCGGTGAGGGCTAGCTGCCTGGGCAGGGAGAAGGGAGAATAGAGCGTGGAGCCGTCCCCATCTTTGAGGGACCAGCCCTGATCTGTCCCTGGAGCAGGAGCAGGCTGGCTCAGGAGTGGGGAATGGGACATGAGGCCTCTCCCCTTTGGGGCTGCTGGTCCCTCATTGGAGGCTATCCGGCTCAAGGGTCCATGCATTGCGGGCTGGGGGAATCTCTCTTACTGGGTGTCACCTGCCCCACAGGGAGGCCTTTGAGCCCCGAGTGGAGCGAGGCGAACTAGTGGTACATTACCGTGTCCGCAAGTCTTACAGCCGCAGGACCACAGAGGCTACACGTGAGTCTTGCGCCCCGTGCCCTGGCCTGGCACAGACCACAGCCCCTCACAGTCAAACTGGGGCCAGCTCCCCACCAGGCTGGTCTCAGGAAACCCCTGTGGTAGTCCAGGCATCTCCCTGAGCATGGCTCCACACACATGGGTCCTAGCCTGGCTCCATCATGGGCAGACCGAGTACCCCTGCACCAGACCCTGCCCCTCTTTCTCCTCCTACCCTTAGCAAGTCAGACAGCTGCTGGGGAAGAGGCTGCTTCTGTGTCCAGGCAGTGCCTAATGCATCAGGGTCCTAATGAAGGTTGGGGTCTATGCAGCGCTCAACGTGATGGGGCCCTGATGTAAGTCAGGGTCTGTGCCATACCCTTACTGCTCCTGAAGCCAATCTCCTTGTCCCTGCTCTTGTGCTGCAGTTAACAGCCTGGGCATCAGCGAAGACCTGAAGGAGAAGCTGCGAGATGTGATGGTGGATCGGCACAAAGTAGCCCTGGGGAAGACCCTGGGTGAAGGTATGTTGTTTCTACCCCGTGCCAGAGGGCAGCGATGCATGTGGGATCTCCTGCTTCCTGATTCATCCACTGGGGGTCAGTGGATTCTCCACATGTGGCCCAGAGGGCCAGCAATGATGTCAGGTAGCTAGAGGCAACCAACGGTGTTCCAACCTTGGCACCTGCCATGATTATTTACTGGGCATTAGACACATTGTGTGCATGGCCCTGATCTCAGTCGGAGTGTGAGCAGAACCTGGTCTAATGAGTCCTGATCTCAGTCAGCATCCTAGACGCTGCCCTGATGCACATTCCCCACACCGTTGAGCTGTGGTTCTGGTAACCAGGCCCAATTTCAGAAACACCGCGTACATGGAAAGGAATCTCCGGTTATGGAAAGTTGGGAGCCTGGCTGGAAAAGCCCCTATTCTGCTGCAGGAATCTTCCCTCTTGGCTGTTTCCAGCCCCCTCCCATCTGGCCCCAATTCAAGAACCCCATCCAGCTCCTTGGCTTGGCACAGAGATTTTCCCCTTATGACCCAGTGGCTCCCAGCCACTGAGATTTAACCGTTTCTGGGCAAATTTCCCTCCCTGCTGTTGGCACAGAAATGGTGTCTGTCAATTTCCTTGCTGAGGTGCATGCCCCACAAGGCAGGTCAGGTAGCTCACTCAGCATTTGGAGGTTCCCACCACCGTACCTGGCGCAGCCAGGATTAGTCATGTCTTCCAAGCCTCCGGAAAGCTGTGTCCATGTGTGCAGGCCTGTGCCAGGCAGCTGTGAAAGCCATTCCCACCCCCGTGACTTTCTGTCCCCGAAGTACCTGCCAGCCCCCGAAGCCAAGCTGACACCCACTCACCTCCAGTTCAGCCTGCCTCTCCAGGCCTGGTTCCCAGCTGCCATGTCCCAGCTCTGCATTGGGGTCGAGCGGCTCCAAGTCCCTGGCGCAACCCCCTCCATGTGTTTGGCCACCAGTGTCAGTAACAGCAGCCTTTTGGCTGCTCTAACTCATGCTCCACACTGTGGACCCTGGGGGGCAGGGAATAGCCACAGTGCCATGCATTCTGACCACAGCCCATTTGCCCGCAGTGGCTCTTACTGTGTGCGGGGGGAGGATTCTCAGGGACTGAGTCTATCCCAGAGAGGCCCAGGCGTGACTGAAACTCAGGCCTGAAGTCAGCAGCATGCTTGGACAGGGGTCTTAGCCACTGCTGCTCCACCAGCAGGGGACCCCTTGAGCAAGGGAGGCACACTGAAGCCTCGAAAACCTATAAGATAACAACCTATGGTGTACTGAATAGGGGGTCATGCTCATGTCTGCGTGTGTGTGTGCATGTGCGTTTGCCTGTGCGTGTACGTGTGTCCACTCTGCTGCCCCCTGCTGGCTGCTCAGGGAATGGCTGCGCCATGTGCCCCAGGCCCAGCACATCCAGGGATCTCACAGCCCTTCTGCCTCTGGCTTCCCAGGTGAGTTTGGCTCAGTCATGGAAGGGCAGCTCAACCAGGATGACTGCGTCCTCAAGGTGGCTGTCAAGACCATGAAGAGTAAGTGTCCTGTGGGCACTTGGAGGGCTGGCGAGATCCTGAGTCCCCTCTGTCCTCCCACCAGTCCCCTCTGCCCTCTGGAGCCCTCCCCACTCCATGGGTCCCTTCCGTCCCCTGTGGCTCTGCCGTGCATGTCCATGGCTCTGAAATCAACCCCTTGTCCTGCAGTCGCCATCTGCACCCGTAGCGAGATGGAGGATTTCCTGAGTGAGGCTGTCTGCATGAAGGAGTTTGACCACCCTAATGTCATGAAGCTGTTGGGTAAGATGCACCCCCTCCCTGGGGTGCTTGGAAAGGGGGCAGGGCTCCTCCAGCCTGGGTTTAGCAGGGCCCACACCTGAGCGTTAGAGACCTCTTTTTATTGGGAATCGGTGTGTCCCAGCTCTGCCCACTAGCCCCCTACATCAGACCCATGCACTTCCAGCCCTAGCTTTCCCCCACCCCTACCAGTGCCCCTCACTCCCTCTCTTTCAGTTCTAACAGCTGTTCTCACTCCCCCTGGTGGACAACCGAGCAGAATACAGTCCTGGGGAGAGCCAGCTGGGGTCCAGAAGACCTGGAGCCACAGCATTCCCTGCAGGGACTGGGGCACCCACAAGGAGAGAACAGGGCACCAGGGGCCCAGCACACTGTGCCGGGGTAGCAGTGGCTGCAGCCCTGGCCCTGATGGGATAGAGGAATGTCACTTCTGAAGGTCTGGGAAAGTGAAGAGGAAGCTGAGGGGCTGTGACTCCAGGACACAGGCTGGGTTGGGGGCAGGAGGTTTCCCTGGGAAAACAGATGTGGGAGGGAGCGATGGGAACTTGGGGCAGCTGCTAGGGGAAACTGACACAGGCTGTGTTGGCTGCCAGTGCACACTCCGGGCAGCAGGCTGGATTTGCTGCCTTTGCCTCAGAGCCACCTCAAACCTCAGCTTCCCAGGCTCAGCAGTGTCTCCCTCCCAGAGCTCAGGAAGGCCCATGTCCCACCTTTGTCCCCAGAGCAACCCAGGCAGGTTCCCCCTCTCCCTGGGCTGCCATCCCCAGCCACAGAGTAGAGCCTGCACCTTCTGGCCAGGGTTCCAGGTGCCAACTACGCACACCTAGGGACTCCCCTGAGAGGTCACTGGACCCTCTCCAGCCACACCAAGCAACTGTCCACTGAGCCAGGGGAGAGAATCACCAACCACCCTGGAATCCAGGAGTCTTGGTTCCTAGCTAACTCCCACTCTAACCCTGACACCTCACTTCCCTCCCTACCCCAAGGTGGAGATACAACCTACGAGTCCTGGCTCCCAGTCCAACTCTAACCCTTATACCCCACCCCCCTCCCAGTCCTGGCTCCCAGGTTCCCCTGTTGTAAACACTAGGCCCCAAGACCTGTTCCATCTATGCACTGGGATCAGGGGGGTGAGGATCCCAAGGGGCTGGAATCCTAGGGTAGGTTAAAATCAGGGGTCAGGTCTCACAGTTGCTCTGCTTCTTCTCCCCAGGTGTGTGTCTACAGACCACAGAGAGTGAGGGCTACCCCTCACCTGTGGTCATCCTGCCCTTCATGAAACATGGTGACCTGCACAGCTTCCTGCTTTACTCCCGACTCGGGGAGAGCCCCATGGTGAGTGAGTGCCACCCCAGCCTAAGCTACCAAGGGGATGTGTCGAGGTGGTGTGGGGCCACCAGCTTGGCCACTAACTGTCTGTTCTCCCCCAGTACCTGCCTATCCAGACACTGGTGAGGTTCATGGCCGACATTGCCAGTGGGATGGACTATCTGAGCAGCAAGAACTTTATCCACCGTGACCTGGCTGCCCGCAACTGCATGTGAGAGCCAGAGGGACAGGGCAAGAGGGAGAGGCCAGATCCCTCAAAACAACACCTATATCAAGGGCTGGAATTCCTGCTGCTCCACACCCCTGGGCCAGTTCTGCTCTGCGCTCAGGGAAGACATGGGCACAGGTGGGAGTGCCCCATGGAGAGCCTCTCCCAACTGCTCCCCTGCTACTGGGTATCTTCATCCCCTGGGCTTTCATCCACCCTCCTGTACCCCCAGGCCTGCCCCTCATCCCTTGCTCCCTGTGGTTTTAACCCCCCCAGGCCCTCCCTCACCTGGGCCTGGTGCTTGCCCCTGCAGGTTGAACGAGAACATGAACGTGTGTGTGGCCGACTTTGGCCTCTCCAAGAAGATCTACAATGGCGACTACTACCGCCAGGGCCGCATCGCCAAGATGCCTGTCAAGTGGATTGCCATTGAGAGCCTGGCCGACCGTGTCTACACCACCAAGAGTGACGTGGTAAGCCATGCCCTCATTGTCCCCGGCCAATGGGAGGCCACAGCTACTGACCCTGCCTGTCCCCAGTCAAAGGAAGGCAGCAATTATTGCCCCGCTCCTGGCACTGGCCAATGGGAGGGCTCTCCAACAGTCCTCCCAGGCAATAGCAGGGTGCAGATATTGCCCCTAGCCTGTGGCAGGTGCTAACACTCCCATCAATCCTGCAGTGGTCGTTTGGAGTCACCATGTGGGAGATCGCCACGCGAGGGCAGACGCCATACCCAGGCGTGGAGAACAGCGAGATCTATGACTACCTGCGCCAAGGCCACCGTCTTAAGCAGCCACCTGACTGCCTGGATGGACTGTAAGGGCATCCACCCCCCACAACCTCCCCACTGCCGCACCCCTGAAAACCTCCTGGCCCCTGCAGTCCTCCCAGCATGCCAAGGGACTCCCACCATTCCATGGGGCCAGCACATCCCCTCAGAGCATTCCCAGCATGCTGCATCTCACCACTGGGTGATGAGTCCCCATATAACCAGACCCCCACTCCCCCACCCCAGAGATGGCTATATCTCAGCACTGGGCAAGGGTCTTAGTATAACCAGCCCCCATGCCCTACTCCAGAGGCAGCTGCATCTCAGCGCCAGGCAATGAATGCCCATATAGCCAGCACCCACTTCTCAACCCAGAGGTGGTCATGTCTCCGTAACCTGGTGGGCAGAGGCAGCTCCCCATTTATCACAGTCTCTCCCCCGCAAGGTACGAGCTGATGGCCAGCTGCTGGGCCCTGCATCCCAAGGAGCGCCCCAGCTTTGAGGTGCTGCACAGCGAGTTGGAGAAAACCCTGCAGAACCTTCCACCCAGCCAGGGGGCCGACGAGATCCTCTACGTCAACATGGAAGATGGGGGGGCAGAGCGGGGCGCTGTGGGGGGGCTGGGCCCTGACCAGCCAGCCAAGGGCGCAGTGACTGCCCAGGTGCATCAGGTTGAGGGGGCAGGGCGCTATGTGCTCTGCCCCGCCCCTCCCGAGAGCAGCCGGAGGCTGGGTGACCCCCTCGCCCCTCCCACACCCTGCACTGCCTCCGAAGAGGGGGCCTGATCCTCAGGTGGCCAGAAACTCTCCATCCAGCCACCCCCATCTCCTGTCTCACACTCCCACTGACCCTAGATTTTGCCCCATCTCCTGTCTGATTCTCCCACTTACCTCGGGCTCCACCTCCTTCTATCTGATTACCCAGTCTCCCACCCCGCCAACTCCACTCCCCCAACAACTCTTCCCCCCACATCTTCTGTCCCCACAGTACCTTCCACCCCACCAACAAGGGAGCCATGCCCCTACAAACCATCCTCCCCTTAATCTCCCTCGTCTTTCCCCAAAATCCCATTTTCATGATCATTAGGCCCCATGAGACCCACCCTCCTACCCCCGTTTTGCTGTGCACTGTGGATTGGGGTGGGTTACTTGTAGCCACTGAGCCCAGGCCTGGCTGCTCCAGTAGGACGTATGCCTTTCCCCCTCAGAGACACTCAGGGTGAACTGGGCCAGGCCTGGTTGGGGGAAGGTGAAAGGGACTTCACCTCTTCAGGACAAGGGCTGGCTGGGACCGTTGCCCCCATCCCTGGCCCAGCCCCCAATTTCTCTTCAAGCTATATCACTGCCATGGGGCAGGGTCAAGGCACAACCTGGGCCCCTCACCACAACATGACAGTCAGGAAGGTGGTGACACCAAGACAGAACAAGGCTCTTGGGGCCAGACCAAGGTTGCCCTGAGCAGAAGGTGATTCACGGTGCCAACCACCCTCAAGTCAGGAGCTTACAGGAGCTACAAGGGACCCAGCCACTGACTCCCTCCAGCTGGTATGAAGGATACCAAGGGAGCCTGTGACCTGTCTGGACTTGCAGCATTATCCAAAGAGCCATGGAATGGGGCCAGCTCCCAGCACCCAGAAGCTTGATCTCCAGGCACAGCAGTCAGCCCTGGCACCATGGCCTCTGCACTGCCCCTCACCTGGCATTGGGATGGGAGCCAGAGCCCCGTGAGCCCCCTGTCTGCCAAAGTGACAGATGGTGCCTGAAACCTCAAAGCCTCCAAGCTGAGGAAAAAGGAATCCACCCCAAAATCAAGATGCTTTGGGGCATTTCCGGAGAGGACGGAGCCAAGACACAGATAGACAAATTCTCCACTGCCCCTTTGTGTTCCCTGGCCAAAAGCAGCTGCTGTTATTCACACTCGGCCCTCCCATCTCGATTGCACACCAGGCCCCTGTGTGGAGGAGATTCCTGGAATCAATCCAGTCCCCCAAATGTGTCCCCCTCCGTGCTGACATGCAGGGGACATAGATCAGGTCTGTGTCTGGCTCCTGGTGTCAATTTGCCAGGCCCCTGCGTCCTGACCCAGTTGGCAGCTTTGCAGACAGGCATCAACCTCTTGGCAGCACCAGGAAGCACAATGAAATGGACAATGATATGTCTACCAAAAGGCCATGGGGCCCAGGCTGGAGCTGGGGTTTACAGTGGTCAAAGGCCTGGGGAAGGCCAGGTGACCCTAGTGCAAGACACAGGACATGAAACTGATGGGTTGAATTATATCCTCCCCCCCGATTATTAATGAAGCCACTTTTCAAATATTGTCTGTGCCGGTGACATGTGAGACAGGTACACTCAGGTAAAGGGAGGACATGCTCCAGGCAGGATGGGACAGGCACACTCAGATGGAAAGCAGGAAGGATGGATGGGCACACTCAGCCGGAGAGCAGGTGCCAGAGTTTGCAGTTGGCTGGTGGTAACGGCACCGAAAGCCTCTGAGTTTACAATGCTTCACTCTGAGCCACTGCCAATGAGCTGTGTGTTCAAATCCCTCATTCCTGCCCCTCACGCTGTGGGGCAGCTTGCAGAGATCAGCAGGAATCACTGCAGCCCATGAACTCTGTCCAGGCAGGTGGCCTCCAGGGCCCCACGCCTGCGCTGTGTGCCTCCCACAGGCGCAGGTCAGACTCTCTGCCAAAAGGGGGTGTGGCACAGACATGACAGACACCAGGCCTTGGGTGGCCAGCACCAAGAGGGCGATGGAAGCCAGGTTCCCTCTTGATCTGCCCACTGATGCCTACCATCAGCTCCCACAAGGCTCCAGGGGAAAAGATTGGAGGCAGCCCTGGCTGGGGACTGCAGAGTACAAGGCCTTCTTCAAACCCCTAGCTGCAAATACTCCATGAGCTGTGTGTAACAGCCCTCACCTGACTGGCCTGCACCACAGGGCAATGAGATGTCCACAACACACCCTGGCTACCCAAGACTTGCGTTGTGGGAACAGCCAGCAGCAAACCCAACCACAGAGCCTCTGAACTGGATACAGAGCATGGAACATGTCACAGTGGCCAAGGGAGCCATTTTGCCTAGAGCCATGGGCAAACAAACATTTCCAGAAGTGGACCTACATGGTACGTGCTGCACTGAGCCAGCTGCTCCAGATTTAACGCCCACCCCTGCGCTTCACTCAGGGCACAGGCCGAACTGGAGTGTTTGGCGCTGGCCGTGCTTATAAATAAACACTTTCTTTACAAAAAAGTCAGAGCTGCATCAATCTGATCGGCTTTTGTATCCATTGCTGAGAATTCAGTAGAGCAGTGGGGTGAGTTGGTTAAAGTGGGAAGGCAGGGGGGCCAGGATTACTAGATTTTATTCCCTGCTCACGGAGGGTGGGGGGGGCTAGTGGTTAGAGCTGAGATCGTCACTGACTTGCAACAGATAACTGGGCCCATCACCTACTTCTGTGCTGGTATAAGAGGGATTGCTGGCCTTGAGCGGGGCAGGAGGCTGCAGCCTGAGTCAACCCCACGTGCCAAGGGCCAGACAGAGCAGGGGGACACAGCAAGGGATGTTGGGAATAGGAGTTTCTGGGCCTAGAAAACCCAGGGTCCTGACCCCAGCCCAGGGGCAGCCCCACGGTGAGCAGCTGGGAGAGGGAGGGCCGCTTCAGGGGCAGAGATGGGCTTGTGCCATGGTACCACCTGGGGGTTCTGTGGTTGCTGGAGGATGAGGAGCAGTGCTAGCAGCCCCACCCTGCCCTGCCATGGGCCATGTGCAGCTCTAGCTTCATCACAGTGGGGAAGACAAATTAAGGTGGGAAATGGGCTCAGAGCAGCTGATTTGGTTCTGGCCTGTCGTGGGCCATCAGCTGCTGCAAAGCAAGGTTGTGCCCCTCACTCCTGACCTACAAGCCTGGACTCCCCCCATGGCTCTGCTGGTGCCACTCACTCCTGACCCGGTGCCAGCTGGCTCTGGGGACTGCAGGAGTCATAGCCTGTTTCCCCCAAGGAACTGAGCCCATGGCTCCAGAGCCCTGATATGAGGATGGGTGGCTTCATTCACCAGGAAGCAAAGAACAAAGGATCCCCAGTGCAAGAGAGACCCGGCCCTTGTTGCCAACTGCCCCTTATCAGGGGGATTAAACCGTTTTGCAACTGTCCTGTTGCAGGGGACTGAGTCCCTTTGGAAAAGAACACCCACTACCTCCATGCTCTGGGGGCTGTTCCGCAAACTGATCTCACAGAGGGGGTGGCAGGAACATGCCAGATTCTTGGTGGCCCCTAATTAGGGCCCAGTTACACAATGGGATTTAGTGTTTCCCAGCTCTGGCATCAGTAGTGGTTCCACATTGCTCCGCTTGTGCTCCTCACTCACAGCTCCTGCTACCCCAGCCCTGAACAGAAATGTAATAGCATTCAATGTTTTTTTGCCCCTTTCCAATGGTTTGTGGGGGATGTGCCATTCCAGTTCCACCCTCCTTCATCTCCTTAGCGCCCCCCAGTTCCCACCAGGTCACACCAAGGGGTCAGGGCTTAACCCAGGCCTCTGTTGTCCTGGCACTCAATGCCCAACTGTGTTAATCCTCTGCCCCTCTATCTCGCTGGCACAGGCAGCCCATCAATCACCAGAGTAAAGGAACCTGAAACCAGCCAATTTAAGGATCAGTGTCACGTAACCCAGCTGCCATAAGCCCTTCCCTCATCACAGACCAACCCATGGCATCTTCCATGGCCTATATAAAGCAGCAGCAAGCACCAGGGAGGGCTGGCAGAGACGGGCCATGGACACCAGCATGCTAGCCCTGGCCCTGGCGGCCTGTACCCTTCTGCACTGGACAGCTGCCTCTGTGAGTATATTGGCCCACATGCCACTTTGCCAGGACAGGGGCTGCCCCAGCTGAGAGAGACCCTTTTGCAGGCCCCCAGGCCAGAACGGAGTGGCAGCAGGTTCAAATTCCCCAGCCTGCCCTGGCAGTGAGTTAAATCCTTCAGGAGTGACTGATGATTCCATCCCAGAGAGAAAGTGGTCCCCCATTCATGTTGTATGGACATTAAACCTCCCTGAGTTTCCTCTCTGTCCCTCTGATCCCCCTGGACAAACTTTTTCTTCCCTGCCTGTTGCACTCTCTGGCATCCTCTGCCCCAGAGTGGCTACATTCCTGCAGCAGTGTGCCACAAAGTGCTTTGGGGAGGGGGGCATGAGACGTGGTGATGAGGTAACCTCCTTCTTGCCCCCCAGGCCATCCAGAATCTCAGCAGCGTCATGGATGCCAGCGGCCACTGCGTCTGCACCGTCATCCTACCTGATGACACCTTCCCCATGAAGAGGATGGAGATGCTGGAGATGTCCTCCCGCAACCTGACCTTCCGCGTGCAGCAGGAGATGGCAAAGGTGAGGCCAGGAAGGGGACGAAGAGTGAGGTCAGGTGATATGATTCTGCCACTGCAGAATCATAATCATAAAAACTGAAAGGGACCATAAGAGGTCATTGAGTCCAGTCCCCTCCACTCATGGCAGGACCAAGTACCCTCTTAAACCATCCCTGACAGTTGCTTGTCTAACCTGCTCTTAAAATCTTCCAGTGATGGAGATTCCAGAACCTGCCTAAACAACTTATTCCAGTGGTTAATCACCCTGACAGTTAGGAATTTTTTTCTAATGTCCAACCCAAACCTCCCTTGTTGTAATTTAAGTCCATTGTTTCATGTCCTATCATTGGCAGTTAAGAAGAACAATTTTTGTCCCTCTTCATCATGGCAACCTCTTAAGTATTTAAAAACCATTATGTCCCCTCTCAGTCTCATCTTTTTCAGACTAAGCAAATCCAGCTCTTTCAGTCTTTCCTGGTAAGTCAGGTTGTCCAGACCTCTAGTCATTTGTGTTCGTATTCTCTGGACTTTCTCCAATTTGTCCACATCTTTCCTGAAATGAGGTGCCCAGAACTGGACACAGTACTCCAGCTGAGGCCTAATCAGGACTGAGTGGAGCAGAATTACTTGTTTCTTACTTACAATATTCCTGTTAATACACCCCTGAATGATGTTTGCTTTTTTTTGCAACAGCATTACACTGTTGACTCATATTTAGCTTGTAGTCCACTATGACACCCAGATCCCTTCCTGTAGTACTCCTTCTTAGCCATGGGTTTTGCTGCAGGGCTTGTGCCCTCCATTGCCTTGGCCCTGGCCCTGATGTAGCTCCAGCCACCTGCTGCGGACCAGCAGTGACAAGAGCTGGATCCAGGCTGGGGCTGCCTGGCTTGCTGGAAGCAGCTGGAGCTGGATTGGGCCCGCCCAAGCCACCTGCTGCTTGCCAGCAGCGGCTGAGGCTGGATCGGGCCCCAGAGCCGGATCAGACCCCCAGACCCAGGCCCCAACCCTTTTTTAGGGCCAGCAACTCTCCTGCTTCCTAGGCAGTCATTGGACATTTTGCATATGTGCAATGGATTGTTCTTTCCTAAGTGGAGTACTTTGCACTTGAATCTTCTAGAGAGGAGCCCAGCACTGCTCACAGGGCATGTAGTTGGTTCCTAAGGGCCCTTTTCAGGATGCAAGGGTACAGGAAGCCACCACCATGCAGGGCAGCTATGCAAGGAGGGTTTGCCGACTGGGGGCCATGGAACCACCCTGGAGGCAGGGAGCAGGCAATCAGCCCCTCTGGCAACTGTTCTGGGGACAGGCAACTGCCAGGCACCAAGCCCTTGTGTGGTACCTGCCTCCTAGTGCCCAGCTCAATGCAAAATGTCCTCAGCCCCAGCTGCACGGGGTGTATTTTAGCCCATTGTTTGGCCCTGCAAACCAAGGCCAATTTTTCCCCCTTATGAGCATTCCCCTACCCATGCACTCCCCAGGCCTGAGCCCAGGGGAACAATGGATGATGCCAACCTGGGATGCACAGAGCCCCAGACTCAGCTGCGAACAAGATCAGCTCACTGCTAGCAGCATCAGAGTGAGGCAACCTTCCCCCCAACCCCGATCTAAGGTCCCTGCCTCACAAGCTCCAGGGTGGGGCAGGCTGAGAGCCCAGGGCACCCCCATTCTACAGCCAGGGGAGAAGGTGGAGCAGAAAGTTTCTGTCAGTGTTGCTAGTTGAAACTGACCCAAGTGCTGAGCTGTCAGAACCCAACATTTCCCAAATTTCCTCCCCAGCTAATCTTGGATTTGACTGTCCCAGATCATGAGGAAGCTTGAATTTGTTTGGGCTTTTTTCCCCCTCAAAATGTGAAAATTTTCATGGGAAGGGATTTCCGTGCCCAGTCAGTGGGTGTGACCAAGAGGAGTGGGGGTGGAGCTTCCTTCCCCAGCCACCCTCAAGGGCAGGATTCTGCACATGTGGTGCTGGATTCTGGTCTGAGTTACAAGGGTGTGAATCCAGAGTCACTCCTGACTTAAATGGGGTCTGGGCCAGAGTCCAGTCTCAGTTGCTCCAGAGTTAATTTGCAATCACTCCTGACTGCAGTGGGGTCAGGGCTGGGGTGGGTCTGATCTCACCTGCTCCAGTGTTAAAAAGAATCACTCACAGTTGCAATAGGGTCAGGACCTGGGTCTGATCTCAGCTGCTCCAGGGTTAATCTGGAGTCACTCTGCCCACTCCCACAAGTGCAGCAGGGTCAGGGCTGGATTCTGACACCAGGGAATTATGCAGATTTGCACTACATGATCAGATCTCACCTCTCCTCCTCTGCTCCCCTTTGGGGCCTTTCTTTCCCCCTTGTGGCAGATCCAGGAATATGGACGGCGCCTAGAGAGATACGAGGTCCGGCTGCAGAATCTGAGCCACCGACTGGAGTGGCTGCAAATTGGCAAGGTGGTCCCCACGGAGCTGGACTTCCAGGAGTTAAAGAAGGAGATTGGCGAGATGGAGACCTTCGTGGGGCACCTCCGCTCCTCCCTCAATGGGAGTGATCACACGGTGGAAGTGGTGCACAGAGAGGTGAGTGGCCCAATCAGGGATTCCAGGCAGGTATTGTCTCAGAACCTGGATGGATCAGGCACAGAATGCCCTAAGAGTCATAGATGGATGGTGCGGGGTGATCAGGGTGAACCCCATCACAGCCTGAAGCTCAGACCCACCCACCCCCACCCCCAGCTGGGCCCTGTGTCCAAACAAGACCAGGGCCACCCTGAAGCTGGCAGCCGGGAAGGTGGGCGGAGAAGACTCCCTGCAGTGTCGTGTAGTCAGATTAGAATAATCAGTCAAATGCAAGCTAGGAAAGGCCATATATCACCTCATCTCTAATGGCCTCCTTTCCTAACACAGGCTCTGGCCTCAGAGGATAATCCATCTAAGCCACACACCCCAGAGTAGGGTCATGGCCCTTCCCACTCTAGTTTTGTCATGGTGGGACTGATGCAATACGGCAGGCGTGGCCAAACTGCAACTCAGGAACCACATGTGGCTCTTGAATAAAAAAGTGTGGCTCGCGGAAGAACATCAGCAAATCAATTTATTAGGTAAAAGTATATGGCTATATGCCTCAGTGCGGCTCTTGAAGGTTTAATAATCAACTTGTGCAGCTCTTGAGTTCCATAAATTTGGCCACCCCTGCAATACGCGCTCAAGACTCTGTTCCTCACCCTCGTTGAGTTTGGCAATGGACCCATCACCAGGCCAGACCTTCCAGGGACTTCAGCTAGGTTTGGGTTCTTCACGCAGGACAGGGGACTCTGTCGCCACCTGGCCCTCCATGTATGGAACCCTTCTGAGCCTGTCCCTCCATGGGGCATGAGGTCCCCTGCCCTCAGTTGTAAGTCAACACCTGCTCATAACCAAGGACTTAGGCTCTTGGCAGACTCAGACAGTTTCACCACATCATTCGCACTCAGGGCAGCTCTGCCCTCACCCAACAACAGGTTCCAGCTCCCAGCAGACCCAGGGAGTATCCACACTTAGGTCATGTTTTACAGTTTTCTTCACTGCACAAGGGCTAGAAATTTAGGATTTTCTTACTTTCTACAAAGACCACATTCCAATAAAGGGTTAACTTCCAGCATGCATTGCTCATTACTTGTTTGGGATCAGGTTAATATTCAAAGAACCTGACTAATGGTTCTGGCTTGCCCAGTGGGGAAGCCTATCTGCTCCACGGATGCCAGAAAAGGGCAACCACATTGCTAAACACCAGGCCTTTGTTTTGATGCTTTTCTTTGTCCGTGCATGGTGTGACAGCTTTCCTGGGATGAGGACAATCCACAGTGCGCTACACCACAATCCTAGGGGAAGAGAAGCCCATTTCTCCAGTAACGTGCAACATGAAGTTTTGTGGCCAACAATAAACACATGTTGCATTCTGTTCAAAATGTCCATCCTTTGCCAGAGCCTAAAGTATCTAGGTCAGGGATCTCAGCTATCTTAATTCACCTCCAGTCCCTGCCCTCAGAGGGCTGGGAACCAAATTTCCAGTCCTTCTTGTCACCACCCACCAGTGAGATGCTGCCAGCTGCCTCTAAACTTTGCCCCGAGTGTTGGCCCTGGACTTGGCTGCTGGAGATGCCCTGCAGCCCTCAAGCAAGGAAGGTTGGGGGCCATGGGCGATCCTTGACTCCTGCCCAATATCTTGGTTTTTCAGCTCTTTGTGACTTTCTGCCGCCCCACCAACTACATCCTGCCTTTCGTCAATGTCCAGGGCAGGTCCCTCATTGACAAACGCTGGAAGTGTCCCTTCATCTACCTTCTGCGCCAGACCCAGAAGGCCCAAATGTGTGAGCTTATGGATGCCCGCCGGTGGCGGGGTGAACCAAAGGAGGACTACATCATCCTGGCACCCCGGCGGTGGGACAGGAGGTCTCACAAAAGATCCTTCGCCTGCTGGAAGACACAGTGAGCTGCCGACCAGCCCGTTCCCAGGGTAGAAGATGGCAGGTGGGACAGTATGACCGGGATCCTTGCTGCCCGGTTGCTGCTTGAGGTGATCAGCCACACATGGAAGGTCAGGACTCCCCAAGAACACACTGCCTATCTTGTCTCACTGATCCTGGAGCTTCATCACCACCACCTCCCCCTGGATTCACTCCTCCTGCTCCTGGGACAGTCTAGCTCTGTCTTGGCAACACACTGCCCCTTGCAGTGGGGTTGCAATGGACTCACAGCTGGAGCTGCTGGGCCTGGAAGGGATTGGGCAGCTGAGGCTTGGATGGTCAGACCCACATGGCACAGCACAGTCTGACACTTCTCCAGTTAGTGCTTTGGACTTCACCATCTAAGAGCTAGGCACTAGCATCCTTTTGGCTTGTCCAGAGTGACAGCTGCTTCCTAACCCCACCCACAGAATCCACCCCGCCCACGTCCTACTGACCCCTGTGGCCTGAGGCTCTGGCTACCCTCTTGCTTTGTCCTTTTCTTCAGCAGTGTCCATCCAGGACGATGTTAGTGCTGGCAGTGCTGATCCCTTCTCTAGGACTTGCTGAGAGCCCTGTCTCTGATTCAGCCCTGCAGCTGTGAATGCCATAGGTTAACTTGCACTGGTGCTAACAGCACCACCGTTTGGTCCTGCGCAGGCAGCCCCATGGCTTAGCTTGGTTTGTATGAGTACAGATGCTGAGCTTCAAGTCCTGGCCTGATTCTGTCACCCACCAGCCCCACCCCGGGACACCAGTAAAACCTGGGTCAAGGGAACCTAAAACAGTCCCATGTGAGGATCCTCTGCTCTGCCCTGCTGGGCTGCCCCAGTTCTGTGTGGATCATGGGGACAGAGACCCTGCCCCAGCCAGGCCCATGGTGCCTTCCACCTCCTCTCTCTATCTGGTTCCATGATACCTACTCATGCAAGCAATGAAGGGTTAACCGGTGCCAGTGATTGGCAGATGCATTACCCTATGTCCTGCCCCCCAAAGGGGCGTGGCCTAGTTTTCAGCTACACCCCACAGCTTGGCGGGCTGTGCCAATTTCCAGGCATGCGCAAAGGGCTGGATGTCATTCCATAGCCATAGGAGTTCTGGGCAGGGCTAGGTGTGCAATTATTTCCTTGCATGCCCAGTGTGACTGCAGTCACCGTGCGCACAAGTTGAGCATGGGGGAAACATGCCCCATCAGCCAGGGGCCAGCAGTGACTAGCTGCCACCAAAATGGCCCTGAGTTCATTCCTCACATGGATTACACCTGGGCTCCTGCACCGAGGATAAATGTGGCCCTAACCTGTCGTTCCTGTCTGCCCTGCTTTCTTGTATTTTCCTACATGCTTCTCTCCCTCACCTTTATAACTGCAATAAAAAATGTTTATGTGTAACAGCTCTATGTGGTCACATTGGGCCAGCTCATTTCAGAGGCGAGGGCAAGCAATATTTCAGCTCCTGCCACAGCAATACTAAAACAGCCATGGAATCCCAGTGGGGCCAGGCACAAAGAACTAAGCCAAGCTGGGACACTTAGCACATCAAAGCAGCCAATGCTAATGTGTCTGAGCCCCCTGGCAGATTCCCCTGGACAAAAAGGGATGATCCTGGGAAATCCTGGACAGGTGGGAACACTAAGGGGTGTCACAATAGAGGTGATCTGTGCAAATAAGGGACATTTTGGTTCACTGCCAATACCAAAGAAACATTTTGTGTCAAACCAATACGAATGGTTTTGAGCTGTTCAGTGCACTGAAAAGTTGGGGGGATGGGGAGTGGACTATTTGGGGTCAAACAAAACATTTTGCTTCATTTTGATTTCAAGTCTTTTTCAACCTTCGCCACTGGGCTTTTTATAAGTAAGATAGACAGAGACATCAGAATAAAAATTTAAATTGATTCCAAAAATAGATTCTGATTTTCTTCTGATTTCTCAGAAATGTTTCAGGTTTGTTTGTTTTTTTCCAACGGAAATAATTTGGCAAAAGTGATGCAATTTACAAAATGCTTTGGTGTTGTCAAATGTACATTTTCTTTTCACTAGGAAAAAGTTCTGGACAAATGTTTCACCCAGCTCTAATGGGCATCTGGGCCATGGACTGAGGTTCCCATCACTGAGGGTTTTGGGCCAATCGATGCACTACAGTCAGTTCTCCAATATGGATTTCTCTGTTCTCTCCACCTCTGAGGAGGGGAAGGAAGTGGCAGGACAAACATCTGAGAGCAATATCTGAGTCCTAGAGTGTGACCTGATGCTATTGGCTAAGCTGTGGCGTTCAGGCTGTGAAATGTAAATCCGGGAGTGTGTCTGATTCTCTGTCACTTTATGAAGTCACCAGTGAACAAGAAGTGCAGCACTTCTATTGCAGCAGCGCCACAGAGTGGAGTCAGGATGCAGGTCTCCCATTGCACTAGGCGCTGTATGTATCCAGAACAAACAGCCTCACATCTCCTAAGCTGAGCCCATCAGACTGCAAGCTGGTAGCAGGATTTTTTTGCAGCTGGCCACATGGAAAACGGCTCTGAACATAGCCACCCCTAGAGGACATTGCTATGTGGCGCTAGAGCGGAATGAGTAAGGGTCTTTTCACCATGATCCCAGCACCACACTGGACCAGCCATTCTAGAAGAGGCCCTGCTGCATTGGCAAAGGAGCAGGGGTGTAGTTTGAGCACAAGGGAGATCTGCCTAGGGAATGCTTGGACTGGGAACCCTGCTTCAACCAGAAAGGGGAGCACAGACCTCAGGGGAGGAAAACCATCTAATTGACTCTTGCCCTCTCCCTTGCAGATCCAGAACATGTCCATCACCGTGAGTGCCCTGGAGTCCTTCGACAAGACCCACGTTGTGGCCATGAAGCGGGAGCTGGATGTTCTCAGGCAGCGCCTGGAGGATTGTCAGAAAGACAAGCCGCTCCTGGGACAGCAGCCACCAATCGGTGAGTCATGTGCGATCTGTTTTGACCCTCTTCCCTTGGCTGGTGAATCAGGGTTGGGAGGGGTCAGTCCAGGGTGGGGATCACCTGTGAGTTTGAACTGCATGATAGGAAAGGCCAGCTGGTGACCCTGTGAAGTTGGGTCCCAGGTCCTGTGGAGAGAAAAGATTGTCCAGTGATTAGGGCTCTAGCATAAGGCTTAGCTTAAGTTCCAGTACTGCCCCAGATAGCCCCTGTGACCTACAAGTCACATGGGGCCAGCAGTCCTGCTTCGCCTCCCAGGAATGAGGAGAGGGTGCATCCACTGAAGGTTATTAGGGGTACAGATACTGTGGTGCTGGGGGCCAAAGAAGACTGTGAACAGAAAGAGGAGGCTGAGGAAGGTAGAAATGAAAAGAAGGCAGTGAAAGAGTGTCAATGAATCCAGGGGTTTCAGATGCCTAGACAAGGCATGGGTCCAACAAGGGAAGGTTATTTCATCTGAACCTTTTCACGCACTGATTGGACTGAATCCCATTCTTCTCAGAGCTGTGAATAGGACCCAGGAGTCCTGATTTCCACTCCCCACTGTTCTAAGCACTAGATACATTGCCCCCCAGAACCATGCACGAAATCCAAGAGTGTTGGCTACCAGCTCCCTGGTTCTCACTTCTAAAAACCCTCCCCCTGCACATCAACTAACCCTTGTGATGCCGTTCCGTGCCAGGCTCATGTAACCACCATGGCATTTTGCGCATTGGCAAGCCCTCAGTGGTGCAGCTCAACTGGAGGGGTTTCGGCTACAAGGCTGGTGCCTGGGGCAAGGAGTCATCCCTGCACTCGGAGCGGAAGGAGCGCTACTGGGTTGCCCCTCTGAACACGGATGGTCGGCGGTTGGACTCAGTGCGCCTCTTCAACTCCTACCAGGACCTGCAGCTGTCCAGGAATCCTACAGACCAGTTGATCACAGGGTTTGGGCAGGGGGCCGGGCTAGTACTGTACAATGGCTCTTTCTACTACAACTGCTACAACTCACGGGACCTGTGCCGTCTGAACCTGGAGAGCGGGGCTGTGGACCGTAAGACAGTGCCTAATGCCGCCTTCAACAACCGCTTCTCCTACACGGGGACCAGCTGGCAGGGCATTGACCTGGCCTCAGATGAAAGTGGGCTGTGGGTGCTCTATGCCACTGAGCGAAGCGACGGCGATATTGTGATCGGCCGACTCAACCCCAGCTCGTTGGGCGTGACAAAGACCTGGCTGACCTCTCAGTACAAGCCAGCAGCCACCAATGCCTTCATGGTATGTGGGGTGATGTATGCCACCCGGCCAATCAGCACCCACCGCGAGGAGATCTTCTATGCCTATGACACCCGCACAGGCAAGGACAGTCGACTCAGCCTGCCGCTGGAGAAGGTGACTGATGTCATGCAGTCCCTAAGCTACAACCCCAATGATCACAAACTCTACATGTACAGCGAAGGCTACCTGATTAGCTATGATGTTGCCTTTCGGCTCTAGGGCCACCCCAGACTGTCTGGGGCTGACCAGCAGCTCCCAGAACAGGTCACCCATCCTGCTTTCTCCATCCCACCCTCTTCCATTCCCTCCATCGCCCCTCCTCCAGCCTTTCTCCACCTCCTTTTCACCCTGCTCCATTCCCTCCATTCCCCCACCAGCTCTCCTTCACCTATTTCCCTTTTCCCCCTTCTCTTTTTCCTTTGTGCCCCTGGTTCTTTCATTCCCTCATGCCCTGTTCCCAAGGTGCTGTCCCCCCTTCCTCCTCACCCACATCCAGCTGCATCCAACTAATGTGATTTTTTTTTCTTAAACCCCTTTGCTACAAATAAGTTTGCTCAAGGTGCAAGAGAGATTTCACCTCCTAATGCCCAAGCTTGCCCCCTCTGCTTCTCCCCACCATTGCCTTCCACAAGCAGTGTCTGCCACATCAAGAAATGCAAACATGGGAGGGGTTGTGCTCTCAGCTCCCGATTCTCCATTTACACTAAATCCCCTAAGTGTTGCTGGATTGGTGGAAAGGGACAAAAAAGACCATCAGGCCTTTGGCATTTCTAGGTAATGCATTCTCCTGGGCAACGTTCAGCCCAGTGTCACTGCTGTAGTTACATCCTTTAGTGATCCTGTGACTCTTGAGTCTTCTGAGGCCTGATCTGAGATTTGTTTTCCCTAGAATATCTCTCAATAGCCAATAAATGTGATCATCTGAATGCAGCCCCTTGTGTTTGTTCCCATGTTCATTAGTCTCATGCAATCATCAGCCATAGGGACAGGGCTCAGGCTTCCAGGAGGGGTTGATTTGAAGGGAGTGGTGGCCATTTCCAGTGCATGCTGCAGGGAAGTACCCCTGCACAGACAGCACAGAGGCCGGTGCGTGTTAAGACACCAGCTGTCCTGCCACTGCTTGACACATAGGGTTACACTGCCTGAGAAAACACTAAGACACCCTCAATCAACCAGTGGGAAATGCTCTAACACAAAATGCCCAGGGCTCAGCCAAAGGGAAATTAACTAGAACAACCCTACACCAACCCACCCCGAGGATTTAGCCAATAGGAAATGCATTTGAAAAAAAAAAAAGAGCAGGGCTAAGCCAATGGAAGAAGCACAAACACAAAATCCACACAAGGCTCAGCCAATGGAAAATGCACTACTCTGCAACTCTATGCCCACTTCCATCTCCATGATTTAGCCAAAGGGAAATGATACACTAAATAAAACAATTAAAAAAAAAACTACACACAAACCAAGACTCAGCCAATTGTAGATGGTCAAAAAAAAAACCAATAACCCAAGTCTCAGCCAATGGGAAATGCACTAACAGCTCTCCCCCTTCCCTACCCCAGTTCACCCAATAGGAAATGCACTAACACAACCCTTGTGCCACCCCCATGGCTGAGCCAATGGGAAATGCATGAACAAAAAAAAATCCCCAAGGCAAAGCCAATGGGAAACGCACAACGAGAGCAAAAAAAACAAAACCCAAAAAAACCCAAAACCCCAAAATTCCCCAGCCAATGGGAAACGCAGACACAAAAAAGGCCTTCCACAAGCAAACCAAAACTCTTCAAGACCCAGTTGACATGGCAGACAGGTTCACACCCCCTCTCTGAGGCTCAGCCAATGGGAAACACACGGAAAACAAACAAACCCAGGACTCAGCCAATGAGAAACTCACCAGGAAATTATGACGGCTGCTCTGACTGGTCCACAGGCGGTCTGGCCCCGGCCCTTCGCCTGTCAATCAAGCCCATCCTTCACCCCCTCCCCCGGGCTCAGTTTGATTGACTCAAGGACGAAGCGACCTCCCACCAATAGCGAGGCCCGTCACAAGGAGGCCTCCGGCTTCCGCCAATGCGAGCTCCCCTCACAATCTGAGAGAGAGCGGGAGAGCCGCGACGGGAGAGGTGAGAGGCGTTGGGCGGCCTCTCCCCAATCAGAAGCCGCCTTACAGCCCGGCGCTTGGCACCCGGCCAATCAGCGCGCCCGTTGCACGGCGGCGCGGCCCTGAGGGGGGAGGTGGGCGATGGCGGCCATTTTGAGCCGGGCCCGTGGCGGCGGGGGGAGCCGATGGCCGGGCGGGTCTGAGCGGGGCCGGGGCCCAGGCGGCACCATGGACGTGCGGCGTCTGCGGGTCAACGAGCTGAAGGAGGAGCTGGGCCGCCGCGGCCTGGACACGCGCGGCCTGAAGGCGGAGCTGGCCGAGCGGCTGCAGGCGGCGCTGCAGGCCGAGGAGCGGCGGGGGCCCGGGCCCGGGGCAGGCGGGGAGCCGCCCGACGGACACTGTAAGGGGGGGCCAGGGGCGGCTATCGGGGGGCTCCCTCCCAGCCAGCGGGAACGTGGAGTTGGGCGGGCCGG
Organism: Podocnemis expansa; assembly: GCA_007922195.1. Taxonomy (NCBI): domain Eukaryota; kingdom Metazoa; phylum Chordata; order Testudines; family Podocnemididae; genus Podocnemis; species Podocnemis expansa. The sequence continues at coordinate 262,604 of ML681972.1, forward strand.
GGGGCGCCGGTCCTGGGGGTGAATGTGATGGCCTCCTCCCCCAGAACGTATGGACCCCACTGAAACGGCGGACTGTCCCCTACACTGCCCACCCCTGCCACCAAAATGGATCCAGCCCCACCCCCCAAAAATACATGGATGCCACCCCCCCAGAATGGGCCCCCAACACGCATAGGTCTCTGCCCACCAAAATGGACCCCTTTCTCCCCCAAAATGCATGGAACTCCTCCTCAGATAACTCTGGGGCTGGTGAGCAGGTGGATTCCCCTGGGTGCGCCGAGGACTGGTCTGCACTGAAGGTGGGAGTTTGCAGGAGAGTGGCCGCATCAGTACTGTATAATAAATTCACTGGACTCTAGAGGGTGTCTGCCACCTGTATAATAAACTCACCCAAACCAGCAGCTGGCAGGTGAGTATCTGCCTCCCACCTAATAGGTGCATTGCAACCAGAGGTGGTAGCCGCTTTGGTGGGAGAGTGACTGTCACCCATCTAATAAACTCAGCTGTGTTGGTGGCAGAGTGTCTCTTGCCAGTACAGTAAACCAATGAAATGAGTGTCAGCAGGAGGGCGTATCCCACCGATAGAGTGCTTCTCACACAAATGCTTCTGTCATCAAAACTGATGTTGCTCGGGGATGTTTTTGTCTCACTCTCTAGTGACAGAAGTTTTGCTGGCCAGCATAGACGAGGTCTCAGGGGGTTATGTCTGCATAAAGGTGCTGCAGCTGATATGGCTTATTGCACTCATGAAACTGGTATAAGCTCTACTGGCCAGTGTAATCTGAGTTTACACCAGAGCATTAGCCAGGAATGCTGTACCAGGCTTTGGTTTAGGCCAGGTCTCAAACTCAAATCCCCACTGGGTCTGCATGAGCACTAGTATAGAGGCACCTCCTGAGGAATAGTACATTAGTCTGAGGGCTGCAGCACTGAAACCTTCTCGTACAGTGATACGGCAAATATTGGTAATGACGTGAAGGTGTCATTGCAGGCAGTAGGAAATAGATTTAGGGGCCACATGCTGTCTGTGGGCTGTGTGTTTGAGACCCCTGGTTTAGTCTCAGGCATGGCCAGTGATCTCCATCACATCTGTTGCAAGCGCACATAGTTTCTCTGGTTTATTATGATGGGCCAGGGACATCTTAGCTTGGGAGCTGTGATGTGCTAAACCAGTTCAAGAGCACCTGATCCTCTTAGGACAGGTGTCTGCAACCTGCAGCTCCATAGCCACATGCAGCTCCTTGGCTGCCCCCTCACAGCTCTGGGCTCCTCACCATGCCACCAGGGAACCCTGTGCAGAGCCCACTCTACTTCCAGGCTCCCCCCCCACAGGGGACTGTGCAGCAGGTACCATGGCCCAGCTCTTCCCACCCCCAGCTAGGAGACTACACCCGCTGTGGCTCTCAAAACACTTGGTCATTGAAGGAATTTTTTAAAATGGCTTTTATCATCTTTTGAGTTGCTGACCTCTGTCCTAGAGTTAGAGAAGGAGGTTATGCAGGAGGTGGATAGAGAGATGGGGCTCCTGGGCTCTAGTCCCAACTCTGACACAACTTACAAATCCCACAGTTTGTAATGATGTGAAGACACTAAACACTAGAGGGAATGAGGATCAATACACCCGGTAGACCTCTGTGCCCCTAATGAGGGAACATCACATCCTTCTGCCAGCGGCAGTCACTTACTGTTGCACTGCAAGGTTGGCTTTATTTTGGACTGGAGCAGGATCAACTTTTTGCCAGAGCAGCTCCTCATTTTGTTTTCTTGTTGGTGGATTTTGGCATATGGGAATCCTGCTAACCCTTTCGTTGATGAGACACCTTGGTAACACACCCTAGAGTCTAGACTTCTGTCAGCTTCCCCCATTCACCATGTGTCTAGGGCCTGATTTTGTCATAGAATTTGTGTTAGGTGTTGTAGAACAACATCTAGTCTGTTCAGTGCTTTTCCACTGGCCTCATATTCCTTGATGGTGCTAATAAGTGAGTTGCAGCCTACAAAAGGTTATGCGTGAAGAAATCTGTTAGTCTTGAAGGTGCCATGGCTAGGTGTGCAAATGCGTAAATGGCTGGGTAATAGATTTGATCAGTTCTGTTTTATTCAAGGGACTGGGTTTAAAAGACAAAAATTGAACTGCCTCTTAGGGATTCTACATTGTTAGCATAAGTGCATCTGGACTTGCTAGTTGTCTTCTCCTTTTACTGTCTCACGCTTCAAATCACATGCAGAAAACTTCCTAAGTCTACAGTGTGTGGAAGTGTGTCCCCTTTGGAAGATTGTTCGCTTGCTAATGTCCCTTTTAGGCATACTTTTGTCTTTAATAATGGTGCATCTTGTACTGTGACAGGTTCTGTGCTTTTCTGACATGTGGTACTTGCATGTAACTAAGAAAAATAAATCATCCTCCTGTGGTAGTGAATGAATCGCCAGGCTATATTTCAGTAAGGGGCCCTGGTTTGCTTAGGTTCTACATGGAGATGATCTTGCTGTACCATTTGTAGGAAGTTGTTTGAGGTTATCTGAACAGATCACAGAAATTTGCCGATTTGCAGTTCCCACCGAAGGTGGTGTTGCCTCATTTGCTGCTTTCATGTTTGCTTAATCTTCCATGTTTGTGGGTCTTGAAAAATAAGTTGCAAGTTATAGGTCCTCCTCACAAGTGATTAAAGTTACATCACTAGACATAGGAGTTGCAGTTCAATACTGCATGTGTGGGAAGAGTTGGCATTTGTCATTGTTCACTAGAGTGTTGATTTGAATTTCAGGGTTTTGTTGCTTTTAGTGCAAACCGGTTGTTTTCACTAGAAGTTTTGAGAGTGAAACACACAACTTTTGTGCAGGGAACTGTTGGTTGCCTTCTTTGCCATCATTATAGCTTTCTGAGAGTGTTGGCTGACAGACCTTAGATTTTGTGTGCAAGTCCCATAAGTTGCAGGGACCAGTTCCTTGTCAATGAATGCTGAAGTTCACAGTATTTCTCTGTACATTCTTACTACGGTCTGTTGTAAGTAACAGCCTTAACGCATGCCTGTTTCTATTTGAAGATGGTGTTGATAACAATACGCATCAGAACGAGCCCCAGGTTTATCAGTCCTATGAGCACAGCAATATCAAACAGGAGAATGAAACCAAGTATGAGAGGCGATCTCTAGACCAAGAGCGTCCTGTCCTACACTCAGGTAACGTTCATTTTAAACTTGGCCTTAGCTACAAAACTCTTGAGAAGTAAGAATATAAGAAATTGGAAAGTAATGTGGCCAAAGAAGTGGTTTCAGTCAGAAAGCCACTAGAAAGGCAACATCAAGGGACATAAGCTACACCGATCAGACATTTGAGACTTGAAATAATCTGCTCTTAGACAACTTTCCCAAAACATTCTGCTAGCTTAGTGGCGTATTTATGGCCCAGTGTTTTGTGGCTGTCCAAGACTAGAAACAACTTCTGCATTCCCTCAGAAAGCTGTGATTTTGATTCTTACTGGGTTCCAGCATCTGAATCTATTTGTGCCCCAAAAAAAAAAAAAAAAAAAAAGTCACAGGCCAGCAGACCTTAAAAATACCTTTCTCTGATACTCAGCTTGCTTGCTGTCATCCTCCAATGTCCAGTGTTTTCAGCTTAATAGAGCTAGATATAATTTGGGACCAGTACACTCACCAAGGAGTGGTCCCAAATATGTGATTAAGAATAGGGGAAAAATGGAGCCTGTAAACTAATCCCTTTTAATCACACTGGGGGAAGGGGTGAATTATAATAGCAAAAATAGCCTGGGGTGTGAGGGTAAGAGTTGTTAACATTAAACAGCTCTCAATAAAAGCAGACAGTCCCTACATTTTAATGGGTGACTGAAATATTTTAATTGCACTGCTTGTTTTAAATGCAGAAATGAAGACAGAAGTAAAGCAAGAAGAACCAGCTCCTGTCTATAACATGCCACCTCCTGTCTATAACATGCCGGCCTCTGGCTATAGTGGCCCCAACTCTGGCTACAATACCCCTAGCTACAATGCACCCCCCTCTGGCTATACCACCCCCTGTTATAGTGCCCCCAGCTCTGGTTACAGTGCCCCCACTCCTGGCTACAACACTCTCCCCTCTGGCTACAATGCACCTGACCCATCTCAGCCCAAGCAACAGCCACAGAGTCGCAAGAGACCTTATGAAGAGCAGCGAGGACGAGGGTATTATGAGCATCGAGAGGATAAAAGGTGAGTTTGGGAGGGGAAACCCAAATGAGTCTTTGGCTTCTGACAGTTAAAGGTGTTTATTGCTGGGCCTATCAACTGGGCTAGGAGCTACGTGGAGTAATGGAAGCTGAGTTCAGAAAGAGCTGGGAATGTAACTTTTTAGATCTATCAAAGATTTAGCCAAAGGCCAGCCATTCAGTTTAGTCTTTTTCATGCTTATTCGTCTCTGTGGGGTGGGTAGAGCACTACACTGGGACTTGGGAGGCCTGGTTCTTTTCTGGGTGACCCGGAATGAATGATACCTCCCTGTGCCAGTTTCCTCCTCTGTACAATGGCTATAATGATGCTGACAATCTTTGTAAAGCACTTTGAGGCCTACTGATGAAAAGTGCTTTAGTAAGATCTAAGGATTACTATAGTAGGGTTTTGGCTTTGTCTTATGAATACATGAACATATTAAGCATTTTGGCATGGACATTATACTGAATAATGCTGTTCTCAGAGCAGGATGGGTAAAAAATAACTTTTTTTTATTTAATTCAAAATCATCAATAAAATAAATTTCTCTCTCCTTTAAAAAATTACGGTTACCATTAAATCTCATCACAACACATTAAACCCACACTTACACTCATAAAAATGAATTAATGACTCTAGTCTGTCCAGCCTAACTACCAGCTCTTGCTTCATGAATGTTCAGGGCTTTCCATTTCTGTGTCTCAGCAGACTAAAGTTGCATGTGCAAAGAAAGACACGGGCTGTATAAGACAGTTGTTCTGTGCTTGCTATGTGACAATGGAGTTGAGCCAAGCAAGGTATAGCAGTTAAGACACTGTTTTAAAGACAGAGACAATATATAAGAATGGATTTCTACAGAGTAGAAAGGAACAATGGAGTGGACTGGAAATAAGAAGGGAAATACTCAGTACACACAGAGCTTCCTATATTTCCCCACACTTTTGCCACAGAAAAAGTCATGGCTTCTGAACGTAAGAGAGAACCTGTCTGGAAATACTTTGAAGAAATTTCTTCCCTGTGTAAAAAGGGAAAACATGTCAAGTGCAAGAAGGAGATACAGGGCTTAGGTGCAAGAACGAAACATCATAATGAAAACTGCTTATCTGGACAAAATGATGTGGATGAAGATGTGGCTACATCTGAAGAACGGTGTGGATCAATTGATTAGTAACTTGAATAATTCACTTTGCAGTGCCTCATTCATCAAGACAGTCTCTACACCTTTTAATATATGTAATTTAACAAGCAATTTCCCAAGCTGTTTGCTATGTTGGATGTTGCTTGAAAAAAGCTTAGCTTAGCTAATCCTTGTGTCTTGTTTAATTAGATAACTAGGTTTAGAATCTGTCACCCATGAGTGCGGTACAGAAAGTTGCAGTAAGAGAAATCGAGAGGTCCCAGTTGCCACTGGGTGTCATTTTCTTATTTTATATTGCACAATACCTATCCCTTTTCTGGAACATCAAGGCCACAACCATAATGGTGATGCCATAAGTCTAGTCACAGTTTTACTTCAGCATAACTCAGCTTTCCCAAGGGAACCCTATCCTATGCTTGTTTTGTCAAAAAACAGAGGTTCCAGTGAGTTTCGTGGGCTTCACCCCAAATGAAGAGCACTGTAAGGGCAGTCAGTCTTGGCTTTTTTGGTAACCTGGAATTGAATCTGCATCCTTGCTGGAAAAAAATGTAATGATTAATTGAACAGCAGTGAGACAAACGATTATTCAAAATCACTTGTGAATTTTGTTTCAGGATCCCTTTTAAGCATAAGAGACTTCAGCTGTCTGTCTGCAACAACTTCAGAGTCAGTCGTTGGTACTTTTAGCAGCAGTGCTGCAACAAAACATACATCAGACACCAGTATCAGTCACAAACAAAAAGATTTCATGTATCCAGTAAAAGCACCATCATGGATGGTTTTTTTTGTAAGAACCAGCAAGACACCTTAGGTGAAAAGATTGCTCGGTTCATTTATGCCACAAATTCTTCATTTCATATTGTTAACAATAAACATTTCATTGACATGGTTGAGTCCTTATGACCAGGCTACACTCCACATTGTAGAGCAGACATTGCTGGAAGGTTGCTAGATGCAGTGTATGGGAAGGAACTTTGAACATTGTGCACAAAATAGGGGAAACTTGCCAGTTTAAGCCTTGATGGATGGTGCAGTGTACACAATGATCCAGTAATATGTGCCTGCACGACAACAGAAGATGGGGTTGCATACCATTCAGAAACAATAGATACATCAGGAAATGATCACACAACAGAATATTTAAAAGAAGTGGCAGTGAAAGCTGTAGTAAACTGAATGAAAATTCAACAGCCACGTGCACAGTTTTGTCACAGACAATGCTACAGATGTGGCAAAGATGAGAAGATACTTAGTAGAAACGGACGGATGCTCCTTAATAACATATGGCTGCAGTGCCCATTTAATGTGTCTCTTAGCCAAAGACTTCTTCAGGAGTAAAAGAAAAATGTTAAAGTCACAAAATGTTTCTGTGACAGCCATTTTGCATCAGCTCCGCTGAAGAAAACAGGAGGATCCAAACTAATTCTCCTGCAAGATGATCAATGGAAATCTGTTGATTGTTTTGAACAATTTATTTGGAACTGGCCTAGTCTCATAAAACTTTTTGAAAAAAACCAGTGATAAAATAGATGAAAGTAACTCTTCCAAAGTATCTAATGCTGCATTCAAAGAGGAATGTGGAGGGTATGCTCAGTATACTGAAGCCTGCATCCGTAGCCTTGAACAGGCTTCAGAGAAATTGTTGCTGCATTGCTGATGGTGTCAAAGTTTGGAAGTCACTTCAAGAGACATTGAAGAAAGAGATACCTCATGAGAAGGTTAAACTGCAGGCAGTAAAGAAGCGAGTGGATCAAGCACTAACTACACCTCATTTTCTTGTGAACATTCTTGACCCCAGATACAAAGGTAGATACCTAACTTCTGAAGAAGATGCTGCTGCCATGGCATGCATACTCAGTTATGCCAATCACGATAAATTTCAGGGTTGGAGCAGAGCCATTTAAACAGTATCCGTTCACAGATGATGTTTTGAACAAAGTTACTCTCCTTAATTGGTGGAAATCATTAGCCAGGCACCTTGAAACAGAGTTCCTTCAGTTAAGCCAACTTTTCACAGCAGTAGCTTCCTCTGCAGGCACAGAGAGAATATTTTCATCATTTGGTATTATTCAGGATGAAGAAATTGGAGTTGAAAAAGCAGAAAAATTCCTATTTCTGTTAGTTTGTGAATATAAAAGGCATTGAGAGCGGAGAAGATAAGAGCTAGTAGACATTTAAAGGACAGCGTACATTTAGTGTTTTCATGACTTGTCTGTAAGAGCTAATAAAATTTGGAAAAAAAATTTAAAAATAGTTTGACAGCTGGCTGCTTAGGAGACTGCTGCAATTTCAAATGTGAAACATTTATGTAACATTTTAAGATTTAGTTTAATAAAATGTAAGTTCTTTTGTGCTTATGTGTGATTTAGTTCTTACCATTCCTGTGTATTGCTGCTGCACCTGCATTTTGACACAGGAAATAAGTATATTAATATACACAAAGCATACCTGCCTAGATCTTATAAAATGTGGTATTGAGTTGAAAATTAACATGTCACTGATCAAATTTGCACTATTGTTTAAACAATGGAGGTCCTGTGGCATCTTAAAGGCTAACAAATTTCTTTGGGCATGCCCAAAGAAATGTTAGTCTTTAAGATGCCACTGGACTCTTGTCATTTTTGCTGTACACAGACTAACACAGCTAGCCCCTCTGGAACTTGTCACCGTTGTTTAAGAAATATGTGAAGGGGTATCAGTAGAAAACTTGATCTAAATCAGTGATTTTTGTCTTGGCGATTGAAATCACTGTGATTAAGTAAATCCATCCTGCTTCATTCCAGTTTACTTTTTTAAAATATTGCTTTTGATCTCTCAGAGTAGCAGAGGAGAAGAATTGTCTGGTGTTTAAATCTCAAAACTGAGAGTCAGCAGATCTGGTGTTCAGAGAGGTCCCTTCGACTGACTTTCCGTATAACCACGGATAAGTCATTTAACTTCCAGTTTCCCATGTATAAAACTGGGATAATACACATGGTTAAATATCTTCATTCAGTATTATGGAGCTGTGTTAATGTTTAAGGGGGAGAACTTTCAGACTTGCCAAAGAGATTTAATCACCTTGCTCCCCATCCCTTTCAGTGGGGCTTACATTCCTAAGTCCCTTAGACACTTAAAAAATCACCTCCCTGAAGAGCTTTGTGATCTTCTGAAGGGAAGTGCTAGAGAGCTACTCAATATTTGCGCAACTGTACGTGCTGTGTGTGAAAATATGAAGGAGTGATCACCTGATGTGAAATAAAAAGAATTATAAAGTGGTATCTCCTGTTAGAATTATTGGCTGCTCCTGTTTATGGCATGTTCTCCCTTGTATTTAGGCTTAGAAGGATTTGATTTTTATCAGTAAATATTGGTAAACATAGATTTTGCTGAACACATGCACATTGACCAGGAAATGTCCATTGACCAAGATAGGCAGTGTAAGAAAAATGGTGCGTGAAAACTTACTGCTTTGATTTCAGTATATTTGTTGTATATATTTTGATAATAGAGGTATAACTTTATAAAATTAACTCTTTGCAGCTGTCTGCTGTTGTTAAATTGTCTTGATTCCCCTATTCTAACCCTTCATAGTTTTCCTCTACTTAAAATTTAAATATATAAAGTTTAAAATTAGCTATTGTATTCATCAAAATTATAAACAATGAAAAGTCAAATTCTTTCAAGCCTACTCGTATTTAAGAAAGTGATTTGCCAACGTGAAGTGGGTTGCCTGATTCCCCCCCCCCAATCCAGTTGGTCACTCTTTGCTGACTTGACTGAGGTAGTTGAGAACAGGTGTAGTTCTCCATTTCCTGTACCTTGTTAGTGTAGTGGCTAGCACTTCTGATTAATATGCAGAAGGTCCTGGGTTCAAGCCCCAGGGGGTTGGGTTCAGTGATCTAATGAGGTCACTTCCAACTCTATGGTTTGGTCCTGTTCCAGGATACTTACAGTGATGTGTCAGTATCACCACACTGATCTAGGGAGGCGTTACAGGCAGTTGGTGCAAGGTAAATAACTACAAGATGCAGGACCTAATGTAATAGCCTGTCATCAAAATGTGGAAGTTTTCAGTGTTGGGGGAAAGGGTCACTGTCAAACATTGACAGCATTGTCTCTTGCTTAGCCTTTGCTTTTCTTGTAGGGGTCCGTGGTTGCAGGTCCATAAGTAATTTTTTCCAATAAAAGGTTGACAGTTAAATCTGTTTAGACTTCTTCCCATCTTAACTTACTGCTGCGTAACTTTCTCTGTGTCCCCAAAAGCTCTGCCTTGCTGATTGACACGTGAGCCACGTTTGTGCCTTGATGTTTTTGCTCTAGGGGCCGATCACCTCAGCCTCCTGCAGAAGACGACGAAGAGGAGTTTGACGAGACGCTAGTGGCCATTGATACATGTGAGTTCTGAGGACAGGGAATTGTGATGTACCATGCCCAATCCATTTAAATGGCCTTCTTCCTGCCTCTTTTCAACTTTAAAAATTGAGAAAATTTAAAAATAGCAAGACTAGACTTCTCTGATTTGACTGGAAGACTCTTAAGTGGTCTCAGAGGGATACTAGGAGCTTTCCCCATAACTGGGGGGAGGGCTTTAACAAAGACTACCTTTCTCTGTTGTGCTTTTGTGTTGGAATTCATAGATTCTAAGGCCGAAAGGGACAACGAGGGTTATCTAGCCCAGTGGTTTTCAAACTTAGGGTCGGGACCAAGTACTGGGTCACAGCACCCAATGCTGCCACTTCTAAAAGACTGAAATGCATTGCTTAAAGATGTAATTGTTGGGTCATGGGCATTGATTTTTTTTTTTTTCAAGCGGGTCCCAAGGAAAAGTGTTTAAAAACCACTGATCTAGGTCTTGTCTACACGGTGATGCTTGCGTCGGTCTCCACAGATCGACAAAGTAGGATCAATTGAGCAGCCAGCAGAGACCCACTCACTCAATCCTGAAAGTGCTCTCCATTCCAGACAGTAACTCCACTCTCTAGAAAAGAGTAATGCTGTGTCGAACTTGGAGCATTTCCTTTTGGCACAGCCAAATGAAGATGCTGTGGTAACGGAGGGTAAGTCGATGGGAGATAGGCATTTTACAGCAGCGGTTCTCAACCTTTTGCAGGTCATGACACAGTTGGTGGAGTATTGCAACCTTACAGGACACACCGGCCCACACCCACCGCAGGCCAAATCCAGTCATCTCCCTAGCTGTCTGCCACACAACACTGTGGCGACACAGTAATGAGTCCCGAAACAGTAGTTGAGAACCGGTGTTCTACAGTATGTAGATTGCATATCTCTCGAGCCACCATAGCAGTGTAGACCAATGGTTTTCAGCCGATGTGTGCTGTGGGAACTGTCCAAGTGTGCTGTAAAATTTTGTATAAAAGTAGTGAAAATCATTGTAAAACAAACATTTTTTCATCTTAAGCAATATTCTGCCTGACCAAAAACTCAAAACTTGTGAAAATTAATCATCAAATTAAAAGCAACGTATCAGTCTTTCCTAAAACGTGCACATTCTGAATGCAGGTGGCCAAAGGGCAAAATTGAGATGATGCATGTCTTTTTTTCTGGTGGATTTGAAACATGAATATGTTTGATAATTCTTTTGTTTGCACTGTGTTGCAAACCTCTCTGATAAGACCCCAACCATAGTAAATATGACATTTATGAGCAATCAGTTCAGCTGAAAAAGTTGGTGTGCAGTAGAATGGTTAGTCTCACTGAAGTGTGCCATGTTACTGAAAAGGTTGGGAACCGCTGGTGCAGACTAGGCCCTAGTCTGAGCTCCTATGTAACACAGGCGTAGGACTTCGCTGAATTCATTCAAACACAGTTTTTAAATCTGACTGAAGATCTTTCCTGCTTTCTGAGAGGTGGTCATCTCTCTTGTGCTTAATTGACCCCCATCACTGTAGTATCTGAGTGCCTTACAGTCTGCAATATTTTGATTCCTCCTTTGACACCTACTCTCCCTCTTCCCCCCCACCCCCCCAAAAGCCCAGTTAGGCAAGGGATTCAAGTTGGGGATAGATTCTTCAGTTATTCCCATCTTAAAGATGGGATATAAGGTATAAAGAGACTAAATGACTTGTGCCAGAGCTGGGAATTGAATTGAAAGGCCCAGTTATACAAGGCAACCTGCAAACATTCAGTAAATGACAATTCCTGCCTCTCACAATTTATAATCCAAGCTACTCGAAAAAAGGTAACAGGTGGATGAGATAGGTAAGCAGATCAAAGTGAGGGCACCAGATATCACTAACAACAGTGTTTTTCTGTGTTGCAATAATGTCCAGAGCCTCAGTCATGATCTAACGCTTCACTGTGTGAGTGCTGGAGACATAGTACGTGTTGTGCACTTAGCCAATCCAGTGCACCGATTACCTCAGTATTGTTCCAGTTAGTACCAAGACCTTCTTGTCCTCTAGATAATTGTGACCTGCACTTCAAAGTAGCCAGGGACCGATATAGTGGCTACCCGCTGACTATAGAAGGCTTTGCTTATTTGTGGTCCGGCGCCAGAGCTACGTACGGAGTGAGGCAAGGGCGAGTCTGCTACGAGATGAAGGTAAGAGCAACATGCCACCCTTGACAACATGTAATTCGTCATGAATGTTAACTTCAAATTTCACATGTTATACACCTTCAAGACATAAGCATTTCCACTTGGAAACAGGAGTTAGCCATGAATAGGACTAGCCATAAATAGATTCCTAATGACCTGTCTAAATATCATAGTTCACCGAAGGGAAAGACCAAGATGGAATCATAATCTACATGTATAAACTTCATGCTTGTTTTCATTCCAGCTTACTTAGTAAATGCAGAACACAGCTTTCCTCTGAGACCACAAAGCTGTAACATTTTTATGTAAACAGAGATATGGCCTGTTCAGTAACAGAATGCAGATTTAATTCAACTTCTTCTGATCAGAGATAAATGCCTGTCCTTAACCCAACTCACATTTTTCCCTGGGAGTGCCTAATTAGCTGATGATTACAACCAATTAATCCTCTTTTAACTCATCAGAAGCACCTAAACCCTCTCTTTCTTACCAGTGGTATAGCCAGCAAAGTTGTCTTCCTTTGTAAACTGGTCAAATTTAGACAGAAATCTTGCCACTCCTGGTGTGGGAATAGTGACTTCATCTTAACGTTGTCACTCAAGCAGAGGTCAGTTTAGTTAGCTTGTGATGGCTTGGTGACCTGAGATTCTTTTCCCTGGCAGTTGTAGTTTATCTTACAGAATCGAGATTGGTTTTTCTAAACTTTTTTAAAGCATAAGTTGCTTGATGTGAGTAAAACATGTATCAGTGCAAGGCTGCCTGCCAGCTTGGGCAGAGAACCTGAAACAATAGTTTTAAAGTGATGACCTGGAGTTGACTTCAATGTGGTGTTAACCATGAAGACTGGTTATGATGCACTGAATATCAGTGCTGGCTGTTTCACTGTAGATCATAGCATGTGTGCATGGGTGGCTGAAGACCTGTTCAATCTGACCTCTTGTTTGAGGTCAGGAGTGCACAGCCTTTGGATTGTGGTTGCTACAGAGGAAGGCTTTGTCATTCTCTCATCCTGACCCCTAGTTGATCAGACTTGCAGAACACTGGAGCTGTTGGTTCACTTCTGGGCTCTTCAGAGTTGGAAGCACAGCCTTTTAAAACTGGTTGGTTTACAGGAGTCGGTAACCCAAAAGATGAGAGGAGCCATTTTTAAAATTCCTTCAATAGCCAAGTGTTTTGAGAGCCTTAATGGGCGTAGCCTCATGCTGGGAGTAGAGGGAGCTGGGCCATGGTGCCAGCTGCAGGATTCCCTGGAGGCTGAGGGGGAACCAGGAACAGGCCACCCACAGTGTCTCCCAGTGGTGGTGGTTAACTTAAAGCCTGGCGTGAGCTGCCCAGAGAGTCCTTGAGTGGCAGGGGAAGCCTGGAGCTGGTATGTAGGCCACCAGTAGGGTCCTCGGTGGCAATGGGGGGCCTAGAGTCTGGAGCCCCAAGGGGATAGCCAAAGAGCTCTGGAGCTGCAGATTGCAGACCCCTGGTGGAGGAAATTGGAATGCTCCCCTGAGGAGCTGTGATTGCCCTTGGAGGCCACACACTCACTTGGGAACATACTTCCAGAGGAGGGAGCCATGTTAGTCTGTTAACAAACAAGGAGTCCTGTGGCACTTTTAAAAACTAACAGATTTATTCATCAGATGTCTTTGCTTTCATGGCTGTTGATGAAACAAGGCCGTTAGGCCAGTAATTTACTTCTCTGAAGGGTCCGCTCCTGGTTCTTGAACAGATCACTCCAGGCATTAACTAGTCTTTTAAAGTTCCAAGGGGGCAGCCGTGTTGCTCTGGTTCAATAAAACAAACAAGGAGTCCTGTGGCACTAAAGACTAACAAATTTATTTACTGGATGAGCTTTCATGGTGTGAAAAATCCAACTTTGTCAGATGCTTTGAAGATGGGGTAACTTACAGAATGGGAGGAAATAAATGCAGGGAAGCATAGGTCATGGGATCGGGTCACACTGTAACAGCAAATCAAAACAGTTGTAAAGATTCAAATGCTAGGGAACAGCATATACAGGAAGATGAGCTCAAATCACCTGTTGTAATGAAAGAAAAACCCAAAGATACAACATTTTAAAACCAGTGGGTAGGCATTTCAATCTTCCCGATCACTCCATTGATGACTACCTTGAAGTCAGCTGCTACAGGAAAAGCCCAACAAAGGAAATGGAATGCTGCTAGTCATCACTTATAACCCCCAAGGCAGACCTCCAGAGCACATCATCTGGGATCTGCAGCCTATTCTACAAAATGATCCCTCACTTTCTCAAGCCCTGGGAGACAGACCTCTCCTCTCTTACAGACAAACCCCCAGCCTTAAGCAGATACTTACCAGCAACTACAGACCTAACAGAGCCCTTAAAGCAGACACACATCCCTGCAACAAACCACGCTGCCAACTTTGCCCACATATCCTCACAAAAAACACTACTACAGGACCTAATAAAACCAGCTACTCCATCAAAGGCTCATTCACAAATGTGATTTATGCCATCGTGTGCCAGAAATGCCCTTCTGCCTTATGTATTGGACAGACAGGACAGTCTCTGCACAAAAAAGTTAAATGGCACAAATCTGACATCAGAAATCACAAAGTTCTAAAACCAGTGGGTCAGCATTTCAATCTTCCTGATTACTCCATTGACAATTTACAAATTGGGATACTCAGACAGATGAAGGCTTCAAAAAGAAGCTACTAAGATTGAACTTATTTGTAGATTCGATTGCATTATTTCAGGGCTTAATAGGGGCTTTAGATTTTTCTCTTATTACAAAAGGTGATTTGACCTCATCTGCCTCTATATCAGAAGTCTCAAACTCATAGTCGAAGGACTGCATGCAGCCCCTAAAGTTATTTTTTTGCAGTCCACAATGACACTATCACTGTCAACATTTGCAATACTGTTGTATGAAAATTTTTCAGTTCTGTGGCCCTTTGGCTACCATACTAGTCCTCATGTGGCCCTTGTGATTTGAGTTTGAGACCCCTGCACTATATGTTGGTCCCAAGTGTTTGAATCTTTACAACTGCTTTGATTTGCTGTTACTGTGTGACCTGATCCCATCACCTACACTTCCCTGCATTTATTTCCTTCCATTCTGTAAGTGCCCCAGTCTTCAAAGCATCTGACAAAGTGGGATTTTCTCCCATGAAAGCTCATGCAAAAAATAAATTTGTTAGTCTTTAAGTGCCACAGGATTTCTAGTTTGTTTTAAAATGTAAAAGGATTTTACAAACCCACAAGTTGTCTTTGGCATAAAGGTCATTTTCACCTCATTTTCTGCCCTCAGGTCAATGAAGAAATCTCTGTGAAACACCTTCCTTCCACAGAACCTGATCCTCATGTCGTGCGCGTTGGCTGGTCCCTGGATTCATGCAGCACTCAGTTAGGTAAGAACTGCCCCTGTTTTTCATGTGAGGTGCCAGATAGAAATGTCACCTTGCCTCTGTGATGCATTGAAATTTTTGTAAAGTCTTTGATGTCATGAACCACCTGGGTACCTGCGTCTTCGTGTCCCTGTGTTTAGTACAAGATGAGGCTTGCTCAGAGGTAGAGCTTGCTTAGCACTTAATCCAGGGGGCCTTTTACTCAGATGCCCTGCCCACTAACCCCAGCAACTCTTTGCCTTCATCTGAAATGACTGTGCAGCCTGAAGCATTGTAGCAGTGTGCAGGTAGTTGGGGCTAAGGGAATAACCCTCAAAGGCGGGACAGGGTCCAGAGCCTTTCTGTTAAGGAAGCAGCATATGCACCCCTGTGTTTGAATTGACTGTGACCAAATGAGCCCCTTGGACTCTTTCCTCAGGGGAAGAGTCCTTCTCCTATGGTTACGGAGGCACCGGGAAGAAATCTAGCAACTGCAAATTCGAGAACTACGGCGAAACGTTCTCGGAGAACGATGTCATCACCTGTCTCGTTGTAAGTATCGGCTCTCCTTGCTTCAGCTCTGGCATCTCATGAGGGGTACCCCCTTGTGCTGCCAGTACCCCCCAAATACCCCTGTGGGCACTACTTCCAGCACATCCAGAGCCCACACCAGCTGCAGCCCCTGAAGGACCTGTCAGAGCAGCAGAGAAATTGGTGCTGCTTTTTAAAATCTGTTCAGGTACTTTATTTGCATAATCTCTGTTTAATCTTATGAAGAGCAGCTGCAGCAGTTCCCTTCCCCCTCTACAAAAGCCAGCCTTGGCTGCAAGCATCCCACCCTCCTAGGTGTCCCCAGTGGCATTTTCCCTGGGCCAGCTGCCCATTGATTGCCCTTGCCATTTGCATAGCTATGCTTCACAGCCTTTAACATAGGATGAAATTTAGGAACTGAAGCCCAGAGCGATGCAGTGACTTTCTCTAACTCATATGGGAAATCTGGGGCAAAGCAGGGACTTGAACCCAGCTCTCCCAAGTTCAGACTTTGTGCCCAAACACCTGGGCCATCCTTCTTTTTCCCTACTACTCCTCCAGTTCCCAGCTTGTGCCATTTGTCTCCATTGGTAGGTGTGGAGGAAGAAGCAAAATTTCCCCCAACCCCTGGGGACACCCCATTGCCAGTCGCAAATGGCTGCACTCCCTGACAGTGTCTGTGTAACAATGGCCATGATGGGGTTGAGCCCATAACCTCTGGATCTAAAACAGGAGTCTCAAACAAGCGGCCCCTAAAGCTACTTCCTGCAACGACACTATCGGTACTGATATTTGCAGTGTCGTTGTATGAAAAGGTTTCAGTGGTGCAGCCCTCAAGCTAACATACTAGTCCTCATGTGGCTGTCATGGTGATTTGAATTTGAGACCCCTGATCTAAAACCCGAGAGCAGAAGATAAGACTGCATCTCTAGAGCCTTTCACTGCTGCCAACTTGCACATCTGCATGAAGTCCAGCCACTAGAGGGAGATAGTCACTCTCTGATGTGGGTTCAATCTAAGCAGGACTCCAGGCCCTGCCATTTCCTGGTGCTGCTCAGCATGCTGGTTTGTTCTTGGCCTTACCCACCTTAAACCATTGCTTCTGTCTGCCATGTTCTGCCCACTCCTCTTTCTTGTAACACCTGAAACTGTAATCGAATGCTTGGAGAGGAGCATCCCGTTCTACTTCCAGGCTGTTTGCTTTGTGCATTTAACACTGCTGTGTCTAGTCACCTGCACTGTGAAGCTAGCTCACTTCTTCTACCTGCTCTGCGAATCCCTGTGGCAAGCAAAGCAACTTAAACACATAAGATACTGGTGGAGGACAAGTAGCTTTGGATATGATACTGAACTAGGTGCTGCATTAGCCCCCAGGTATTTTAAAATAGATAGTGATAGGGAGAGCCCCCTGCTGGAGGCTGGAATTGCCCCGCAAGGTGGTGCTGTGAATACATATCTTTGCATACCCATCTTCCTGCCAATTCAGTGAGGAACAAAGTCAGAAAGCATCTAACAGTTCTCAGACCAGTGTACGGTAGCTGCATCCCTCAGGGCATTCATCTTCCACACTGGAGCTTGTCAGCTGCGCACTCTGTGGTGGTGACCTCAGCCAGGCCTTGAGATAATTACTTTACCCAGAGGTGTGCTTGCAAGCAGATTGGGATTGGGGAAGGGGATGCTTTGGTGGAACCCCAGGAAATGGTACTGGGAAGCAGATGTGTTCAGACAGCTGCTAACAGTGGCAGGAACTTTCCCATGGCACTGGGGATGCTGCTTCAACAGGAACTTGGTATTAACACACACATGCACAGTGACTTTAGTGTGCATTGTTCAGACAGTTAGTAGCTCTGTTTGCCCCTCCCTCTGGCTCTACATTTACCTGTACTGTTTCCCTGTGACTAGGACTTCGAGTGTGGGGATGAGGTTGAAATGTCCTTCATGAAGAACGGGAAGTGGCTGGGCATTGCCTATCGAGTGCGAAAGGAAGTGCTGGGTGGCCAAGCGCTCTTCCCCCATGTCCTAGTGAAGAACTGTGCTATCGAATTCAACTTTGGGCAGCGAGAAGAAACCTACTTCCCTGTCCCACCTGGCTTTACCTTCATCCAGCATGTGCCGCTGGCCGAGCGGATCCGAGGAACCATAGGACCAAAGAGTAAAGCAGAGTGTGAGGTGGGTATTTATACTGTACTTTGCCTCATTGCACTTGTTGCTGAATGGATATACATGTATGCTGCTTGCTGTGAGGCCCTTACAGTCCAAATGCAAGACTAGAGATAGCTGGGACTAACAATGAAACCATTACAGTCAACATAAAGGCAGCATGTCACCTGCCTAACCTCTGAGTGTCTCATAGGCATTATAGCCAAAAGGAAGATAGAAAGGTGTTTGAAGGAGGACAGCATGTGGTGGCATTTTACTGGAAACTGGTTAAAGTTCCTGTGACAAAGGATCCATCTCACCCAGTATCCTGCCTCCACAGTGGCCAATATCTGCTGCTTCAGCAGGGAGCTCTGCTATTATGGGATAATTTGCCCCTAGTGAGAGGTTGTCTTATATTCTTGTTTTCCATATAAATGGCCAATCCTGATCTCAGTTCTACTAAGCCAGGGGTCTCCCAAGCTTTTCCATTTGGTTTTACTTAATTACTAGCAGGCCATATCTCTGATCCTTCCACTGGCCCCCCAGAGCCTTCCCTGCTGGTTCCCTGACCACCCTGGGACTCTTTCTCCTAACCTGGCTGGAGCTGCAGAGGTGTCCCAAGTTGTTCCCTGGCCAGGCTGTACCTGCCCTGAGCCATGCATCTGAGCATGCTCAGGGCAGGAGATTTGAAAACTACCCAGCCTGGCCGCAGCTCCCGCAGACTGGATCACAGTGCTTCCTGGGCGGATATGGCCCACGTGCTATAGTTTGGAGAGGCCTTTGCTAAACCCTTGCACTCAACAACCCCTTGTGGCAGTGAGTTCCTCAGGCTGGTTTTGTCTCATCCAGTAACTGGCATCAGTGGAAGGAAGAGCAGCAGGTGTATTGGTTCTTAGTAAACACTGCCTGGTTTTAAAGGCACAGCTGCATTGGTCAAGTAGATGGAGGGGTGAGAAGGTAGCTCAGGAAGCATGGCCTTGTGAGTGTTGCACTGGAAGCCAGAAGTCATTGGTTCAACTCCCTGCATGACTTGGAGCAAAGTTGCTTGCCTCTGCCTCAGTTTCTCCCATGTAAGGCATGGTGTCTGCCTACATCAAGGGAGATCTTGGATTAGTATGGAAAAGACAAAGCATTTGGTGTTGTTGCAGTAGCCAACTGTGTCTGTCTGTGCATTTCAGATCCTCATGATGGTGGGTTTACCTGCTGCTGGCAAGACCACATGGGCAATTAAGCATGCAGCTGCCAATCCTGGAAAGAAGTATAACATTCTGGGAACAAATGCTATCATGGATAAGATGAGGGTAAGAGATGAGTCCTCATCCATAGACAGAAGGCTCTCGCTTCTGAAGACTAATTCTCTTTCCAGACCTTTTCTATTATCAAAGGTTATTGTTCACTTGAAAACCAGTCAGTCTTAGCCAGGAAAGGGTATTGCTACAGCTGTCTTCCTCCTGCTCTCAATTCAGTCTTTTCTTTGAACATATAATTTGCTATTTCATTCAGGAACCTTTAAGCGGTTCATAAACATGAATTGACCTTCATACCCCCCCCCCAGTGAAATTGGTATTATCCTTATTATGTAAATGAGAAAAATGATATAGCAAAAGGTAAATCGTTTTCCCCAGGGTCATTGGTAGAACTCAAAAGAGAATCTCAAGAAATCCTGACTCCCAGCCCTGAGCTGTATCCACGAGATCTCATTCCTAGGACCAGCAGGGGATGCTGAGGATCCCACACAGACAACATGTTAATTGGTACTCCTATTTTACTTCAAGGTGATGGGACTTAGACGTCAGCGCAACTATGCGGGCCGCTGGGATGTCCTCATCCAGCAAGCGACGCAGTGCCTGAACCGCCTGATCCAGATTGCTGCTCGGAAGAAACGCAACTACATCCTGGATCAGGTATAATGTCATTTGCCCAGCCACCTCCTTAGCATGAAAAGCTCAGGCCTCCTACTTTTGTGCATAACCTGGAAGAGAGAGTCCTTTAAAAGAGCAGCACTACGGACTGAGAATTACGCTGTGCACTTCAGACATGTTAAAAACAGGCACATACATCTGCCCCCCTTGTATGCCTGTGACAAAAGAGAGGGGTTCCAGAGTAAAAGGCATATAAAAAGAAATGATGTTGAAAACACTGTGGTGAGCAGTAGAAAGCACCTCGTTAACATAACCAAACAGTTAAACATATCAGGAGTGTGTTTGGAACTAAATTGATTACTCTGTTTAAAGCAGGGGTCTCAAACAAGTGGCCTGCGGGCCACATGCAGTCCCTAAGGCTGTTTCCTGTGGCGTGCAACAATGTGATTGTTACCGATATCTGCAATATTGTTGCATGAAAAGATTTCAGTGGTGTGGCACTTGGGCTAACATACTAGTCCTCATGCAGCCCTGTACTAGTCGTCATGTGGCCCTCATGGTGATTTGAGTTTGGGACCCCTGGTTTAAAGTGTATTCAGATAAGTGGCCAAACAACTAAATACTGGCTTTTCAGATTTTTGAAGATAGGCTAAGGTAAGTACTGGTCAATGGACACTTCCTAGAATGCCCTAGGAATCTGTAAGTACCACTGGTGAGTAGTTTGTTGTCTTTTGTTGGGATGGTTGTCCTAAGAAGAACAGGTAAGCCC
Organism: Podocnemis expansa; assembly: GCA_007922195.1. NCBI lineage: Eukaryota > Metazoa > Chordata > Testudines > Podocnemididae > Podocnemis > Podocnemis expansa. The sequence goes on from ML681972.1 coordinate 283,146, forward strand.
AGGTGAGTAGCAGACAAGCTAACATCACTCAGGGTTATAGAAAATCAGATTTCCTTCCCACTACACATGCAGACTTTTATGGCATGGCAGATTTTCAGAGCTCATTAACTTCATTGGAGATTGTGCATCTCATTCCCCTAGGAAGTTTTGAAAAACCTCATGGAAGGTCCCTGATCTGAAGAACCCAGCTGCTCTGGATCTTTACCATCTAGATAAGTTCCAAAGGGGTAGCCGTGGTAGTCTATTTCAGCAAAATAAACAAGGAGTCTTGTGACACTTCTAAAGACTAACAAATCTATCACATGAGCTTTTGTGGAAGAAATCCCTCAGTGAGCCATATCTGTGTCAGTACACTGAATGCAGACCCTTTCTTTGAGTCACAGCATAAAATCAGGACTTTCATAGGAAGATACTGTTCACTAATCCTGCTGCTGATGCAGTTGTTTCAGAGATCAGAGATGTGGGCATCATTTAACATCTTCCATTTATTAAGTCACATCTGCGCTAGCCATATTTGATGGCAGCCTTTAAGTTAGTCTGTCCCTGTTAACTGGGGCACATGTGTAACTGACCTGCACGCATCTATCATAAAGAGTTTCTGAATATTGAACCCTGAACATGATTAATAATCCAGAAATGTAGGGTATATGTCAGAGGATTTTTAAAAAGCTAATGAATACCCAGTATGGCCTAAAAGATGCACAAATGAGATCTTTCTTTGTTTCATCCTTCTAAAATTGTGAAACCTGGAAACCTTTTCTTGTACTATATTGATAACATTGTCTGCAAGTCCACAAATGAGATCTGGGTGTCAAAGCAACCATAGATCCCATGTGGAGTTAGTTAAGTGTCTCCCCCACCTGGAGCTGAGAAGTTATGTGAGAGGTGGGGCGTCTAGAAGATCTGCATTTATCTCCTGTAGGTTTTAAAATGAGATTTCCTTTCTGCATGATACAGAAGTGATAGTGAGAGGCCTTTGCTGTGTTAGAAGTTCAAGCTTCTAGTATAGCAGACTGCTTTCTTGAGCGAATAATTTTCCTCAACTGCTGTTGATTCTAAAATGTAGAGTTCTGCATGGAGTTAGACTAAGCAGTGTATCCTTTGAACTCTGACACAGACTGAGATCTTTTACTCTCCAGGCAGCTGTGCATTTGGGTATACTGAGGTTTTGTCCATATATGCGTTTGCTGGTTTTTCTTGAGTCGTAGCTTATTACAACATGTAAATAAGTTTGGATGTTAGAACAGACACTGTTTGAACTGGAAAATTGCAAAGAGATGGTTTCTGGCTTTCTTGCATCTCAAGAACCAAACCACTAGGTTTGTCCATGTAAATGTCTTTATGTAAGCCTGTGTGTGTTAATGGACATAAAGTAGGCTTTTATGTAAGCTGCTGTACTTTACGGAAGGATCTTTTGTAGAAGTATGTTTACAAATGTATTATTTGCATCTTGCAAGCGAACAAGAGAAATAGTTCTGCACATAACACTCAACCAACCTCTTAGCAACACCCCTGCCCACCCAGGAAGGGTATGCACATGCGCCAGCATGACCCAAAGGGTTGCTAGGTCAATCTTGAAGCCAGAGTAAGCCTAGTACAAGCCGTCCTATACTTCAGGTTCTCAGCATGTCCCTTTCTTGTTACCTAGCCATCAATGATGGTTTAGCTTATGTTTAAGAGGCTATTTTTAAAGGAGACTCTTTTGGCTGGCTGTAGCTATATCACTTCATAGGTTTTTCCCCTGGTTCTCATGAACCCAATCAGATAGGGTCAGTACTTCAAGGGATTTCTCCTTTAACTTCTGCAAGAAGTCTTATGATCCAGCAGGCCACATTATTTCCTGAGAGCCAGTCTAGAACTATGGTGGAGTGGATCATTGTGTGAACCAAAGAGAGGAGACAAGCCATAGGCTGTAGCAATAAATAATCACTGAGGAGCTTGGGTTGCTGTCAGCAAAATACATGACACTTTCTGGGACTGAAAAAGCACAGAATGTCCCAAAACATCACAGTTTTGTTGGGGGACCTTTACTAGTTTCAGATAATTGTGATGGTTGCATATGACAAACTGATGCAACTCACAGCCATTTGGCAAATGTGGTATCTTCAAAACTTATTGGCCAGTGCTGATCAGCTAGTGCAAGACATTAGAGAGAGAAGACAGAAAATAGAGAGCAGGATGGCTTTCCTGGATCCTTTTGTTATTAAAGGTTTTAAAGGATTATTAAACTCTCATCTATGTGATAAGAACATAAGAGCAGCCATATTGCATCAGACCAACCAGTGTTCCTTCTAGCCTGGTATCCTCTCATCCAACAGTGGCCCATGCCGGGTGCTTCAAAAGGAGTGAACAGAATACATGATCATCAGGTGATCCATCCTGTTGCACATTTCCAGTTTCTGGCAAACAGTAATGCCTAACCATCTGGCTTATAACTATTGATGGACTTTTCCTCCATGGACTTTTCCTCCATGAACGTATCTAGTTCTTTTTTGAACCCCATTGTAGCTTTGGTCTTCACAAGTGGCTAACGTTTATCTCACTAGAATCCCTTTGAGTGACACAGTAGTTTGTGTAAGATGCCAACAGAATGACGCTGGTTTACATCAACTGACAGTCCGGCCCGAATCATTGAAATCCAAGTTCCATGACTAGATCCAAGATGTCATGGGAAAATAGGATAGGAAACTGTTAGGAAAACCCTGCTGAAAGCATGAGCAGGACATGACAATCTAGGAAGTAACTAGTTAATGGACAAAGCTGATTCCTGAGGAAACTGAGATTCTTGGCTACATTGCTTGTTTTTAAGGGCAAACAGGTCTCTAAATTGATTTAAAAACTGTTTCCACCATCGTCAAGCTGTACTCATCCTTGCAACTAACATCAAACTATTCCAAGCTGTTATCTTGGCCCCTTTTTGGGTAATCTACAGAGCATAGGGAGGAGAGGCGAATTCTCAACTCAGAAGAGACGTCTACAGATCTGGGTTCTCTGCAGTTAACATGGGACACCAGCAAAAAAGGCTTAAAAAGAGCACAACTCTTTCCCCTCTGCAGATGAGCTAGGTGTCAGCAATTGAGCTCTTCAGTTTTGTACTGGCCTGTGGTGTGGTTCTGTTTGAGGGGGGAGCTGGAAGGTGTCAGGAGGGCTAAAGAGAGCAGCAGTGGAGCTTAGGGCTGTGTCAGTCCCTGATGCCTTGCTGGGCAGTGGGCTCAGGGAGTCCCCCTTTGGAGTTCTGCTTTTGAACCTAGGACTTCACTCCTTCCTCTGTTTTTTCATTTGGGTCCCCAGTTCTGTGGTCCCTCCCGTGGTCAAGAGGGTAGACTTTAGTGAAGTGCACAGTCTTCTGGGACATTAGAGTCTCTGACCTGTTCTTGGAGGAATTAACATCCTTGAGTAGCGACCAGTCACTTGCTGCTGACAGCAGGTGGCACAAGAGCTTGGGTTAGGTGCCATTCTGCCTTGAAAGGATGCCAAGAACTCAGTGCTTGTTTAATCCGTGCAGCAGAGGCAGTTCTGTTATTGTGCAGAGTGCTCAAAGTTTGTCCTGAGTCCCAGGGTTGGAAGCATCTGTGCTATGAGACTGAGCACTGCTGAATTGCTAGATTCTCAATTTGGCTGTGGTTATTGTAGCAATCACGTTATTCCTCAGAGACCCTTTTGCAGCAGAGTTCTATGTCGTGTTGTCTATTAGCTGTAGCAGTCATGGCGGAGGTTTTCCCAGTTGTGGATTTTCTCTTCTCCCTCTGGGAGTGGTTTGGCCCATTCTGGGACATGCGCTTGCACGAAATGTTCTTTCCAGTTCACCACCACCATTGAACACGTACAACAAAAGAAAATGAAAGGGTCAGCTTGTCAGCAGCACGTGTCTGGGTTTAACCAGCCTGTCCAAAGATCTTAATCAGCTGAGGAATTTTAACTGAATATGTAATATTTGTATTACAGCAATAAATAGTGACTGTCTATTGAAAGCCATTGTATATCTAAAGATAACGTTAATATGAAAACCCTAAGGAGATGGGCTTTCCCATTTTATATTAAATTACTAAAAAAAAAGGCTCAAAACAAATCCAGATGTCAGGAAACAAGCTTTAAAAAAAAAATTGTAAAGAACAGTCTCAAACCAATGAGAACAAAATGGTTTTAGATTAGCAAACCCATGCCTTAAAGTCCACCTAGGTGTCAGTTTTTAATACAAATAATCACAAAACATGAGGCTTCTGTTCCCGTTTGTTGTTAAATCCCGTTGTTGAATCCAGTGCAATGTGTAAGAGGTCCAAGGTGCCAATGTACTGAGGGATGTGCCTGTCTGTCATAGCAGTCCTCCCAGTCTGTATCAATCCTCTCTTAAGGAAGGATCCTAACTGATGCTCTCAAAATAGCATGTTGTGTGTGGAAATCATTCTGTCTGAGAAACATACCCTGCTGCAGCACAAGATACAGCGGTAACACATGAGCTAGTCTGGGAGACCTGATGCACTACAAACCTCTACCTGTGGGGCATTCTGATTTTGTGAATGATGGCACCCATTACCAAGCTCTAATTCCCGTATAAAGTGCATTCTTCTGTTCTGCTCTTTTGTTTCTGTGTGTAATTCTAAAAGACCCAACCTCCAAGAACATGATTCTGCCACACCTCATCATCATTCAAAAGATTGCAGTGATTAAAATCAAGCAGGGGTTATGTCTAGTATCACATCTTTACTGTTACAGGTTAGCAGGAAAGAAATTGGGTTGGAAAGGACCTCAAGAGCCTCTGCTCCCTCCACCCCTTACATGATGTGAGGTTTCTATGACAGATGTTTGTCTAACCAAACCTTCCAAAACCTCCAGTGATAGAGAGTCCACAGCATCCCTATGTCATCTGTTTGGGAGAGCTAGAGCTTTTTCTAATAACTAACATGAATCTTTCTACAAATTAAGCCAATTATTTTTGTCCTATCCTAAGTGGACAGGAACTATTGATTGCAGTCTTCTATGGTGTATTTGAAAACTCATATCATGTTCTCCCATCTTTCTCTTTAGACAATACATGCCCAGTTCTTTCAGTCTTTCCTCATATTTTCTAAACTTTTTATTTTTGTTCTCCCTGGGCTTTCTCTAGTTTGTCCATGTCTTTGTTAAACCATGATGCTCAAAAGGACTGGACAGTACCCCAGCTACAGCCTCACCAGTGTTGAGTAAAGTGGAATGACTCATTCTGCCCTCCAAAATAACATTTTTTTTTTTTAGAGATTAAAAATCAATTCAGAGCTCCAACCTTGTCATATAGGGGGTTAACCGTAGTTTAGATGAGAGTGAAGCACAGAACAGACGCAACTTACGTAATGTGTCAGTATCAAAGTCACACCTAGTCAGTGAAAGGTGCTTTCAATCCTGTGAGCAACTATGCCTCTTGTATGCTTAAATATGAACACTGAATTCCCAGGTGATCACAGATAAAGATTCTTTTCAGTTCTCAGATTTGTGTTCAACCAGTCTGGCTTCCCACAGAAAATTTAAATCACTTATTTCTAAAGAAAACAAAGTGCATACTCTCTTCATGGTTTTCTCTTCAGGAGGGAGCCAAGCAATGAAAGATCTCATTTGAATTGCAAAAAGTATCAAAGTGGGGGCTTTCTAAAGCCCTCCTCCCCCCCCCCCATGTCTTCTACACCTCAAAAGGTAGGTTAGATGTCCAAGGTACTTCACAACCATCTAAACTTGTGGGGGTGGGGGCACCATGTCTTTTTTCACCATTGCAGGCCACAATGCTCTGTTGAAAAAGAGAACGCCAAATAATGAACGGTTTTTGCCTCTTCTTTGTCACCATTGCTAGACAAATGTTTATGGATCTGCCCAGAGACGAAAAATGCGTCCTTTTGAAGGTTTTCAACGCAAGGCTATTGTAATTTGTCCCACGGATGAGGATTTAAAAGATCGCACAATAAAGCGCACTGATGAGGAGGGGAAGGATGTGCCAGATCATGCAGTGTTAGAAATGAAAGGTAGGATCCTAGAAACAAACAAACCGACCCACAAACCACATACAATCAAAAACTTGTTTTGTTGTTTAAGAGCTGGAAACAGAGAGATTTTTGAGTTCAAATGCAGACCCTCCGATTGATCTTTTGTCCTCCCTTCCTTTCGTTTCACTTGTCATCGTCTTCTTCTATCTGTTCTTCCTCCATGCTTCTCCTCTGTCCTTTAGAAAGAGATGCTATAACCCAAAACGACTTTTTTCCAGTGGGGAAAGTGTTGTATCTTGAACGTTATCCTCTCGGAAACCAGCAATCTGAGCAAGGCTGGGTTTTTGTTTCTTTCCTCTCCCCCCAAAAACAGGAAAAAAAACCCTACCCTCTGCAGTGTTGGCTGCTTTTTCACAGCTAGATGGTGATTCTGTCCAGACGAAGGGACCAATCTGGTTCCCCTGCGGCTGCATTTCTCTCACCTGAACGCAAGGGGGGCAGTAGAGATGACAGGTACTTGGATGCAGCCTTTGGTTTTATCAGCAGGAAGCTTGGTATCATGGAAACCGGAGATTGTGTGTCCCTGTCAGTGGCTGGGAAGGGGATGACATCATGCATATATCTGTTTTGTGGTTTATGGTGTCTCTTCCTTTCTTGTTTACTTTTGCCTTACGATCTCTTGCCTCCTTTCTGGTGGTCTAATGCCCTGGTGCAAAGCTGGCCTTCCGTGCAAGGCAGTCTTTGTCCCAGCTTTCCTAACAATCCCCTCCTGGTTGCTACTGGCTAGTTCACTTCTCTTGTTTTTCTCTCCTTCGACCTATTGCCGGGCCCACAATGCAGCTAACTTCACGCTGCCAGAGGCTGGCGACTTCCTGGACGCAGTAATCTACATCGAGCTGCAGCGGGATGAAGCAGAGAAGCTGGTGAAGCAATACAACGAGGAGGGCAAGAAAGCTGGACCCCCACCAGAGAAACGCTTTGACAACCGGGCTGGAGGTGGCTTCCGTGGCCGAGGTGGTGGCTTTCAGCGCTTTGACAGCCGTGGAGGCAGCAGTGGCGGTGGCGGCCCACAAGGGGGCAATCGTGGTGGCTTTCAAAACCGAGGGGGCAGCGGAGGCAACTTCCGGGGCAGCGGGGGAGGTGGCAACAGCAGCGGAGGAGGAGGAGGAGGTAGAGTCTCAGCTGTGCTTTGCCCACATTTCAGAGGCCCAGCAAACCAGTGTTCTGAACAGGGAACTGGGCTCACACTCTGCAGCCTACAGTGGGGCTGGAGAAGAAAGCAGGTCATATGGTAACAGGACTGGACTGGAGAGCTGAGTTTGGTTCCCACTTCTACTGCAGAGTAGCTGTTGGGTGGGGTCTTTGGGGTGCCCACTGGGCTTAGGGCCTCACAACCTGTCTGTGCACCCACCCGTTGTCTAGTGAGACTGTGAACTCTGGGGCAGGAATGGTGACTGTGCAGCCCAAGGCCCGGTGGAGGTGGACAAATGTTCAGTTGTGTATGTGTGGTGTGAGGGGATGACAGTCTCAGGGTGTATCTGCTTCATCCAGTGGGGGGACAACCTCAGTGGGGTCCATGCAGCCCCCAGCCAAGTGGCAGGTGTCGTGATTTCAGAGCTAATGTTCCCGCTCCTTGGGCAAAAGCCAGTCGCCCCTGCCCTTCAAAGAACTGATGTGTCAGCTGGTTTTCAGGTGCTGGGCCCAGTTGCGTGAACAGCCAAGAGGGTTTATCAATAAGTCTTGTTCCTCTTGGATGTAGGGTGACTCCCACTGACAGCCCGTGCTTCCTTTGCCAGGCTTCAACCGAGGAAGCTACACCCAGAATCGCTGGGGAAGTGGCACCAGAGACAACAATACCAGCTCGCGTGGCAGCTACAGCCGGAACACCCAGTCGCAGAGCAGCTACAGCCCCGCTCGCAACCAGAGCAGCTACAAGCCGCCCAGCACCACACCCCCTACCACCAGCAGCTACAGCCAAGGACAGCAGGTGAGAGACCCTGTGGTGATCCGATCCTGCCCTCATCATCAGGGACACTGACTGCCTTCTCCATGGGACGGCCCTGAGATTGGGGGAGCTCATTTTTTCCTCTCCTCCTCTCCCCAGACGAAACCATGCATGCAGTGTAGCGAGTTGTGGAAGGGTTTTGCTTTGAAATGGTTGCACTGCTCTGTGTTTGGCTGGCCAGAGAAATGAAGGTCACAGGCATCTGAGCTGATGTCTTTTTCAAGATGGCACATCCCAGAAGTGGGAATGTGTAAACACCATCCCAAAGAATTTCAATTCCACCCCAGCTGCACATACACAAAATTCTGATTTTTTTCATGGAATTTCCAAAGCCAAATTTCCATCTCCAACACCCAAAACCAGCTTTGTTTCAACTTTAGGAACACTTTGGGGAAATGGGAAGGCAGTGTTTCCCTCTCAGCTTCCCTCTTACATATTTCTGTTTAGGAAAAAAAGCAACATATGAGGTGTTCCTTGCCACCCCTGCTTTCTCTTGGTTTTTTAGAACTTTTTCCCAGAAGAAGCAAAAGGAAGGTGTGGGGTGGGGGTTGGCTTGTTTTGGGGTTTTTTTCAATGCAGAGACCGCCAAAATTAAAACATTTAAAAAAAAAAAAATTCCAAAGACAGATCTGGTGCCTGGGAATATGTATTGTGCGCCTACCTGTGCTGCAGTACTTCAGGAGTGAATGCCTTCAGGCAACCAAAAACCAGCCTTCAGCAGCACAGCCTTTTTCTTTGGCAGCTGGGTGATTTCCTTACTGCACATCGGTGTTTTTGGCAGTGGGTGGGGTGCCTCTTTGCCTGGCAGTGGTGGTTCTCAACAGCAGGAGGGCTTCTAAAGTGCTGCATGCTTCGACGCCTCAGTTTTTGTTGCCTACATGTGCAGCATGTTTTGTCTAAGCCTGTCCAAAGATCTAATGAAGCACAGACAAGTTCTGGGCCTGATAGGGGAATCATCGTGCAAGATTTTCTGACCTGTGTTAATCCTGGAAATGCATGTCTGGAAGGGAAAGCAGCAGGTCAGACTAGGTTATCAGAAGGATTACTTCTAGATAGAATCTCATTTTTTTCATTTTCAGTCTTACAATCACAGGGAAAGGGACGTTTGCCAACAGAGGTTCTGCTCTTGTTTCTCTGGTTTCCCCAGCTGGAGGTCGGATCCCTACAAAGAAAATGGACATTTCTGTAATCAACCCTGGCATACTAGGGTCACCCTGAGCCTTTCCTGGGGTGGGTTGAGAGAGGGTGTTTTATGCCTGTTCGCCTTAGAGCAGTTCAGCAGTTGAATCCGTGGGCAGACCCCTTTCCTGGGAGATGGTGCCTGGGAATCTGTCAGTTACCGACACGGCACTTGTTCCTTTCATTTACAGCCAAGTTACCCTCAGCCCTACACCCAGGCCAGCTACACCCAAGGTGGGTACACTCCCAACTACAGCTATGGAAGCTACAGTGGCTATAGCCAAAGCTACACCCAGCCTCCACCACCGACAGCACAGACCTACAGTCAGCAGAACTACAACCAATACCAACAGGTAGGTGGGACACAGGCAGTCTGGCAGGTGATCATGTGAGCAGAGCATAAGCAAAGACTATATCTGACCTGTGGGATGGAGGGGCGACCCCAGCATAGGAAGTTACCATGTTTCATCCCAGCTCTAGCTGATTTGTTGTGACCATAGGCAAACAGCAAAACCTGCCTTTGCCTCTTTTCTGCCGTGGAGAAGTAGAATATTAGTGAACTGTTTACAGCATCCTTTGGGGAGATTAAGAAGGCAGCTTTCAGCAGCAGTTGTCCTAGCCTGTAATTCAGTCTTAAATTCTGATTATAGAAATCAGCTTAAATACTGGCTTCCAAAATTCCTACCTGAGGAGCCATGGTAAGATGCCCTAGTGCTCTGGCTAGTGATTTATACACCATGTATGTTGATGTTCCTTTACTGAATGTGATCCAAACCCAGGGATCTCTGCCCTGGAGGCCTTAGTCCAGTCCTTGACAAAATTGGCTCCCAGCTAGGTGCCAGCAGTTTTGGGCTTTTTTTTATTTTCCTTCTTTTGGTTGCCAGAAAGTGCTTCTCTGTTCCAGAACCAGGCTGCATACCCTGATTGCCATGGCAACCTGGTGCCTGAGTTTTGGTGAGCCCTGGCTTAGTCGTGAGGCCTTGACGTCACTTGTACAGTTGCCAGTGCCCTTGACCTAGTGGGATTTAGCTCCATTTCAGAGCAGGGCAAAGCAGCACTGGTACAGACCCCAGCTTAACTCTTTGTAGCCTGGCCAAACTGGTGTAATTACTGTGCAAATGAATATTGCAGTAACACCTACAGGCCATGGCCATCTTAGGCCTGCTGTGTTCAATATTGGACAGCCAAGTCCCTTCCCTGTAGGAGGGGCAGTCTAAAGGACAGTGGTCCAGTGTAGTCTCTGGTGACACAGGTACATGAGACCTGTCCTCCACTGGACAGCCAGTTAAGATCTCAGTCCTTATCTTCAAGGCATGCCGTGTCCTGGTTGCATAGTGTCTTAAGAGCCTGGAACTCCAGCACGAAGAACTGGGTCAGTGACTTTGCTCCTTGGCACCAAGTGGCTCTCTGCCAGCAAATGTGCTCATTGGTGCAGAAGACATTGCGTCTTCAGCGCATTGCCCAGGAAAAGAATGAAACCTCCTCACCTTTCACTCCCAGTGCCAGGCAAACCTCTCTAATCTGCCCCGTCCAATATAAAGACAGCAGCACAAACACATAGAAAGCCCCTATCAGAATGTTCCACCCCATGCTTCTCCCCCTGGGGAGCGGAGGAGAGATGGACACACAACAGAGCCTAGCAGTAGAATGAGAGCCTCAGGGCTAGTGACAAACACAGTATGAGAGTAAGAACAGCTCTTCTCTAGCACTTATTCAGCCATCTCAAAACACTCTCCCAAGGAAGCCAATGTGGATGGCTGTCCCCATGACTGCCACAGGTAAGAAGTTAACCGAGGGATGGGACTTGCCTCAGATCATCTAGCAAGCCAGTGGCAGAGGTGAAACTAGATCCCAGGTCTCCTGAATCTCAGACTGGGACTGTACCTGAGGCCACACCTTGACAAGGTACAGTTCTGAAAACGCCTCTACTCACACTGTTGGTGGCTGTCACCTTTTGCCATTTGCACTGGTGTCTGAAATGGGTGGATCCCCAGTATAGACACAGCCAGACACCAGATGCTGATTCAGGGGTGCGTTGTGAAAGGGGCATGGTGGTGCTGGTAGCTATCTGCTGGGCACATGGCCCAACGCTAACAATTCTTCGTTGTCTCCCCCCAGTACGCTCAGCAATGGAGTCAGTACTATCAGAACCAGAGCCAGTGGCCTCCCTACTACGGCAACTATGACTATGGGAGCTATTCGGGCAGCTCCCAGGGAGGCTCCAGCACTCAGTGAGTTGAGGCCCAGGAGATCAAACCACCCCGCGTCTTTCTCTGGGAGCAGCCTGCAGCCACTCGGGAAGCCTCCGCTTTTAACTCAGCGGCTCCGTCAGAGCGATTCCTGATCATCTCTGGAAACAGGCGAGGGAAGTAGAAACTCGGCCCCTTGTTTTTCTCTCTCTGTAGTTTTGACGATGAATGCGTTTCCTTGTACATTCTCAACACAGAATGGCATGCTCACTTCTTCCTACCCCTATAAGAACGTTGCATTATCTCTCTCCATGTGTTAAAAACCATCTCCTTTATATTTTTTGACTCTGAAAATGGTAGGCTCTTAAACACCCCCCCACCCCCACCCCAAATTTAGGTACTGTACTTCCAGGCCAGGACTCTTCCTGTCTAAAATCTACAGTAGCTAAATGCCAGCTGTAGCCCCTTACAGCCTTCTCCCTCCTCCCCACGCTACACAATTGTGCTAGTGAGAGCTTTCCCAGCTTTCAAGATTTTACTGCAGTTCAGTGTCAATCTTTCCTGAAGGTGTTTTATTTGTCTCTTCTGCAAAGCGTTAAAAACAAAATGAGGGAGGGGAGATGGCTGTTTTATGGTAATTATGCTTTTTTTTAGATTTTATGTAACTTTTTACCGTGGGTCAGCAGCTGTTAATATTTCATCAAGATAACAATTTCTTTGCTCAATCCAGGTGAGAAATAAATGAAATCATCTTAAATGTGTAACTTTTTATACAACGTCTAAGTTTCTGTAACTTTGCACATGCTTTGTTTTGAGTTGAATTGTAACAGCTTTTTGTATTTGGAGAAAGAGTGAATATTGAACTTTAATGTTTTGGTGTTTTTCTTTCCCCCGTTTCATAAATTATCTGGGTTCTTTTCTTTTTTTTTTTCTTTTTTAAAGCTGTTTGATCATTAACATGTCTTCCCATCCCAAGCCATCACTTAACTGAAAATAGCAGACAGTATATAACTAATGGCTCCATTATCTGCCTGCCACAGCTCGTGTGTACTTGCTGCTGCCTGAACCATTTAAACTTCAATCAGATGAATGCCAGTCATTTTATGCATAAAAAGTGTCTTTCAGAACAGCTTTTTGCAAGCCCTTAATGTCACTCAGAGAGATGTCTATGGAGAGTTCCTGAAAAGGCTTTTTCAGAGACAGTTTATTTTTCAAGAAGGTTCCTTCCCTGGCTGTTTCCCCGAAAGAGAGAAATTGATCAGTTCCATCTCTGTGGTTTGATTATAAATTACTGTGAAATTGGCATTTCTGTTTTCATTACCCAGACTTGAAATGCAAACTAAGTGGCATAAACAGTAGAAAGTCAACTAAATTTTTAGAATAGCTTGTTTTTAAGGAGTAAGGATCTCTCTCTCTCTCTCTTCATAGCTAGGGTCAGAACCCAGCTTCTGTGATCTGTGAATGTTAACTTGGCTTACATCCCTTTTCAGATCCTTCCATGAAAGCCCTACCTTGTGCTTTTGGACACTAGAGGTGCAGGTTCCCACTATCCTACTTGTTTTGTCACTTATCGGTGTACAAAGTTCCCAGGTTCTCTTGGCCCTCTTGAGTGTAAATGACTGCCCAAGATATGCTAGGCAACAACAAATTGAGTCCCATGATTGTCACACAATTGCTCCACCAGTAGCTTGTGAGCAGCCACAGTGCCTTTGTACAGCCACAGACCCTGAACCATGCATCTTGTGCAGTCTCTTACAACAGCATAAAGCTACTGTGGCCTTCAAACTCTGCTTGTGCTTTATACCCAGTGACAGCCCACACACTGTGCAGAGCAACTGAGAATCAGACACTTTTAGAAAGCCTTAATTAAATACATGTTTGTTTACCTCCTTAGACATACTAAGTGTGGTCATCCAAGACAGGCAGAGATCATGGACTGCACAAGAGCAGCAAGGGGGTGCCTTAAGGCAGGCAGTGAAGGAGCCCCACCACCCTTTCTTTCAACAGCAGTGCAAAACAAACAGGGTCTTTGCTGCCAAAAAACCACCCTGGCCACCAATATTTTTGATGACAGTGCAATCCATAAAAGACTTCCTGTTCTTGAAAAAAGCCACTGGGGGGGATGCTTTCAGGGGATGCAGGGGAGAGGTGGCACCAGTCTCTTTTTGTTAAGGTACTGTGATGCAGCTAGGCAGCAGGGGTGAAATCCTGGGCACCATGGCAACCTCGCTTCCAAGGCTTGTTGAGCCCTGCCTTAATGCACATGGCACGTTTATAGGCTTGGCAGAATTCACTTTTCTTTTCAAAATATAATTTCAGCAGACAGCTGTTGAAAGATTTTCTAACCATTAAAACAGCGTCAGTATCTCACATCAAAGTGTATTGAGTAAATGCCTTGAGTCCAATCCTAAGACGTTCCCAAGCTGGATTTCTTTTTCTGTGCCTAGCTCTAATAGGTGTTGATGGAAGTATTTTTGTTGGTAGTTGATGTGTGTACAGTGACATTGACATTTAGCCATGATCTTCTAGAGGCACTGATTAGAACCCTTTTCTAGAGATTATTAGAATATTGCTCTGCCATTATCAACATAGCTCCCTTCCTGTGGGGGAGGTGAGGGAGGCTCAGCAAGCTACCTCTATGCTCTCAGGAGGTGTCTTTTGACACCTCCCTGCTTTGTAAAGCATTTTGAAATCACTGGCTGTGAGAAGCATGGTACAAGAGCTTGGAAATTGCTTATAAATCGTTGAAAAGGAAGAAAACATCTCTCTCCTGGGAAGCTTGCACAGAAAAATTGTTTGAGGGTAATTTGTGCTTCAAGAAGTAGTGATTCCTCGAGTTTTCTTCCCCCCACCAGCTCAACTCCAACTAAGCATAATGGGTCAGACAAGTGGCCTTTCTGGCCTATGTTTCTCAACCTGAGGGCTGGCAAGTCAGCAAGCCCACTGCTGCAGCGTTTGTGACCACACAGAGGTGGTATGGGATGTGACCCACGTAACACATTGATAAACAGGTTGACAACCACTGATTTAGCCCAGCGTCCTGTCTTCCAACAGCAGCCAAGGCCAGATACTCTAGAGGGAATTAACAGGACAGGGCAAGTGCATGATCCATCCCCTGGTGTCCAGTCTCAGTTTCGGGTGGTTTAGAGACACCCAGAGCTCCTGCCCATTTTGGCTAAGAGCTAGTGACTGAATGCATCTTATTGCCTAGGCTAGGCTGCTCCAAATGGAATTCAGCTGCTTTCTTAGAGGGACCTTAGATATATTTCTTGCAGTCTGCACTATCTCTTTGTTCCCCCGAGCTCTAGTTTCCCACTAATGTCATGGATTATAAAGTCCTGAGGCAGCCGGTGAGGGGTCTGAGCTGAAACCACAGGGCAGAGCACAACCCTGAATTAATTCCTCTTGGCACTGGAGCTGCTCTTTCAGAGAAAGCGTCAGCACTGGGTGTAAAAGCCATGACCCCTTGAGATGGTGTTCGTGTGTGCCGCCCCTCATCTGATTCCCAGGTGCTCGGAGCCAGCTCCCACTTGGCCTGGATTTACCTCTGTTCCTGCAGGGGGTTCCCCATTAATCCCCTCCCCTCGTCGCGACTGAGCAACGTGCGCTATGTCCCCGAACCCCAGCCGCGGAAGGACTCCGGAACCAAAGGGCTCGGGTCGCGTTTCCCCGCCGGGGGAATGCTCTGGTGACGTTCCGAGGGGGCGGGGCCGGAAGTTCCTGCCTGGCTCCGGGGCTGTGCGGGATCGGCGCGAGGGATGGAGGGGGGTGAGGCGCCGGCCCAGGGTGTCACATTGCCAGCGGTCCCCGCGGCTCTGGCCGGGCCCGGGCCGCCGCCGCCGCCCCGTAGAGGAGACCCCCGGGGGGGTTGGGCCCCCGCCACCAGCCCTGCCCCTGCCATACCCCAGGGGGCGGGGCCCAATTCCTCTCCCCTCTATAGACCCACCTGCCTCCCCCTTTACCATGGGGTAGGGGTGGATTTAGGGTCTCTGCACCCAAGAGATCTTCCCTGACCCCCACCTTGAGACCCCTCTTCCTAGCGGGGCCCCAGTTCCCCCTTCCTGGGAAATCTGCCCTGGTGACCCTCCTGTGGGCTGACCCCAGAGGGCAGGGCCGACTGTGGGCGTCTCTCTCCCTTCCTCCCCTCCCCAGCTCTGCCTAGAGCACCCCCCCTCCCCCCCCAGGATCCTAATGTTAAGTGTTGGTCTCGTTAGCAGGTTGCCCCAGCGCCTTAAAGAACAAGGAGCAGCAAGAGCCAGAAGCTGCCTCTTCCCTGTTGTTGGCAGAGAGCCCAGCCCCACAAGACCATCCCCATAGGACCAGCAGGGTCACCAAGCCCCTCCAGAACCTGTTGCAGTGGAGTGAAGGGATGCTGGAAATGCCAGCACCTCAGGACCACCCCCTCAAAACCAACGGGGTCACTGAATCTCCTCAGCACACGTTGCATGGGGGGGAAGGGACACTGAAGAGTGCGGCCCCACAGGACTGTGACCAACAGAACAGTGGAGTCACTGAGTCTCCCCAGCACACATTGCACTGGGGGGAAGGAGTGCTGGAAACACCAGCAGCACAGGACTATTGCCCCAAAACCAGCGGGGTCACTGAGCCTCCCCACCATACATCACACTGGGGAGAAGCACAGTTAGAGACACTAGCCCCTCAAAACCATCTCCCCAAGAGCGATGAGATCTCTGAACCCACGCCACACCCATCACACTGGGGGGAAGGCATGCACTGGACACCAGCCCTAGATGACCACTTACCCACAAGCAGTGGGATAAAAGGAGAGCACCAGTACCCATCCCAGCTGGGAGGTGGGATGCTGGAGCCCTCACCTGCTGTGGACGTGGCTCAGAAGGCGTCTGGGGCACAGGTGCTGGTGGGTCCCCCCAGAGCTGATGAGCAGGCCCTGCTGGCCATGCTGACGGCTGTTGCCAGCAGCCACCTGCCGGTGCGCAGCCAGCAGAAGGATGAGCCGGATCTGACAGCGGAGGAGAAGCTGGCCATCCTGCGAGCGCTGTATCAGGAAAAACCCTTGGTCTTCCTGGAACGCTTCCGGCGAGCCCTCCGTGTTGAGCACCTGGGCTGCTTCGCACACCTGGCGGCCTGCTACGAGGCACGCTTCTACTGTGATGAGGTGCGCCGAGCCGCCCGTGCCAAGGCTGGCCGCACCCGTGTGCGCAACAAGAGGTACGCCGCCCTTCAGCAGCTCATCAAAGGTACGGGGCGCTTGGCCCACCAGGTCTTTGCTCTTTCCGCCTTGGGGTGCTGCTTATCAGGGTGCTGGGAACTTAGCTGGGGGTACTGTCCCCTTGCAGTCTGTGCTGATTGCAGTGCCGCACACTAGCACCGGGGGCAGGGCAAGGGGGTGACTGCTGTGGGCCGAGCTGCAGGAAGTGGGCCACTGCCCTGTGCTCCAGAACAGACTGAGAGTGGAAGAGACTGCACTGCCCTGCCCATGGGAGTCTCTGCTGACTTAGGAATGGGGGCTCATGGTTAGAGCTGCAAAGGCTGGGAGCCAGGGCTCCTGCGTTCCATCTCAGCTCTGGGACGAGAGTGGAGTCCAGTGGTTAGAGCGATGGGATGGGGTGGGTGCTGGACTCATGTGTTCCAGCTCTGGCCCTGGGAGGACAGCAAGAGCTGTGTCTGTCCTGGAGAGCCCCAGAATCCACTGGTTCCTGTGGCTTTCCCCCTCCACTCTCTTTTCTTCGCAGGGGGGGAGTATTTCAGCGATGAGCAGATGCGGGCACGAGACCCCCTGCTGTATGAGCAGTACATCGGGCAGTACTTGAGCAATGAGGAGCTGCTTGCCTTGGGCAGCCAGGCACAGGCTGGCCCCTGCTCCCTCTCCAGGGTCCTCCTGGGCTCCTACGAGGAGCAGCTGCTCCAGCTGCGGCTCCACATCCAGCAGGAGCAGGAGAACGCCTGCATGGAGGAGGAAGAGGAAGATGAAGGTCAGTATGCAATCCGTGGAGGGGGGGGGGTCTAGGGGTTAGAGCAGTGGGCCAGGATTCCGGGGTTCCTTCCTTGGTTCTGGCAGGGGAGTGGGATCTGACATCTTGCTGAGTTTGTGGCCAGTCCCCGTCTCCATTTGGCCTCCCCTCCTTGCTGATCATGCCCATGCCCTCTCCCTGCCAGGTGACGAGTCCAGCTCAGCCTCGGACGCCTGGGTCCCTGACAGCGAAGAGAAGGCTTTCCTACGTGAAGAGTTCACCAGCCGCATGCACCAGCGTTTCCTGGACGGCAAGGACTGTGACTTCGATTATAGGTGGGGGGATGAAGGCCGCTGGGCATGGCTCACTGTTCTGCTAGCCGTTGGGGGAGGGGGTGGCAATCTGCGTGTCTGTCCTAGCTCTAGTAAGAGAGGGGGATTTTCATGTCCCCTGATCTCACTGCTCTGGGCTCTTTCTCCCGCAGTGAGGTGGACGAGAATCCAGAGTTTGACAACCTGGACATCGTGTCGCGGGATGAAGAGGAGCGCTACTTTGATGACGAGGATCCCGAGGAAGCAGAGGAGATGGAAGAGGAGTAGGGGGTCCCCTGGCCTCTTAAGCCCTGGCATCCTCCTGTGGGTGAGGGGCAGCCAGGTCCCCAGTCATGCACAGTAATCTGCACTCTTAGCTCCGTGACCTGGCGTCCTTCCTCCCTCCCCTAGATGGTTGGGGGGATAGGCCCCCCTGCCAATGTCACTCCTGGCGTGTGGTCCAGTCTGAACAGGAGCATTTGGATGACCCTGGTTCCTGTGCTTCACATGGGCTGCATTAGGCCACATCCCTCCACAGAGAGCACTGGAAAAATTGGCCTTAGAGAGGCTGGGGTAGGAGATCAGGGGTGGGGACAGTGATTTTAAGCAGAGCTGGCTTCCAAGGCCTCCATAGCCCAGCTGCTGCAGCAGGCCGAATCTCTCTGGCAGGGGAACCCCTGCATCCCTGGCTTCAGTTTCAGCTCTTGAGGTCCCCAGGGATGGGCAGTATCCACCTGGGGTGGGGGGCGGGGGCACTACTCACTGCTGCCCCAGGCAACAGCTGCTCAGGGGAACAGCTCTCCGGCCCCCCTGAAGCTATGGGTGTGGGAGGAAAGAGAGCTGCTGACAGGTTTGCTTTCCTGATTAAAGCTCTCCCATGATGGTTTTTGCAACAGCACCAATGTGTTCCTGGCAATGTGAATTTCATGAGGCTGGTACCTGTGGCTTGAGCTGGGGCACCAGAAAGGAAGGGCGCTGGGAGCCAGGACTCCTGGATTCTATCCCCAGCTCTGGGAGAGGTGGTGGAACTAGAGGTTAGAGCAGGAGAGGTAGGAGCCAGAACTCCGGGGTTGTTCTGCCAGCTTTTTGGTTGATTTGCTGTCTGAGTTTCTAGACTGGAGTTGCTTGGCACCACCCATCTCATGAGGTCCCTTCCAGCCCTATGATTTGATTTGATTTGATTTGATTTGATCTCATACAGTTCTGTCCTCTGCCCCCCCACCACAGCTGGCTGGGGGGTGAGGGTGCAGAGGAATTAAATTGCCCTGTCTACATTGGGAGAAGGAGGAAAAGCCGCACACAGTGTTACCCCCTGATTCCATCCCCCTCCCTGCCCCTATTCTGTTCCACATCCCTGGCAAACCCCAGCACTGGCCCCAGGGCCCTAGCTTGGTTTGCCAGTTGCACACACTGCCAGGTGCCAGCAGGGGGCAGCACAGGCCACACCATGGGGTGAATGCACTCTTTCTGCCAAGTGCACTGAGTGGAGCCAGTGTGGGTGAAGCACTGATCCCCTGCAGGACTGGGAGCCAGGGTGCCTGGGTTTTTTATCTGCTCTGAGAGCAGAGCAGTGTGGGGTCTAGTCATTAGAGCTGGGTGGAGAAGTGGGTGTGGCTGGAAGCTGAGATGCCTGGGTTCTGTCTGTGACTGAAACAAGAGTCTAATGGTTAGAGCTTGGAGCCAGGACTTATGGGTTCTGTCCCTGGTTCTGGGAGGGGAGCAGCGTCTAGTGTGTAGAGCTGGGAGCCAGGATGCCTGGGTTCTGTCCTCGGCTCTGGGAGGTGAGTGGGGTGAAGAAGGGAGTGGTTCTGCTCCTGGCTGTACCTAGGGAGCACCTTTGCCTCTCTGTGCCTCATTTTACCTCCCCCACCCCGGCATTAATGTTTGCTAGGTGCTTTGGGGTTTTGCAGTACAGGAAGCTGAGATCTTTTATTACCCTGCCAAGTTCCTTCATGTTGGGCAAACATCCCTACCGGCCCCTGGTTCATTCCAGCCGCCATTGTTGTCTGAGAAGGGTGGGCAGTGCTAGCACAGGGACCTTCCTCCAGGGTGTTTTTTGGGGAGAGCCAAGGATCCTGGTCCCCTGCAGGTGACTCACTTTCTCTCACTGGTTTCGGTTCCTTTAGCCATTGCTCACGGGGTTTTTGATCCTGTCCCAACTTCCCTGTGGGAAAGTCCACCTCGGGGGTGGGGCTGCCACTCCATTCACTTTCCAGAGCTGGTCCCATAGGGGCTGACACGATGTGGAAAGGGCGACTGGGCAGAAAATATTTGGCCCCAGCCCAGGTTCCTGTTCTGCTAGTGAAGCTGGTTCCCCTGGCCTGGAACAGTTCCAGATAGATCCCTGCTTGGCCTTCCTCATATGGGGCCAGATCTCATTAGGCCTTGCCCCTGGGGTCAGTTATGGCAGCAATGGAGCTCTCTAAGTTGTACTTACAGTCCTGAGGGACCTGGGGGGCAGAGAATAGCCACAATGTGGGGCACCTTAGACACCTCAAATTCACCCTGTGGGGGGCAGAAAATAACCATTGGTCAGGACGCTCTGGAGACCTTAGACCTGTCCCCCAGGGGGCTTGGAGAGTGGATAATAGTGAATGTACAGGGCACCCTCGAAACCTCAGATTAGCTCTGTATGGGGCCTGGAGGACAGAGAGAAGCTACATTGTAGGGTACTCTGGCCCACTCCAGATTGGCCCCTAGGTTGGGAGCAGGACCCATGCAGGGCTCACTAGTTGAGGGGGCACTCAGGGATCTGACTCTCCTACTACCCCCCAAGGGGTTGACGCATGACTATGAATCATAGGGTGCTGTTGACCTTTGGAACTCACTGCCACTAGATCTGATCAAGTAGCTGGTGCTGCTGGCAGGGGCGGTGAGAGCTCCTGAGAAGCTGCCTGTGAAAAGTGCAAGATGGACTTGCAGGCACTAGTGATCCCACTTTGGGTGAAGGAAGGTGGCGAACAATTCTCACACTCCCCCATGGACATTTGACAGAGTCAGCCTGTGCTGTGGGTATGGCCCCCATGCCAGAGCTGCCAGGTGTGGGCTCACCTCTGTTGCCCTTGTCTGCTTTGTTGATGTGGGGCAGACATTAGGGAACATGCAGTGGGTGTTGGCCCTTGTGTGGATCTATGTTATGTGCATCATCTCCCCTCACCAGTGTGTGTGTCATCTCCTGTCACCTGGCAAGTGTCCATGTCACTGGGAAATCATCTCCCCTCACCCTGTGTGTCCCTGTACCTGTGACCATGTGTCCTCATGTGTGCTGTTTCCCCTCTCCCTGTGTGTGTCTGTGTCCCCGGGGAGTCATTTGCCCCTGCCCCCTGTGAGCTTATATTCCCATGTATGTCTGTGTCCTCTACATGTGTCTCTGTGGATGTCCATGTGCCATGCCTCCCCTCTGGTCTCATTTTATATCCCCAGAGCTGCATCTCTGGCTCTGCCAACCAGTTCTGTCTCTAAGGGGCCATCCTAGGATCAAAGCAGAGGCTGTGTGAACAGGGGCCTGTGAGGGGGGAGCCAGGGCATGTGGCCAATCAGCAGGGTCACTCAGCCCTTGGGCCACCTCAGCCTCTGGGCAGCAGCTGCCAGGGAGTTTCTAGTTTTCAAAAGCTGGGCAGAGCCCTGGCAAATGGCCCCAGTGAATAGCCAAGTTCCTTAAGGCCCTAGGACTAGCACACCCCGGAAGGGAAGGCCCCACACCCTGTTCCCTATCCAGGGGCACAGCAGAGTCAACATCCCCTAGAGGGGAAGGCTCTGCACCCCATCCCTGGTTAGAAATGTGAGGCCTGTGCATGGCTGTTGCAGATCCTGCTGTGCTGGAAGCTGCCTGGCTGGCCTGGGCCCATGTTTGTGCTGCCCAGTTGCTAGGAGCCCTAAGTTTAATGCTTGGCAGGGGGCCCACAGCAGATCTCCAGGGCTCTGCACCCCTGGACCCAGCTGCAGGGTTTGGGGGTGTGAGGGAGGAGCAGAGAGAAGTCCCATGCTCACGAAGGCTGCTGAGCTGGGGCAGCCAGGGTGTGGTCTGCTGCCAGCAATGAGTTTGCTAGGTCTCAGCGCTCATAGCAGTGACCAAGCTGGGCCTACAGGGCTGTGAGCAGCAACAGGAAGGACTGAAGGCTCAGTGGAGCGGGGACTAATGAGTCTTAGGTCATGGGGGCCCAAGGGAGCTCTGGGCATGGCATTGGTAGAACAGGGAATGGGCGGTGGGGGGTTGCTCACTGCACTGGTCACCCCACCCGAGCCCTCTCTTTCCCTGTGATCTGCCGATCCCCCTGAGCTGAGACCGAGGCCCAATCTCAGGTCCTGGCCTGGCCCAGCAAATGTGAGAGAGAAGTGAGGACTGGGAGCCAGGAGTCCTGGGTTGTCTGTGCAGCACCTGAGGTGGCAAGACTGTGATCTCCCCCAGCTGGTGGGGGGATTCCAAGATCTGGGGTGCCAGTGCAGTGGGGGCTGTTCTCAGGTGGGGCATGGGGGGTGGGGGTGGGGAGCATAGGGCAGTTCAGGGGCTGATAGAGGGCCTGATGTGGGACAGCAGAAGCATTTATGCCTCTGTGGCTGGGTTGGGAGTGGGGCACTGGCAGAGCTGCGGGGGGGGGGGGGTCCAGGGCTAATATAGCAGGGGAGTTTGCAAGTTAGGAGTGAGGAGCACCAGAGAGCTTGGGGGGTGGGGAGAGCCTTTGCTTCATCAGCCCCACATTCCCTCTTCCTCAGGCCCCTGTGCACGGGGGTGAGGGGCAGGATGACTTAGGAGGGGGGCACTGGCAGTGTCTGACTCAGCCCCCAAGCTCTCACCCAGGGCTTTCCATGGAAATTCTGCCTCCTCTCTCTTGGGCTGCGGCCCATGGCTATTTTTGGAAACTTTTCTAAACAACTAGGGATGCACTTCACCCCCTGCTCCTGGCTGCCAACTGTGCCTGCCTGGGAGTCCCTGGCCCCAGGGAGCTGAGGAGGGCTGCGGGTGTTCCCCACTGAGGCTGCTGCACCCAGATACGCTCTGTAGTTCTCTGCAGCCACAAGCAGCAACACCCAAGATGATCACATGGGGGTGGTCCTTTGGGGGCCTAGCCCTGTGCAGCACTAGGGGACAGTTTGCTGAGTCCCCACCCCTCTCCCTGAGGTACAAGCTCCCTAGCCTAGTGTCATATTGGGGGTCCCAGTTCCCCTTACTTGTCCTAAGTGGGACATGTCTGGTCCTTTGCCCAGGTGCCCCACTCCCCCTCCAGGGAAGCCCCCCAGGGCTTATGGCCCCAAGTGCAGCTCCTTCCTGTGTACCCCTTTGACCTTCTGTTGAGATGAAGATGCCCCACCTTAGAGGCAACTGCATCACTCATCCACGCGCGCGCGCGCGCGCGCGCACACACACACACACACACACACCACCACCACCACCACCCCAGAGGTGGCTGCACCTCAGAGGTGGTAGAAGCTAATTTCCCACAGGTTGTTGAAGGGGATGGATGGAGTGAGACATTCCTTGCACGGGTTCCCTCTGTCTCTGACACTAGGGGGAGCTGAGAGGCTGGGAAGTGACCCAGGCTATGCAGGCCTCATTCATTCCAGTCTGTAGTCTGTATCCTCAGCCCAACCCTGGAGTGTGGGGGGAGGCCCATCCCCTGGCCCTGCATAGGGAGTTCTCCATGGCCCCCTGGCCCAACAGTCACCAAACTCTCTGTCTCAACAGGAACGAGGCTGAGCCCCAACAAACTCTTCTCACCCAATAGAGCCACCCAGTGGATGGGCAGTTCTTCAGCTGGGCAGCTCTTTGGAGCAGGCCTAACTCCCTGGTACAACGGAGCCCTGATCTCAGCCAGGGTCTGGGCAGCGCCTAGCACACTGAGGTCATGGTCTCAGGGGGACCTGTAGGTCTTACCTCAGGGTTTCTTAACCTATGGGTCGCAACCCAACAATGAGTCACCACTCTGCTTAGGGTGGGTTGCCTGGATCCTCTTTAATAAATTGAAAAATAAAATACATTATTAATTCAAAACTGAACCGTGGGTTGCAAAGCTGACTCCAAGCTTAATCTAGGTCCCAGCCGAAAAAGGTTAAGAATCCCTGTCTTACCTAGATATGGGCAGTAACGATGAACCTGACACCAACTGTATGGTAGGATTTTCACACAAACAAGCCTTGCAGGGATCAGCAACCCAAAAGATAAAAAGAGTCATTTTTAAGAATTGTTTCAGTGACCAACAATCTGACAGCTGGAATGGGTGTAGCCTCCTGGTGTGAGAAGCTGGGCCAGGGCACCTGCTGCAGGGCCCTGGTGTTGGGGGATGAGCACAGAACCAGGAGCGGGCCCCCCACAGGATTCTCTAGTGGCAGAGGGGAGCCCAGAGCCTGGCACAGGCTCCCTGCAAGGTCCCCCAGTGGCAGGGGGGGGCCTGGAGCCCAGAGCCACAAAGGGGCAGCCATAGAGCCACAGCCTTGGTTCCTGGCCCCTGATAGCAGGGATTTAACTGAGGTTCATGTGGAGTTGAAGATGCAGGAGCTGTAGCCAGACACCCACATGGCCTGATTCGCAGGGTCAGTCCCCCCAGCTGGGGCCAAGGGCCATTGCTTGACTGGTGTCAATGGGTCCAGATCCCAGCTGAGGCAAAGGGGCCATTATTTCACTAGCGTCAATGCCGATTTTCGCCAGTTTTGGGGCCAGCCCCAGTCCTGTGTCTCCAGTTGTGCCTGTTGCAGCCATTGCTGGAACATGCCAGTCACTCCCACCCTGAGCTATGAAATCCTGAACAAAGCAATTTAGTGGTTGGCTCCCTAGAACCATGGCAGCAAACAAGCTGGAGCATGGTCTGACAGAAGCCAGCTGCCCCATGCACTGCCCACCGTGTGGATGGATGCTGGCTGTAGCACCAAGTGCCATGCTGCATCACACCGGGAAAAATCAAGCCATGCTCCCCAGGAAGGAACTTCATTTGGATACCACTTTAAAACAAAAATAAAACAGATAGGTTTCTGTACCACCATCATTCAGCATGTTGGCTTCAGGAAGGCTGTCTCATGGCTACGACCAGCTCTGGAGGAGAGCACAGAACTCATGAGCACACAACATTGTTAAAGTAAACTCCCAGCTCGAGATCCAATTTTTTTTTTTTTTTTTTTTTTGCCTAAGAGCCCTTTTATGAGTAACACTAGCTGTAAGCCATCAAAAATTATGGGGAAAAATCAAAAGAGAATTTATGAAATAGTTTATTATTCTAAAAACTCTTCAGGAACACTTTTCAAAGTATTTGAATGTGTCACTTGCTTTGTGTTCCTTGATATCATCAGCTCTGGCGATGAGTTTTCATTTGTTCTGCATGTTGACCTCAATGTGCAGCAGCTTCGCCATAGATTCATGGTCTTGCACATGGCAATCTGCTTGATAATTTCTCATGTATGCAGCATCTAAAGGGACAGCCAGAGTGAACCATCCCTGGACTTCACTGGCTGTTACTGTCCAATTTATAAATCCTCAGCCATTCTGAATTACAGTGAGGTATGCAGCTACAATAAGGTATATATCTGTGCCATGCCAAGACTCCTAGGCCATTGTGTTGTCAAAGGTGGCTCATGTTACACTTAACATCACACACGCACATAGCAAATTAGGAGATTTGATTACTATAGCACCTGTTGAGATCCAGGGACCCCTCCCCCCAAATGTTGTGAAACTGACACCATGCCCTGTTGGGCTGGTGCCACACAGGACCCCCCCCCCCCACACACACACACACTGAGATTGGGGCCTCTTGTGCTGCCTGCACAGACACACTAAGACAGACTGTGCCCCAAAGAGCTCCAAGTCCACATAGTTGCACAGTAAGAGGGGAAACTGAGCCACAGAGCAGCAACTGCCCCAGTGTGCTGCAGCAGGTGAGGGCAGTCCCAGCAATAAAAAGCAGATATCTGGAGGCCGGGGCTGATGTTCTGCTTGCCTCCGCAACCAGGCTGCCTCAGTGGCTCTGACAGGCTCCTCAGCTGGACATTGTTCACATAGGTGCTTGCCCCAGTGACGGCAAAATGTTCACATTGCCTGACCAGGCTGGGATTCTGGTGGATTAGCAGCCCCAGGCTGTGGTTCAGAGCCATTAACAAAAAAAAACCTGTGCAGACAGAGAGGGGAATCTGATTTAGAGTCTGTCCCGGGGAGATCCCCGCTTGCACCAGCACATGGGCAATACTTGAGAAATCACCCAGGTTTCCCAGGGCTGACAGCTTCCCTGTGGCCAGAACCTGATCGGCCTTTCCCTGCCCCACCTGGACTCATATGGCTCTGTAGGCACCGAGTATAGCCTGGAGAACCCTTGGATTTCCCTGTGGTAGTCACTGATAACTGCTCAGTGGCAAGTTGCTAAGAGCATGAGAGCCAAGCACAACTGAGATCTGGGCCCTGCTGTCCCAGGTGCTGCACAGAGAGATGGCAAATTGTTGGGAAGAGGCACAGAGTGCCAGTGACTCACCAGGGTCCTCCAGCAGGGCAGCCACAGAGTGGAGCATAGAACCACACTTCAAAATACTGGCTTCAAAATTGAGCTTGATAAATTTTTGGCAGGGATGGGACGATGGGCCCATCTAGTTTCACAACCGACTGATCTTTGACTACGGGTGGTGGGTATACCAATGGGCTGATATTGGACATCAGGCAGGTGGGTTCTGAGTTATTACAGAGCATGCTTTCTTGGGTCTCTGGCTAGTGAGACTTGCCCACATACTCAGGGTTTAGCTGGTCACCATATTTGGAGTTGGGGAGGAATTTTCCCCCAGGGCAAATCGGCAAAGGCTCTGGGATTTTTTCACCTTCCTTTGTAGCATAGGGCACAACTCGCTGGTGGAGTCTCTGTGCCGTAACGCCTTTAAACTACGATTTGGGGACTTCAGTGCCTTAGTTGTCTAGTGCAGGAGAGGGTGAGTGAGGTTCTGTGGCCTGCACTGTGTAGGAGATCAGATTGGTCCGTTCTGATCTTAGAATCTATGCAGCCCCTGAGATTTGCACGCTCCCCACCCTACCACACCCAAGTGATGCTTCCTCCGTGCTCCTTCTACACTCCACAGCAGCCACCTGGGTCTGGCACATGGACTAGAAAACTGGGCATGGGAACAGCATTTCCTGCTACCCAGGGGGCACCACCATCCTCTATTTGCTCCCTTGCTACTTGCCATCCCAGTAGGGTGGGTGGGAGGAAGAGGCTGCTGGGTGGCCTATGTGGCACCAGTGGAAGATCAGTGCCTCAGGAGCCAGGCCCAGTTGAGCTCAGAGTGTGCTTGGGCAAGGACCCTGGCCTGGCTGTGCTGGACCTGCAGGGCACCAAAAATCATTGCCTGGAACCAGCAACAATTTCCCCACTACTTCATTGCCCTCAGCTCCAGCCCCCAGTACAGTTGACATAGTGCCAGAGACAGGTGTGAATGGTGCTACCAGCACTTAACAAAGCTGTAGCCAAGGGCAGAGACTGAATGCAGATCCCCTTCCCCACAATGCCTGCCCTGCTGACTCTATGAGCTAACAGGAAATCCCCATTAGTGATGAGCAGTGCAGGGCCTAAGACAATCAGGAAGGCAATTCTGATTCCAGCTGGCAGGACAGGGGAGCATCTATGCTGCAGATCACTGGCTTCCATGCAGCCCAGTGCCTGCTCCCAAGGGTGCTGGCAACCTGCCCAGTGTGTTGGCCAGGCAGGCTTGCCCGTGAACCACCATGTGGTGACAAATTCACAGTCAGCCAGCCAGGGCAATGCAGGCAGGGTTTGCACCCATTCGTTCACTCTGGCATCACCAGTGTCCTGGTTTAGGATGAGGCTTGGCTCTGTGTGTGAGACAGCCTGGCAACAAGTCAGACAATGGCGTAGCTGGACCTGCCAGGATGCTCCAATGAACACAGCCATGCCTCCATCAGCAGCCCCCTTTGCCCATGATGACTCTGCCTTGCGCCTGCCTCCAAGAGTGAGTCACAGGCTGGCTGAGTAGGCATGTCCCACTGCCACCCTCATTGGCCCTGGGCCTGTCTGCATCAACAATGGGGACATCCCTGATGTGAGGGCAAAGCCAAAAGGAACAGCCCTCTCTCCCACCCAGCTCAACACTGGAGACCCCTATGGAAGCACTGCAGGTGCTGGGAGGTGGGGGGGGTCAAGCTTGCCCCCCCCCCCGGGGGATAGAGAGAATGCCTGGGCAAGAGAAAAATGGCCTTTTCTAGCATCTCTCCTGCCCCCAGATCTGGGGCATTTCCAACCCTGATCATTGGGGGCTGCTTTCTGGAGCCACCTGAGCAAAGTTGGAACCTCCAGGTTCCTGTAGCCAAGGGCTTTTTCAAATCAGAAGCACCAGCTAGGATCATCTGGGAATTCAGTGACTCCAGTAGCT
This sequence comes from Podocnemis expansa, assembly GCA_007922195.1. Classification (NCBI taxonomy): domain Eukaryota; kingdom Metazoa; phylum Chordata; order Testudines; family Podocnemididae; genus Podocnemis; species Podocnemis expansa. The sequence goes on from ML681972.1 coordinate 311,061, forward strand.
GGAGATTGAACCCCCAGCTCCACCCTCTCTGCGGTGGGCACAAAGTCCTGGAGCTGACTATTTGCAAGGAGCCCAGAAGCTCCCTCCTGCTCCCCAAAGGCGAGTCACTGGCCCCCAACTCCAGCGTTCCATTAACAAAACAGTATTGTCAGAAATCGTCAGGCCAGCATTGCTGTACCCTGCAGACCAACCCCTCCAATGCCTTCCAGCCAGTCCTGGGGGTCTCACCAGCCTGGGCAATGCCCTCCCCTGGGACAATAGGACTCCCAGGCCGCCAAGTGGAGGAAAGGACTCTGTTCTCCGCTCAGCAGCATCAGACTCCAAATGGCATCAGACCCCCCAGAGGGACAGAGGTGCACTGGGTTCCGGGGCCTTGTTTGCAGCATGACCTAGGGCCCAGCCCTTGCTTGGCGCCACAAGGGGCCAGAAGGATAGCAGAAGCCCAGCAAGAGGGGTGGCTTTGCCCCCCCCCCGACCCTCTCCCCTGGGGGAGGAGTGCGGACATTCAGAGTCATGGAGTTGGGAGGCTCCCAGCAAATCCAGGCAGTGTCACTGTATCACTTTGGGCAGTCCAACTCCCCTCTCAGCGATGGGCTTGGGTTCCAGCTATCATATTTGAGTTGTTATTCCCCAGCTCCCAGAGCCAGAAGCTTAGACCGGAACATAAACTGCCAGACCCAGGACCCAGGGCACCAGCCTAGAGCCCCAGAGGGCAGCTGGGAAAGCTCCAGATGGGGGATCTGCCCCAGAGGCAGCAAACCTGTCTCCTGTGGAGCTGAATGAGGGCCAGGCCCAGCCTCCCCAGGGAAATGTCTGTTCAGCATGCCAGGAATCCCAGCTATTTTAAACAGAGCTGGCAGGGCGGGTGTAAGCATTCTCCTCTCTGAGCGATGCCCAGCAGAATCGCTATTAATACCTGTGGCACTCGCTGATTATAGCCCTGCCTACCCACAATGTAGCTGGACACAGGAGGAGATATTAGTGTTCAGGGAAGCAGACACATCTCAGAACTCAAGTTACTGGAGCATGAGAGAGCTGGAGGGGTAGATCTATGAAGCTGCCCACTCTCCCTGAATGAAGAATCACCACTCAGGGTGAGCAGTGTAGGGGATATGACACACAACACATAGTGATGCTTCCATGCGAAAGAGGGCAGGGAATGATATGCAAAGATATAGTTGCACACACACACATGCCAGTAACACATACATGCTTTTTGCACACCTGCTTCCCATTCCTTCAACTCGTTGCCCTCCCTCTCTTGGAACAGCAGGTATTGGCTGCTGCAATTTCCTCCTTCCACAGCTAAAGCGCCCACAGCTCCCAGTCAGGAGCGGGGCTCCCTTGGGCCAGGTGCTGCACAGACAGAAGCGTAACACCGTACTCCTGGTTCTGTCCCTGGCTCAGCGAGGGGACTGTCATCTAGTGATTAGAGCAAGGTTCTGCATGCTGGGGAGCCTGGGATCTATCCCTAGCTCTAGGAGGAGGATGGGGGCTAGTGGTTAGAGCTGGGGTAGGTTAGGAGCCAGGATTCCTGGGTTCTCTCCTTGGTTGTGCCGTGTGTGACCCTGGGCCAACTGAGGGGAGTTGAGGTGGCAGAAGAGCAAGGGAACACAGCAGCAGTGCGGGGAGGGAACTTGGTGGTGGGGAAGCGGGGGGGAGGAGTGCGGCCGCCCCCTTCCTGGCACATTCTTTCCCACTTGGTCAGTGTCTGAGGCTCCTGCTGCCTCCACTTTCCCCAGCCGCAGCCTGATGGAAACCAGGCCTTTCCCAGGCCCCCTCCCCCGCACATGCTGCCTGGCGCTGGGGGAGGGGCAGGGTCTCCCCTTCGCTGCTGGGCCTTTCTAGCCACGGGCTGTTGAGTGGGAGGGGAATGTAGCACCCAGCTCTGTCCCACCCACCCAATCACCCCCGTTAGTGCCCCCGGCCCCTGAGGCTCTGGTGGGTGCAGTGGCAGGGAGGACTTGGGGGCTTTCCCTTCTAGGGGGTGCTGATGCCTGGGTCCTGCCTCCTAGTGGCTGGTGCATAGGGAGGATAATGACCTACTACTGCTGCCAGCTGGTGGCAGGACTCCTCTAGCTCGGCAGGGCTCTGATGCTGCAGGTGCCAGGCTCAAGCGCAGTGAGTTTGGCTTGTTGTGGTCCCAGGGCAGCCAGTTCCAGCCAGAGCCTTTGGTTCTGTCCCTGCCTCCCAGCCATGAGCCATACCTCAGTGTGGATGAAAGATCCCAGCAGTTGCCCCAAGATTACCTCTTGCCCCCACTACTCCTCCTGCCCTGTTTGAGACATAATGTCCCGCAGCTTCTTCAGAAGTGGGGTGAGTGAAACTGGGAGAGCTGCAGGAATTGCCAGCAACACAGGCTGCGACGGAGTTGAGAAGGGCATAGAATCTAGCGGTTAGAGCCAGGAGGGACAGGGAACCAGAACTCCTGGGTTCTTTCCCTGGTTCTGGGAGAGGAGTCGTGCCTAGTGGTTAGAGCAGGGTGCTGGAAGTCAGGACTCCTGGATTCTTTCCCTGGCTCTTGGAGGGGAGTGGGATCTAGTGATTGGTATGGGGTGGGAACTGGGAGCCAGCACTCCTGGGTTCTCTTTCTAGCTCCAGGAGAGCTGTTCAAACCTCCTTCCTCAGAAGCCAGCTCCTAAGCAGCAAAATCCTGGGACCTGAAGCAGGTCTGGAGACAAATAACACCATGCACCCCACCCATCTGGAAAAGTTCTTGGGCCCCTGCTCCACAGGTCCCCACCCCCAGGCAGGTCTGTCTGGCCTGTTGGGCCTCAGTGACTGGGTGGGCATCTGACTGGGGAATGCCTGCTCAGCCTGGCACAGGTGCCCACCCAGGGGAAAGGAGCAGCCTGCTGGGCTAGACAGTGGGCACCACAGACATCTGCAGCAGCTGACTTTACGTCACTATGATTCCCACACACACACACCCCTGCCTGCATGTGCCACCCCCACCTCGTCTGCTCCTCTTCTGTCCCATTTGCATCCCCAGGCTGAAATCCTTTTACCCACTGAGGCCTACAAATGACACCCCCTCCCTGCCTGTGTCTCACAGCCCTGAGGCTGGGCTGGTGGGGGGACATAAGCCTTGTGGGAGGAATCGCTCAGCAGCCTGGAACTGGCCCCACACGTCCTGTACTGGTCCTGACGCCCCCGGGATCCTGCACAGTCACTGCCTGCTAGGGTTACTCGCGTCCTGTGGGAACGAATCAGGTCCCGGTGAGAATCCTCTGCCTCAGCCTGCCTCGTAAAACAAGGCTGGGCCTGAGGTACCAGAGAGAGACCTCCCACTCTGCCTGGACCGGGGAAAGAACCCAGGAGTCCTGGCTCCCAACAGCCACACCCCGCAACCACTAGACCCCACACCCTCCCTGGAGTCAGGGAGAGGACCTGGGAGTCCTTGGGTCTGTGCTTCCCTCCTCTTGTCCTGCATGGAGCCCCTGGCCTAGTTCGGATCCACACAGGGCCTGTCTGGAGCCAGGTTCCCTGGGCAGCAGCCACCCAAGAAGCAATCCTCGGGGAAGGCGCCTGGCCAGGCTCCAGGAAGCCAGTGGGTGGGGGGGACAAACGACACTGCAGCTTCACTCCAGGGCCGACCACAGGCATCCGCTCTCCCTGCAGGACCCAAGACGCACACACGACCCAGGGCAGGCTCGTCTCAGCCACTGACACCACCCTGGGCCCTGGGATCTCACTTTGAGGAGCAGAAACATCATCCCTGAGCATTCTGGGGCAGAGAAAAATAGCAGAGTCTAGTGGGTAGAGCTGGTGGGGCTGGGAGCCAGGACTGCTGGTTTCCATCCCAGGCTCTGGGAGGGAAGTGGGGTCTAGTTGGAAGAGTGGGGGGGCCTGAGAGCCAGGTGTCCTGAGTTTGATTTGCAGCACTTGAAGGATTCCCAGCCCCCTGAATTTGACCTTGCCTTTCACGCCATAGTCTGCAGGCCAAGGTCCTGTCCTGCTGTGTGCGGTCCCCCCCCACCAAGAGCAAGACCCTGCTAATATGAGTGAGCCTGGCTCACTCACAGCTGGGCGGGTTTTTTGGACCCCCTCAGTCCTGGGAAAGCTGCTTGTGGCTAGGGCTGACTTTGAACTTTGCCTGCCTTGACGCCCCCCCCACCCTGCCTCCCCAGGCGGGAGCCAGCAGGAAATGCCTGCAGGATGGGTCAGCCGCCTGGGAGTGCGGGGAGGCCAGAGCACAGAGCTACAGCCTGTGCTGCAAGGAGAACTGGGCGCAGGACAGAGGCCCCCACCCAGCCACCCTCAGCAGAAGGGCTGGAGGGTCAGCTGGCTTTGAGAGCTTGGCCTAGTGAGTAGCGCAGGGGGGGCTGGAAGACAGGACTCCTGGGTTCTCGCCCCAGCTTCACCACAGACCTTGTGTGACTGTGGGCAAATTGCTTAAAGCTTCAGTTTCCCATTCTGAAGATGGTAGAGCTCTTTCCCTCCCACCCTCTGGTGAATACCCGGCAAATTGAGGGCCTCAAATATGCCAGTCATGGGCCTCTGAGGGGTTGGTTTGGACCTGGGCTGGGTCAGGATCTGCTGAAAGGATCCACGGTGGATTTGTCTCTAAGCCCCTTTCTCTGCCCACCCCTCACAATATCTGTGATGGATGCTGGCTGGGCTGCATTTTCTTCAGCGTTGGGTGTACAGCAGTAGCAGCAAGAGGCCCTGGCCCAGATGTGGGCACTGCCCAGACCAATCGTGTGATGGTCCCTGCCCTAAATACTCCCACTCTAAACAGAGCAGGGGATTATCCCCAGTTACAGAGGGGGAAACTGAGGCAGGGTGAAATGCCATGCCTGGAGTCACACAGGAAGCTGGCTCTGGTCCCTGCCACAGACAGGATCCATGGGGACATGGAGTCCCTGGTCCAATCCTACTATTAGACCCATCAGGACCCACCAGACCCCCCTCGCCACCCCAGCTCCAGCTCTGCCCGTCCCCCTCAGGCTGAGCTGGCAAGGGTTGTGTAGAGATAAATACATGGTTGGAGGCGCACAGGCAAGGAGGTATTTATAAAGCCGGCTTGGCTGCAGGCCAGGCATCCACCCAGCGCCTCAGAGCCCTTCAGACGGGGCATGGGATGTTGTATGCCAGCGTGGCAGTGGGTCACACTGGGCTGGGGTGCTGCACAACAGGAGGTTATGGGGGAGGTGCGGTGTCTCAGTGTGGCTGTTCCCAGCTGAAGCTGGGCACTCCCCAGGTAGGATAAGTGAGAGTCACTGGAAGGTACCAAGACGGATGCTGTCCGTCAGGGAGCCCAATCTTCAGCGGGTGCGAACTGGGGTTGCATCAGTGTGGTCTGTGGAGCCCCACCCTCAGCTGGAGGGCCTGGATTGTAGCCCCACTAGGGTCCAGGGGATGGTCTGTCCCTGATGCTGTTGCAGATGCAAAGCAAGGGGTTGGGAACAGGCCAGGAGGGTAGGTTATGTTTCTGCGGGAGGAGGTTCCCGGGCTGTGGGGGAAGGTGCCCTGGTGCACTGGGCTCTGAGTGCTGGGAAGGGCCCGATCCTGCTAGCAGCATGCTGGGATGTTTGGAACCACAGTGCTCGCCCCAAAGGGCCACGCCCCCCTCAAGGGCCTTGATCCTGCCCCCAGTGACATCAAACAGGCTTCAGATCAGGCTTCTCAGCCTGTCACAAGCTGGGGGGACCTGGAGTGGGGTTGGTGGAGGGAGGCATCATTTGGGAAAGTGCCAGGGGAGTGAGGGGCTCAGGACCCCCAGATTCTGCCCCAGCCTTTGTTGCTCCATCCTGCTGGGCATCACCCCAGTGCCCCCCAGCCTAGCTGGGAGCTGAGTCACAGCAAACTGCACAGCAGTGAACATCATTGGCTGGCCAGGGGCAGCGCCAGCAGGCACAGGAGCTGGAAAGAGCACCTGGGCCTGGCTGTGGCGTCAGCCCCATGGTGCCCCTCGGCTTCAGTGACAAGCTGGGGGATCATCTGGGGGACTCCTGTCACAGCTACAGGAGTGGGCAGGGAGTGGCAGGGGCCTACTCAGGTAGACTCCTGGCTATGTTGACTTCACATGTTGGCACTGGCCAGAGGTGGAGGAGTGGGGGGCAGGAGCTGGGGGGTAACTAGTGATTTCGCTTGAAAAAACTGTTTGTTTGTGATTATTTATAGGGCTATTTTGGGGAGAACACATGCTCGCTGCTCAGTGAGTGCCCAGGCCAGGTTAGAGGGGCCCCTGATCTGGCCAAGTCACACTGGTCTACACAGCCCATTGGCCTGCTGCAGTGTGGCAGTGCAGAGCGGACAGACGCCAGCAGCTGGGCGATCCCCAGGACACCTTGGGGGATAGTGTCAACTGAGCCAGTCCCCTCTCAGCTTGACCAGCCCCCTGGCAGTCTCAGCTCTGGGGCAGGGACAAGTGGGATCTCTCCCCAGCAGTCTGGGGTCTAGTGGTTAGAGAGGGTGGGGGCTGCTGGGAGCCAGGACTCCTGGGTTCTATCTCCACCTCAGAGCAGAGAGTGGGGTCCAGTGGTTAGAGCAGGAGGGGCTGGCTGCGTCCCCCCCACATGCTGCTTGCCCCTACTCCGCTTCAGTCATTCCCATGTCTTCCAGGGACTGAGCCTCTGCGTGGGAGGCTTCAGGGGCTGCCTGCCTGCCTGGCGCAGCCATTTCCACCACGGCCAGGGATCCAACACAACTCGCAGACGTCTCTGAAGCAGGGAGCCACGGGCCAGGCTCCAAGCGGCTGGGAGGCAGTCTCGTAAAGCGTCTGGCTCCTTATTAGAACCAGAAATGTAAACTTCCCACCCTGACTGTTGGAACCTGCTCCTAGCCTATAGAGCACCTGAACCTGAGGCAGACCAGGGGGCCTTGCGGGTGGCACTTGTTTCCCATTGCTTTTAGAAGTCCTGGGCCCAAAATAGCCCTTGGCAGGTTCCCCAGAAGCTGAGGGTCAACCCTGGCATCCTGGCCAAGTGCCCATTGAGGTGAGTCCACCCAGGGTCCCTCATTTGGATGGAAGATTTGGCTTCTGGTCCTTTGGTGTCTACTGGGGGCCTGGTGCCAGCCAGCTTTGTGCGATATGTCTGCCCCCACATAGCTGCCACCCTGAGGGCTGGAGAAGCAGAGCTACTGCCTTGATGGGCCGCCCCCACCCTCTCTTGGGGCTGGCAGCTCTGGCTCATTAAGGACCCTGCATTAGTCTCACACCAAGACAACTTTGTGGTTGAGACTAATGCCAGATCCTGCAACCCCAACGGGGGGGGGAGGGGAGATGGGGGGCTCCTGTGCTCTGATTCAGAGAGGGGTGGGAATAGGACCCAGGCATCCTGCTTCCCAGGCCTCACCCCACAACCATGAGACCCTGATCCCCTCTCAGAACTACTGAACCCAGGAGTCCTAGCCCCAGACCCTGCTCTAACAACTGAACCCCAGCCCCCCTCCCAGAGCTGCGGAGAGAACGAGGTGTCCTTACTCCCAGCCACCTGCTTGCTCTAACATCTGGGCTCCATCTCTGCTACTTGCCATAATCTCATCTCTCACATTTATTACACTCCTGCTGTGTCCCCATCCCCTCACTTCCAACCCCCTTTGCCCTGCAGGCTTTTTGGGGGTGATCCATGGAAGGTGAAACCAGAGCTAAGCCAACACCACCAGGGCCAGGCTGCATACCAGTTCAGTGGGCCTCTCCAAGCCTGTTGGCTGCTGTGATGCACAGCAACTTTTTATTTGAGCAGGACTTAGGCAATTGTCCTGACTGCTGGCTGGTTCAGGGATAGGGGCCTTCGCCTTCTAGGGAGTGCCAGCCCTGATCTGGCCCAAGGGCAGGGATTGGCTGACTCAGGAGCCATTCCCTGGTGCTGAAGAGCACATCTTCCAGGTGGCAACATGGGTCCTGGGTTCAAATCCTCACTCCAGAAGCCACCTGAGCTGCTCGGCTCGGGCTGGTTGGGTCCTCTGATAACTTGCCATATGGGTGACGGGAGTGGGCAAGAATGGCCTGGGCGGGAGCTGAGGTTCCCAGAGCTCGTCCCCACCCTGCTGGCGCCCATCCCAGCAGCCAGGACCCCGCCTGCATGCCTGGCACAGGCTCAACCGTGCCACCCCGCAGCTGTTCATCCCAAACAGGCCTGTCACTGTGTCACTGTAGGGGAGGAAAATAAGGGAGTCACCCAAGACGAGCCCTGAGCGGGTGAGTCAAGGGAAAGAATAACAGGCAGGCGGCACCCACCACTCAGCCAAGCTGAGTGACAGCAGGAGTGGGAGTCACTGACGCAGAGCCTCGCCTGCCAACAGCAACCCAGCGACCAGGTCAGAGGGGACCCAGGTGTCCAGGCACTGGAGACAGGCCTCGGTGTGTGTCTGTCCAGCCCTATCCACCAACCTCTGGCTGTGTGTTTGTATGTCCATCCCCATATACCCATCCAGTCATCCTCACAATCCCACTGTCTCTCCAGTGGGTCCTGCAGGCCCAGGATCGGAGCCTAGGCTGCGGTGGCTGAGCTCCCCTCCCCATGCCCCTGAGGCCAGAATTCCCCAGCATGATGCAGGTGCGGAGGCAGATGAGAGGATTGTCCCGACCCTGACTCACAGGGCTTGTGGTGACCTGCCCAGCCTTGACGCATCCTGGCTGGGCAAAGAGATGTCCTTGGTTAGCCTGCAGGGCCATGGCCCAAGAGCGTGGATCCCATCTGAACAAAGTGGGTGTCCCCGTGTGACGCCCCCCATCAGTATGGCTCAGCACCCCCCCTGCCAGCTGAGAGGGCCCCTCTTCCAGCATACCACCCCCATGTGCTCAGCCAGTGCCCTACCTGCGCTGTGGGAGACCAGGCCAGGCTTTGACCCACCAGGGAGAGGTTGGTGAACAGAATGATTGACAGCAAGTGGGCGCTTCCTTAAGATTGCCCCCCTGCCATCCCATGCACAGGGGAGGCCCCTGGCACCAACACAGACCACACAGGGAGGCAGCAGCAGCAGGGTCACCTGGCCTGTCTGTGCCAGGTACCAGCCCCTCATCACCTGGTGTGCCACCCATCAGGCCCCCAGCTCTAGACCCAGCCTCTCCTGACTGGTTCCTACCCCACTCTGGGCTGACCAGGACATGGTGCTCTGCTTTGCAAGCATATGCACCTCTACATGGTGCGTCTGCTGCCCAGAGTTTGGACGAGCTGTCTGTCTGTCTCTTAGGAGCTGCATGCAGTGTAATGGTCAAAGTCAGTTGCTCCCCCCTCCCTATCCATCACCCCCACTGTTTGTAAATGAGAGAAAACCAGGGGCGTGATTTGATAGCTAGCTAGCTAGCTAGCTAGATAGATAGATGGGGGTGTGTGGGAAGACAGACAGGCAGACACAGGGTGTACAAGGATAGAGACACAGACAGACGGGGGTTCCAGGGATAGACAGAAGGAATAGCTGGGGAGGGACAGGAAGACAATCTCTGGGCCGCAGGGTTGGCCAGCCTTGCTCTGCTGCAGAGGTCTCAAAGGCAGCTGTAGGTTCCCTACCCGGGCACTTGGTGCACACAGAACAGGATGGCCCCAGCCCTGGCTGCACTGACCCTCAGCTACCATTTCTGATGCCAAGGTGCTGGGCTGCCTCATCCTCCTGTCCGTCCCCCTGCCCACTGCCCTCATCTTCAGCCAGGGCAGCTGCAGTACACCCAGCCAGCTCTGGTGAGAGAAACAGAGCCTGTAGCCAGCTGGGCAGGAAGGACTGCCTCAGCCCTGGCAGGTCAACAGACTCCAGTTGGTCCCGGGAGAGTCCAGTGGGCCGGCCGTCTGCCTGCTTGCCTGTGTCTGTCTGTCTGCACCCCCCACCCCCACCCCCACCCCATTACCTGTTTGTCTGTCTAACCAGTCTATGGTTGACTAAAGGGTCCAGCAAAGTGTGAAGTCCATGGCCCAGTGGCTTCTTTCAAATGAAATTGAGCAACAAAAAAATTGAAACGGACATGTGTTTGTCTCCTTTGCAGTTTATTGAAATGTAGGAAAGAAACAATCATTCTGTGAGTGTGCAAGAGTGTGAGTGGAAGGGGGGGGGCTGTTTGCATTGGTGACTGGCCTGTGAAAGCTGCTAACAGGAATTACCCACTCCTTTGTACTCTTGAGTGCAGAGGTTCAGTTTCTCAGTGTCACTTCCTGCCCTCGTTGAGGCTGACAGGCTGGTGGGGTGGGGGTGAGGGGGCAGAGAGGAAGCATCATTTCCTCTCCCCATGATGCAGCTATTTCTCCTTTTTTATTTGTGCCGGAAATATATTTTTATCTAGCACCAGGTTGACCCCCCTCCGGCCCCAGCTCCATGCACTGCAGTTGCCAGTCGTTGGTGCCTTCCTGGGGCCTTGTCACTGGAGAACAGTGGGGCCAATTCTCCAACTCCCCTTCACAGCTGCTCACCAGCCAGGTGGAGATGGGGAAGTAAGTCCACTCCCATCAGAGGGACCTGGGCAGTGCCACAGAATCAGCCCCACAGTCGCAGTTAGGATCGGCAATGCTGAGTCCAGAATTGTACCCAGGCATTTGCACCGGCTATATTGTCAGCTGCCCCAATAGCTTTTCACACTGATTTGTTCCTGGCCTCACCAACTCCACAAGCCCAAGCAGTTCTGAGAATGGTTACCTCTAGAATTCCTACAGGCCAAGATTTTCCCCAGGGGCCAGGAATAGCTTGACTCACGACACCTCCTAGAGCCTTGAACCTCAGGAAGTGGCTGCTCAGCACTGGCTCTAGCTCTGGACAGCAAATGCATGCAGCTTGCCCTGCTTCATGGGCTTTTGGTCCCATATCAGACTGGAGGGTTGGTCCCAAATGGTGACCTGCTCTCAAACCCCTGCTGCTGAAACTGCTCCATAACCAAGTTTCTGTCTGGAATTTCCTTTGTTTTGACCAATAACTCCCCTTAATTTTTCTCTAGGCATTGTCACCCGCAGATCTCAAAGCATTTCAAGCTGCATCATTTATACCATGAAACAACATCTTTTGGTGAGCGTGTCTTCTTTATTGCTTTTTAAATCAGGAACCTTACCACATGTGAACAAAGTTTCTTTGCACTGGAATGTCTGTAGTTTTTATTACTAATAGTACCTACTTCATTGTCAGCCTTGGAGCATGAAACACTTCACACTGGAGCATTTGATCTGCCCAGAACCACATTGTCTTTGTTATTTCTTTACAAACTCATGTACTTAAAGTTATTTGCCCTGGACTTGCCTCTTTTTACTGACAATAGCACAGAGAGCTTGGATCAGCGTTTTTTACTTGCCAATCTCAAAACACTTTGTGTTGCACTGGTGAGGCTGCCTGATGTCCTACTCCCAAGCCTGTCTTAGTTTTCACTTTGCCATCAGCTCATGCTGGGGACCAGCACCTCTGTCTGGACTCCCCAGCGTTGCACAGTGGCCATTCAGCAGCCCTGGGCTGCCCTCCCTCCATGGAGGACTGGGAACTCAGGGCTGTTTGTTTCCATTTGGCCTTTATAAAGGTAGGATGACGGACAGTAGCATCCTGGCCGCAGAGGAAGCAGCAGGAAGGCCTATTTTAAGCCATGGAATAATAGTGCTTTACTGTTTATTTTCCTAGGGTGATTTTAGCTTCCCACTGTTCACAACACCACACGCCGCCCACTGGTGCCTGCTGCTAGCACAGTAAGTGAACATCTGGAACACAGCCCAACCTCCAGATGTTCCACGGAGCTCATCCCGCTTCCAAGAGCGACCTCGCTACCGGACGCAGGATACGACTAGGAACTGCTTTCATAGGGAATGGAAAAGCGCTGCTCTTATTTTTACTATCAATGTTTCACTGGGTTCTCAGGTTTGTTTGTTTTTTTAAGAGCCATTTAACCAAAACCTTTCACCTCTAGGTTATCAGTTCAACCCCAGGCCAGATCAAGAGAGAGCAAACACCTTTCCCAACTGTTGGCATGTGGGTGCCACAAGTTTGTGGGGTCTCAGTCCAGTTTTTAACAGCATAGGCCACACACACCAAAAAAAAGCTGCCCGCTTTAGTATTTATACAGTACCTAGCCCACAGAACAAATTGGAGCTAGGTTATATCACTCTCTGGGACAGCCCATACGGTCCAGGTTGGATTCTGCTTTCAATGGCGTGATTCTGGATTGACACTGGTGTGACACAGCAGTTGGAACCTGTTTGTGCTTCACTTCCCCCACCACTCCCCCAGCGCTGAGGAAGCCCCTGTGTTTGGGGGAGAACTGAGCCCTCCCAGCCGCATTGCTGTTTACAAAACAGCCATGATCCAGCCCTGCTTGCTGGTGTGTTAATGGGATCCAGAGGCCTTTCCCTACCAGCCACCTGAGCAGAGAAGCCAAGGCTGGATGGGGCAAAGGGTGCCAGGGGCTATTGGTGAGCAAGAAATCTCAGAGGTCTTCACCCTGTCTGTGCCCCACTATGAGACAGAAAAGCTGGGCTCCAGGGGGCACAATGTTTTGGGGACATTGAGGCAGGCTTGGCATTTGGGGGGGGTTCCCTGTGGGGATGGGTGAATCAAGGGAGCTAGCCACAGGGGGAGGAGGCTGAACCTGGGAGCAGGATCGGGACCTGGAATTGGGGCAGGATGGCATGTGGGGGGGGGGGAGGAGGTAGTACAATGGCAGGTGAGTGGAGGGGCCAGATGGAGACGGAGAAGAATTTGGAATTCAAGGTTCAGATTACAATTGGGGGAGGCCAAACTTTGTTCCCCCATCCCTCCACCATCCATTCCAGCACTATGGCCCTTAATAAGGATCCCCTCCAGCTGCATTCCTGGCTGTACCCACTGAGTGGTAGACCAGGCCGGAGGGTAACTTCATGGGCCAGAAACAGAGACCACCACCCCCACACCCATGCAATGGTCCCTGTAGGGGCTGGAAGCAGCCTTTGCTGGTTTGCCCCCTCTTTCCCCCACTCCCTCTCCCTCCTCTGCAACTGCTGCACTATGGCGCACAGTCACTTTCATTTCTCCGCCCCCCCGTAGGCATGGAAAAGGGGAAACTTCAAGTGACGGTTTTAGCACATGGACAACACAGCCCTAGGGCTGTGGTCAGGACTAAAGGGCACTGGCACAGTGTGTGTGTGTGTGGGGGTGTCTGTCCTGATAGACTCTTATGCCTCCCCCCCCCCCCCCCCCGGGAGAAACAGGCTGGGACCAGAGGCCAGACTCTGTGGGGTGAGCACACAGGGCTGGGCTGAGGTCTGGCACCAACCTATCAGCAGCAGCCAACTGGTGCCTTGTGTGGGTCCAAACAGCCCATGGCTGGAAGGGCAGGGGATTCAGCACATCCAGGGTTTCAAATGGAGACATGAGCTGATGGGTGGTGCTCAGAGAGAGAGATTGAGCAAGACTCAGATCCCAAACCACCCCCACCAGAACTGGCCCAGACCTCTGGCAGCTAGTGCCCCACATTGGCTAAGCTTCCTACACCTCAGCCATCTCATTAGTGGGTGCTCTACCTCAGCCATCTATTTTTACATCCCGCCATCACTCTATCTGTGCACTAGCATGGTAGCTAGACTGTGGTGCGCAGAGTGGACTAGCAGAAGGGAGATGGATGGAGCTAGGTGTATGGAGCTGACTAGCACGGCAGGGAGTATCTGGGGAACAGCTCGTGGAAGGGCTATACAGGGCCAGAAGCTGGCCAGCTGGGGCCAGTGTCCCCATAACAGATGGTACAGTTGCTGGTGGCTCCCAGCAGTGTGGTGCCAGGTGCTGTGTCACCCTGTTCCTTGGCCTCACCATGCTGCCTCCTCATGCCCGACCCACAGCCCCCTGGTAGGCCAGCTCTGGGCTCAGCTCCCCCCAGACCCAAGCACTGATGGTGGCCCAAGCACTCCCCATGGTCAGGCTTAGCCCTTGGCTGATGGGGAAGAGTAGGGTGGGACAGCTGAGGCTGAACCAAGATTCAAGGGCAGCCCTGAGCCAAAACCCTGTGCATGTCTGAAAAGCTGTGAAGAGTCTCTGTATAACCAGCCCCCCCACCTCGCCCCAGAGGTGGCTGCATGTCAGCGCCAAACATGTGCACTTAGCATAACAACCAAGCTGCTATGAGGACTCTGCATCACTGAGCCATGGCTATGAGCCAGGCCAGAAATGTGACAATGCACTGGGGAGTCAGAATTATTTACCCTGTTGAGTCAGGGTCATGACCAGGGTCAACAGCTCAGCCCAGGCTGCTCTGGCTCATTCGCACTTGGGGCCATGCTACACTTGTCTGGATCAGCCCCTCCAGGGCATGTCACCATCCCCCACCCATCCTGTGGGGATGGCCACTGGGTCACCTTGAGGGGCTACTGAGGTGCAGCCACCTCTTGGGTGGGGCATGATGGCCCAGAGTAGAGCCCCATGGGGCAGGGAGTAAAGCCAGGCTGGACTAAACCCAGCTCTGACAGGCAGAATGAATGAGGCGTGAACAGGCCCCAGATGCCCACAAGCCCCTAGAGGGCTGGAAGGGCAGATGGGGAATTCAACAGCATGTGACACCCAGAGCTGTGAGGGGCAGAAGGAGGCAGTAACCGGAGCCCGGCTCAGCTCTTGGGGCAGCCTGAGCACAGAGTCAGTTCTGTTGGCACAGCCTTGACCTAGCCCAGGGGGCATGTTCACCATTGGGGCTGGGTGAGGCAGCTGGGGAAGGACCCAGGGGCAGCAGCCAGCTTGAGCACCCCTCCCACAAAGTTTACACATGCCCCACAGCTGGGCAGGAGAGGGGCTGGGACCAAGACTCCTGGATTCTATTCCTGGCTATGACAGGGAGTGAGGCCTGGTGGTTAGAGACATTGGGGAGCTTGTGCTCTATGAGGCAGGTGTCCAGGGGGTCCGACCTCCCTCCAGAGGCATTGGCCTAGAAACCTGCTGTTTGAGGGTGTCTGGGGCAGAGCTGTGACAGCCCCAAACCAACCCACCTGCCAGTCTTGGTGGGGGGGACAAAACCCAGCCCCTCCCCCATCCTTTCCCTTTTATCCAGTCCCCAAGGCATGGGGAACCGGTGGTGGGACCGCAAGTGAGGAGGCAGGGTCAGCTGTCTAGAGGCGGAGTCACAGCCAGTGGGAGGAGCTATGTGGCCTGCATGTGCTGCCCACCCACTGCAGTACAGCAGAAGGCAAAGCAAACAAGAAGGCAGGCTCTGAGGAGGCGAAGTTTGGCGTCTGGAGGCGGAGCCACGAGGTGGGGTGGGAGGAGTCACACGGTGTGGGCGGAGCCATGCTGCCTGTGAGCTCCCCTTCCCCTTGGGGCTGCCAAGCCAATGCCCAATGGTCAATGATAGAGGGAAAGGCAAGCCCTGCTACTGAAGAGGCAGGGCTCAAACATCCTATGGCTGGAGCCATACAGCCTGTGGGCAGAGTCACATTGCACAAGGGGGCAGAGTCACACTCCCAGCCAGGCCAGTTGCCACAGTGCTCAAGCCATGCAGACACAAATGTGGCCTCCACCCCTTCTGGTGTCCTCCACTGGCCTTCAACGTGGGCTGCCACCACACCATGGCCACTATGAGTGTTTCTCAGCCAGTGTGTTGTTCCATGGGGTGGAGGGTTGAATGGGGAGAAGGAAGGAGCAATTTAAATATCCCAACTGCAGTAAAGCTTCCAGGTACACGGCGGCAGACCTTGATGCGCATCTGGGAGCTTTGCTCCAGCTGAGGCGTTTTACATCTCCCACCACTATTACCAGCTCTTTCAAGAATGTTTTCACTGGGTGTTCTGCATAAAGTTATTAATACCTTAAGTGTTCCCCTGTCCACTAAAGGTTGAGAAACACTGTGATGCCCCCATGGGCATACATTAAAGCAACCATGCAACCCATCCATCAGCCGAAGCATCAGTGGGTACTAAAAGTAACTCCGCTGAGCCCAAGGATTACCGGGCAAATCAACTGTAAAATGAAACCTCTTTAAATAATTCTCTCTCACTCTTTTCTTTTTTAAATTACAAATAAATCAAGATTTTCACCCAAAACCACAGAGAAAATTTACAATTAAAAAAAAAAAACCCGGAACCGAGCAATTAATAGAAAAAAAACAAATAAGTCCACAAAATCCTATTTAAAAGAACTCCCAGGATTCACCTCCCCCCTCCATCACTGGGAGGAGTGGAGGATCAAGCTTGTTCCCTCAGCCCTGCCGCACCAGAGTCCAGCTGCTCGCGCCCACCCGCACCCAGGGCTATCAGCTGCACTTGCAGGACCTGACAATCATGTTGGACAGCTGCTCCACCTTGGGCTTGCGCCCCACATAGTAAACAATGGGCAGGGGCTCCAGGGCCTGGGGGACGCAGCAGGGCGCGGCTGAGGCACCAGGGTTGTGCTGGTTGTATAACGCCAAGACCTACGGAAAATCAGCCAAGTTCAGTTCAGAATTTGTCAGCTCTGGAGGTGGGGAATGGGAGACAGGGCCTATTCCCCGCAGGGCATGTGGGGACCCTTCTGGAGGCCGCCAGAGGGAGGGGCTGGGCGATCAGCCAGTGCCGGATACCAAGGGAGGTATTGGGTTCTTGCCAACCTCACTGCCCTGGCTGCTGCTCAGCTCCACCCTGCCTGGCAGGCGGGGCGTCTCCCTGCATGAGGGGGCCAGGATCCTAGGTAAGCCGGTCCCGCAGCAGGGGGGCCAGGACAGCAACATGAGCAGTTTGGGGTGAGCAGAAAGGCTCCAACTGGGCCCAGACTACCAATCCCCAGGCCTCATGGGGAGGGCAACTTGCAGTCGACTCCAGCTCCAAACAAAGCTTCCCCACAAGACAACCCAGGTGCCTTGGCCTCCGCATCCTAACCACAACACCCTTCCCCCTGCAACTGGGTGTGAACCCAGGTATCCTGGCTCCCCGCCATGCCCACCTTGCTGTACTGGGTGTCAGAGCTCCAGATGTACGGGCAGGGGCCCATGCAGAAGTTGGCCATGTAGCCCTTGGGCTCGTGGATCCACTTCCACTGGAGGTCTTTGCGGAAGTCAATGTAGAGTGGCCGTACACAACAATTCTTCTCCTCCGTCCTGCAGGAAGACATAGCTGGACATCAGCTCCACACACCCAACAGAGGGGAGGTGGCCAGAGCCAGGAGAGAACCCAGGTATCCTGGCTCCCAACCTCTGGTCCCTGAACCACTGGTGGTCTGCCAGGGTACTACAAGGGTCCATAGGGGTGGGGTGGAGTGACAATCACTGCAGGTAAAGGTATTGTGACTAGTGCAATATGTTTGTGAATAAGCATAATAAATTATTAGAAATACCTACATTTCTAATACCCCTTGATATACCAGTTTGATCCCCGACAGCTACTAACTATATAAAAATGTTTAAAATGGCTTGCTTACATGGTGGTCTGCAAAAGATTTTGATGACGATGTAGTGGTCCACACAAAGGAAGAAGTTGGGAACTGCTGCTCGAACCACTAGATTCCCACTCCCTCCCCAGATCTGGGTAGAGAACCCAGGACCTCTGGCTCCTAGCCCCCTGTGTTAACCACTTCACCTCACTCCCTTCCCAGATCTGGGGAGAGAACCCTGGAGTCCTGGCTCCCACCCCCTCCTCTAACCACTAGCCCCCACCCCCCTCCCAGCTGACAGACGCTGGGGCTGTCCATGACTGGCAGCAGGCCCGAGGGGTTCTGGGTTCAGGGGTTCCAGGGATGGGATGTAGTTATGTACCACCCTGAGAAGTGCAGCCCCTCCCCACCCTCATGGGGGTGTCTCCCCCTTGCTTGCTTATACCTCTGTTTGGCCACCTCCCATGATGTCTAGCTTGGGGTGTGTGTCCATCCCCTGCATTGCCTCCAAGCCAGGCTCTCACTCACCCAAAGCAGTAGTCGGTGTCCAGCGCCCGACGATGGCGGGAGCTCTGCAGGTGGCTGGCATGTTCCAGTGGTGTGGACATCACCAGCACATAAGGGGGCTTCTGTGTGGTGGAGGACACAGTTGCCAAGTCCCCCCGCCTTTTCTCAAAGCCTGGAAGGGTCAGGCCTCCCATTAGTGGGGCACATCAGATGGGGTGGTCTGAAAACCTCCTCCTCCAGACTCAGCCCCACAGAGCCTGAGCTCCACTTAGCCCCTGAGTTAGGGGGACTGCAGGGTGGGGGGCTCTCTTGTGGTAGGTGGGGATCCCTCATCTGAGTATGCCCCAAGAGAGGCTATTCAGAGTGGGAGGACATTCCCCCTGGACCCAGCCCAGGAGCTTATCAGTGGGAACACACCAGCCCAGGGCCTCCAGATGATGACCAGGGGCCAAGAGCAGAAGCAGCATGGGAGGGGATATCAGCATTTTACCTGCATGACTCACGGCAGGCAGAGGAAACTGAGGAACATGCTGCAGCACCTGGCTCCCAACCACCCCTCCCACTCTAACCATTAGACCCCACTGCCCTCCCAGCATCAGGCTGGAACCCAGGCTTCCTACCATCTATGACCACTTTCATGTCTTCCTTGGATGCCTCACAGGAGCAGTGAACACTCAGTTTAAATTCCTCCACAGGCTCTGAAAAAGAACAGTCGTGAGAATGCACAGGGGTGTGGGGATGGGGAGTGGCCCCATGTGCACTTGATGCAAACTGTTGGTAAGATCCCCAACCACAGCAGAAAAAGAGGGGAATGCCAGCATGCCACAGCTAGCCCTTCCAATGCCTCGCCTCCAGTCAGAAAAAAGACAAGCCTCAGAAGCAGGGAGAGAAGCCAGGAGTCTTGGCTCTCAGCAGCCCCTCCCCAATCACTAGACCCCACTGTGCTGTAGTTATTCTCAGCCCTCCCCACCCCCTGAGCCCATAGAGTGCTCAGTTCACAATAGAGCAGCCCAGAGCCTGCTGAGAGTGACACTGGGGCACCGCAAGCAGGGTAACACCCCACACAAGAATGGGAGCCGGTGGGGACTGGGAAGGACGGGATGCTGCAGAAGATCGGGGAAGAGCTGGGGGCCAAAGCCTCTCACCAGCCCTGTGGTCCTGGGAGCAGGGGGTGCCGTGTGTCCCGGAGGGGGGCCACCCTCACCTTGGCCTCTCAGCCACTGGTGGATCACGTCAGTGACATCAAAGGATAGCCACTCCTCGTTCTGCAGCTTCACAGAGCGACTGGCTAGGTAGCACCAAGACTCATTCTTGCATTGCTGTGGGGAGACAGGCATGAGACAGCATGCGGGGGGGGGGGCACCAATGCCCAGAGGCCGCTAGACTGCTCACAGCCCTGCCCCACAGGCCCCATCTACCCCAGCCTCCCCCATTCTCCAGCCACAACCCAGAGCGCTCTTTCCATCTTTTCTAGCCCCACCTCCTGTTCTGTGCCCCACCTACAATTCACTGTGCTCCACCCCCAACTGCTCTAGCCACACCCTCTGATAGATCCCACCCAGAATCACATCACCCTGCACCATCTCCTCTAGCATCACCCCCTCCACTATGCTCCACACACAATCCACCCCACCCATCTTCTTCAGCCCCAACCTCCTGCACACACCTTGTACAAATCCACCTGCTGCTCGGGGTATAAGCTGAACGAGGTTTTCATGGATCGCATGCGCAACTCAGCACGGTGCAGCAAGGTCTCACTGCTGATCTGGGCCCGCACCTGTGAGGCATTGAACCGGAAGATCTTTTCTTCGTTGCTGGTGCTGCCTGCAGGGAGAGAAGGTGGGAGCATGCGGCGTGGTGCTCCTCACTTCCAACCCACAGCCCCCTGCTAGCCCTGTCCTGGGCTTCCCCCACCTCCCACCTCTGCTGGTGCCCCTGATTCCCATGCCATGCTCCCCTCCCCCCACATTGCGGCCTGCTCCCTCCCCATATTCCCCTCACCTCTTCGCCTCATCATGCCCCTCATATGCCTCCTCGGCTATGTCCCATCCAGGTCATGCTCTGCTCCTGCCTCTGGATTTGTGCCATGTCCCGTCGCCCCCCCTCCCCTGGTACACACACACGTGCATGCAAGGCAGGAAGAGGCTATTTTAAAACCATTTTTCCCTTTAGATCAAAGGGGCTTTTGACTCCATCCCATCCACCCCACCAGGTTTGACCTGGCCAAAGCCTGAAAACAGCACTTGGCCCCTGCACCCTGCGAAAGGGATGTTAGGGGGACACCCAGGTGCCAGTTTGTGTGGGGGGGGGAGCTATAGGGATTTAATGGGGCTGCTGAGAAAGCCCTGGGGAATATAGAATAGTCCGGGGATGGCCGAATGGATGGACAGACGAATGGCTAGCTGGAGAGGGGGCGAAAAGAATGGAGAAAATGGAAGGAGTGTGAAGGCCAAGGTCAAAGGACTGGGCCGTGGACATAGAGGAAGGTGCAAACACAAAGCAGCGGTGTGCAGACACCAGGAACAAAGCAGTGAAAGAGAGAAAGATGCAAAAGAAGAAACAAACGAGAGGTGACAAAGCAGCCAGAATGAAAGCCTGGCCAAACAGAAGGAGACTCAAACAAAGGAAAAAGACGGGGAAGAAGAATGAGTGAGGAGAAGAGAAGCCAGGAGAAGAACAAGCTGGCTGTAGTTCTGCAGCCATTGGCCATATTCCCCCTGACTGAACCTGAGGGGCTGGCATGGGGGGTGGGAGGCACGGCCTGGTGCTGGTAGCACTGAGCTGGGACTCAGGAAAGCTGTGGTTAATTTCCTGCTCTGGCCTGCATTTCCGTGGGCAAGTCCCTGGGCCCAGCTCCCCTATGGGCCTCAAGGCCCCGCCTGTCTCTGAACCTGCCAGCAACTTCTCTGTGCAGCTCGTGACACTGCTCTAACTACTACAGACCACTACCCTCCCAGAGCAAGGCTAGAGCCCAGGCGTCTGGTCCCCAGACCACCCCCTCTTTCTCTAACCACTGGACCCCAGCCCCTTTCCAGATGCCCTGACTTTCAGCCCCCAACAGCTCACTCACTCGCTCGCTCACTCACACACACGTACACACACGCGGAGCTCTGGCCGGATGTGATGGACTTTGTGGTTTGCTGAGTAACTGGGTCCTGGACACTTGTACTAAAGGCGCTTTGTGGACTCACGCAGAGGCGGAACGACTTTCCTGGGGGCGGGCACACTGAGCAAGGGGGCCAGGCTGCGGCATGGAAGACTTGGAGAAGGCATAACATGGGGAGGTTTACATCACAGCCTGCACATACCAGGCTGTTAGTTGTGGCCTTGGAGGCTTGGGGATCTGGAGCCAGGACTCCTGGGTTCTATCCTGGCTCTGGGAAGGGAGTGAGATCTAGTGGTCAAAGCAGGAAGCTGGGAGCCAAGATGCCTGGCTTATATACCTAGCCCTGCTGCTAGAGGAGTGCCTCCCCACAACACTACTCCCAGCTGTGCTAGAGGACCAGGGGCAGCACCCCAGACAGATAAAGGGGCTGGCAGCACGAGCCCAGCTGGAAGGTGGTTAACCTAGCTGGGCCAGGGAGGTGGCACGATTTGGGGTGTGACCCCTGCCTTTCCTACAGGAGAGCTGGCCACAGGCCCAGGGGCCCACCCAGAACAACTGGCCAATGCCTCACACATCCCCACCAGTATCAGCCACTCGGAAACCCCTGAGAACTAATTACATGGGCACTGGTGGAAAACAGAGGCACAGAAGCTGAGGCACAGAGTGGGGGCTGTGACTTGCTCAACATCCCCCAGCAAATCAATGGCAGAAAAGGGGACAGGACCAAAAGTCCTGGTGATCAGCTGTCCCGCTCTAACCCCTGTACGCCACTCCCCCTCAGAGCTGGAGGGGACCTAGGGGCCTGATCCTAAGGAATCCTCTGCCATCCCAGGGCTCTGTGCTGAGTCCTATTCTGACCAGAGGCAGAATCTACACACACGCAGGATCTGAGTGATAGTGAAGTTGTGGTTGCCAGAAGTTTCAGCTGGGGACATACTGAGCTGCCCACATCCCCTCTACCCCTGCATCACATGCAAGTCAGGTGGCAGCTTGCAGCACATGAGCAGCCATAGACAAACACAGCCACATAGTTACAGAGCAGGGCAGGGCCCCACAGGGTCTGCGGGCTTCTCCCAAATCAACTACAGCCTGTACAGGGTCCCCACAGCACCTGTCCTCAGCCCTTTAATGCAGAGGAGCCCCCTTTGACTGGTCAGGCGAAGAGCTCTTGGGCATGGGGTAAGTGCAGCACCCAGCACAATGAGACCCTGATCCTGCTGCACAGCACCTGGCACAGCAGTCCCCTGATCTCAGTCACTGTGTGTCTGTACAGCACCTGGCATGACAGGTCCCTGGTCTCGGTCAGGGTCTGTACAGCACCTGGCATGACGGGTCCCTGGTCCCAGTCGGGGTCTGTACAGAGTCCAGCACAAGGGGTCCCTGGTCTCGGTCAGGGTCTGTAGTGTCTAGCATGACAGGATCTTGGTCAGGGGCCAGACTTTTAGGTGCTACCCTTGTACCACAGTATCTCTAGGCACTACTTAGGGAGCCCAGAGACCAGGATCTGTCTCCTACTAGTGAATTGTGTCCTTGCTATGGAAAGGCAGAAAGTGCCTGCCAGGTTTGGGGCAGATGGGGAGAATCTCCTGTGGAAACCAAACACGTCCCCACAGACAGAACTCTCCCCCCACCATGGGAGCCATAACGGATCCCATGCAGACAGCAGCAGATCCAGCAGGCCCAGGCGGTAGTCACGGCTGGAAGCTCTGTGCTGAGACATGGCCCCGGGGCAAGGAAGGGCTGGGATGTTTCACCGGGCCTGAGACAGCTTCATCAGCAGAACATGCCGCCTGTTACTCCCCACAAACAGCTCCCCGGGGGCGGAAATGGGAATGGGGAGGGAGTTTGGTTCAGGGCGGCAGCTGGGCTCAGTTGTGATCCATCCCCGAGAGGGAAGGCGGCTGATATGTTCCAGTTTGGAGGCATTCAGGGCTACAGGCCTTGTGATTTGTGCAATTGAACAATTGGGGAGGGAGCAGTAGCCAGACTGGGTCGGAGCAGAGGCCCATCTAGCCGGGTACCCCGACTGTTGCAGCTCCGTTGGAGGACAACCCAAAGGACTCCACAATGAGGATAATCTCTCCACCAGTGGTTGGAGGGATGGTCCCAACTCCCTGCCCCAAGGAGACCTAGTGGCAGGGAGTTCCACCAGCAAATCCTACTTTTGGGGAGGGAACTACTGGAAAGGCCAGGCCTAGTAGGTGAATCTGCCTTTGGGACTCAGCTCCGCCATCTCTGTGGGAAAAGGGTGGGAGGGTTAAGGTGGCTCTAACCCTTTGCACTCTGTGTTCTAGGACATGCCAAGCCCTGTAATGTCATCTCCAGCAGCCTCTGGGCCACTCTAATTCACATACTGCTCCTGACTGGCCCCATGTGCGCAGCCATACCCCTGATCTGCCCCCCTAATCTGGGAGCTGGAATCTTTGATCAGCTCCACACAATCTCCAGAAGCCCCTGCATGAAGGAGATTCTCGAGGGGCTGACCCCAGTCCAGAGGGAAGCATGACTGAGAACCTGGCACCAGAGCCCTGGCCTCAGTTGGGGTCTGGGCAGCTCCCAGCACAACAGGACCCTGATCTTGGTCAGGTGCCTGAACTGCTCCTACCATGCACATTATAAAGAGTACGTACAAAAGGCCATTGTTTTCCCACCCCCAGCACAAGCCTGCAGAACTCGCATCACTGGATCCCAGGGAGGCCAAAGGGCCAGCAGGATTCAGACAAGGGTGCAACATGTACGGGGAGAGTGAGCAGCTCCAGAGCTGGAACACCGAGGGTTAAACAACAACCAGTGAGTCTGTGGAGGTTTATGTTCACGGCATGGGTTAGTCTGTAAGCAGCAGGGTCAGCTAGATTGTTATCTTCCTGGCACCTTCTGCTAAAGTTAACTGGGACTGGGCCCTGGGGAGACAGGATACTAGGGTAGATGGGCCTCTGCTCTGACTAGTCAGGCACCATCCAGTGCTGCTAACTGCCTGATAATGACCCAGCATCCATGTCTAACAGATCTCACAGCCTTCAGTGGATGCTTCACCCACCCAGGAGTGTTTACTGTTCTCCCCACTGGGCCCCTTTGGCGCCAACAGACTTCCACTAGGCATCTGCTTGGCCCCACAAAGCCAAGGGTCTTGCCTCAAGTCAGGCAAGGAGTCAGCAGCAGGACTAGAAACAGAACCCAGGAGACCTGGTTCCCAACACCCTCCCTTCCCCATCCCTAACCACTAGAATCCTCTGACCCAGCCCAGAGATCCCCACCGCGGGTTGCTCACCATCTTCCGTCAGCAGCATAGAGAACTTGTGCACCTCCTTGGAGTAGTATTCATCCTGGGGACTCGGGCGGTCCTCACGGACCATGTCCCACACCATGTCACGGGTGCTGTTGTAGAGCGACATCACCTCGTCAGGCAGGCGGAGCAGCGCAGCATCCCCCCCTTCCACCTGGGGTGGACTGGCAAGGCGCAGTTTGCTGAGGATCTGCCCACGGATGGCCTCAATGCGCTTCCTCTTCACCAGCTCCATGTCGATGGTCTTGCAGGTGGACATGGCCTGGCACACCCATAGCCGCGCCAAGGCCAGGAGAACAAGGAAGAGTGGCTCCATGGCCTCCCCCACAGCGGGGGGCTGGTGAGCCAAGAGCAGCTCCTTCGGTGTACGATGGGTGGGGGGCGAGCTAGCTCCTGCCCCCGGGGATCCTGGCCCGCAGGAGCTGGCGGGAACCCCAGCGACGGCACCAGCCGCCAGCCAGGGCCATGAGCCACACGACGTCCCGGCTCGTGCTCCCCTCCTCGTGGACGGAGCTGCACACAGAGGCTCAGCTGGACCTGCCTGGCATTCGGCCCAGAGGGATCACAGACACATTGGGTTGGATGGCTGCGCAGCCAAGGACCCCAGGGTCAAGCTAGTCAGACAGATCGCACCCACGCCCAGCCCGGCTCCTCGCTCCCTGGCACTTGCTGGGACCTGCTGGGACTGGAGGCTTTTAAAGGCTTTTTGCTTTTTGCCCAGCCCCAGCTCCACCCAGGAAATGAACGTGGGGGCGGCAAGCCCGGAGCTCTAACACTCCAGTGCCTGGCACAACACAGCCAATTCAACGGAGCCCCTGGGGCTGTTCCCCTGGCCCCACTCCCCAGAACAGTCCCACTCTTCCACTATCTCCTCCCTCTCTCCAGCTTTCTCTATCCTTTCTTTCTCTGGTTCCCCTTTACTTCCTCCCCCCTAGGTTTCTCTTCGCCTCTCGCTCTGACTTTCAGCTCCTTCTTCCTCTTCTTTTTTTAAACTTTCTTTCCACGCCTCTCGTCCGTCTCCGTCTCTCTTCCCCTTTCCTCCCTCCTTTTTCACTCCATTTCTTCACATCCCCATCCTTGCTCCCTTCCACTTTCTATTACTTCCCCTCATTTCTTCCCCCCTTTCTTTTTCTCCATCCCTTAATTACTTGCTAGCCCCCCATCCTACCCCTTCCCATTCCTCTCTTGCCTAGCTATGGTGTTGGGGATCTGCGCCTTTGGGGGGGCGCTAGCCCCCTCAGTGTGTGGGGGTCATAAGCAGTTCAGTTAGCAGCCACTTCTACTTGTCCATGCCTGGGATCGTCCCAGTGTTGTCATCACTCACAGTTTTGTCATGCAGCTCATGGTGATTATTGTTTTTCTTCTAGCCCCAGCTCCAGGAGTCATGGGGAGACATGATGACTCTTCCAGCTTAAGGAGCCCTGGTGGTGGTGGAGCGAACTTTGACCTGTGCCATCTGGCACCCAAAAGGCTCAGAAAGCAGCCAGTAAATAGAAAGCATCCCAGCCAAACCCAACATTTTCACACAGTTCCCCGGTTTCTGGCTCAAGATGTCTGGGGTTGACGCTAATGGACAGTGCAGCCGAAGGGGACCTGGGCAAACAGAACTGATCCATGTCTGTTTTGGGACCTGAGGCTTTCACTAAGCTCTCTGCACTGAAAGCCCCAGCCCTGCCCCCTTCACCTGCTGTTCAAAGCAGCTGCTGCTTCTCTGGACCATTCTCAATTAGGGCATCTCCACGAATGCCTAGAGCAGTGGTTCCCAACATTTTCTGTGCTGTAGCACACATTGCTACCTTTAATTAATTTGAGGCACACCACCATATAGTTTCCAAAGGAACTCATGAATATTCATGAGCCAATGAGCCAATCCAGAGTTCTTTGAGTGGGTTTTCAAAAAATTTTGTGGCATACCTGCTCAGACCTAATGTCATACCTGTGTGCTAAGGCACACTGGTTGGGAAACACTGACCTAGAGACACCCCCCCCCCCAACACCACCAGCTTTGGGCCCCAGGAAGCTGAGTTCACTGACTTCTTATTTACCACCACAGCCCCACAGACAGGGGAGGGCATCAGAAATTGGACCTATCAGCCCCAATCCAGGTAAAAGCTGCTCTAGGACCTGCAACACTGTGACAGGATAGTGGATGTTGCCCAGGACAGTTCAGAGGACCCAAAGGCCATGGAACCCAGACACTAAGCTGCCAGGCTCATCAGTAGTACTGTGGACTGACTGGAACAAGCTGCAAGAGGCCCAGAGCCAGACAGGAAAGGGGAGGAATTTCAATCTCTTTGCTCCAAACTCACAGCCTCCCCAAACTATAGGAGAATCCCTATTAGATGTGGGCACTATAGAGCACATGACACACAGCCAGCACAAAGACCTCGTTGATTTCCATCAGGGCGGGGGTGGGAGAAGCAACCTGGAGGGCCCCCAGCATGGAGGTACAATCGGGTGAAACAGGAACACTGGCTCCCCCATATCCCCTGGAACAGTTGTTTCCTGTTTGAACCCAGACCCATGGGCTGTTTTTGTGCTGCACAGCCCCAGCTCTGCTGCCATCAGCTGGACAGAATCAGCACTGCACAGCTGTGTGTCAGATGCCCTGTACCGCAGACAGGGCTGGGGATTTTCTGTTAGTACAGGTAGCAAGCAGCTGGGCTCTGTTCTTCTGCCTTTCAATCCCTGGCTCCCAGATGTTATCAAATGCAGCCTCATGACCCTCCACTAGTCCACCACAAGCAAAAGCAAAACAAGGAAACCAAGATACACAGTAGTGCAGGGACTTGCCCAAGGTCACAGAGTGAACCAGTGGAAAATTGGAATTGGAACCCGGGAGTCCTGACTCACAGCTCCAGTCCCCTCCTGCTCTAACCATGAGACCCCACTTCCTTCCCAGACCTAGGGACAGAACCCAGGAGTCCTGGCTCCCAGCTGTGTACATTGTCCAAGCAAACCCATGCATCAGTGGGCCTGGCCCATGGGGTACAGCCCTCTCCAGCAGCATTTTCAACCCCAGGGGGCTTCTCCCGATCCCACAATCCTGAGCTGGGGTTCCAGGCCACACCTCAAAGCCCCCTTCACTACCCAGCAAGCAGCTGCCACTAACCAGATGGGGATGCCCAAAAATGCTGCTGGGGTGCCCTCTGCTGGCGAGCTCCTGAATGCAACTACTCCGAGCTCATCTAGAGCGTCGGAACCATGGACCGGACAAGACACCAGGTTCTAACCCCTCCTTGTTCGATGCCTCAGTTTCCCAAAAGCAGGATAAGAAGGCAATGAGTGAGACGCTGCATGCAAAGCACCTTGGGATGCTGGGAGGTGCAACAAGTGGCAGGGCCTCAACTCAGGGCCCCCAACTGGGCCCAGGGCCCGCTCTGCTAGCTTCAGTGAAAGGTGGGGAGTAGAATCATGGCAAAAGCCTGTGCTTTATCAGGCCCTTTTTCTAAACCCTGGCAAGTTCCCCTCCCGAAGCTGTGGAGAGAATCCATGAGTCATGGCTCCCAGCCCCCCGCCCCACTGAGAGAACCCAAGAGTCCAGACACCTGGGCACTGGAGCATACATCCTCTCCACTGCACACCAGCTGCATCCTAGTTGGAGGGTGAATGCACTCCTTCCACGTGACACTGCCCTGCTAACAGGCTTCCCTGCAGAGCCAGATCCTCCCCCAGCCCTGAGCATGAGGCTCAATGAGCCCAGCAGGCACCCTGGCATCCCAGCCCTCATGTCAGATCAAGGCCAGGGTAGGGATGAAGGCCAGATCTGCTACAAAGGGCTGGCACGGAGGCTTCCGGGACAGCTCCCGCTAGCTTTCCTGGAATTTCACCCCCGATTAGGCAGGATGGGAGGCAGGAGCTGGGGGCAGACATCATGGTCACTGGGCAGCGACTGGAATAGGACCGCACGTGGCTATCAGGCCAGAGCCAAGCCAGCATTAGACATTGGCTCCAACTGGCCATGGAGCCCAGAGCCAGAAGACCAGGTCTAGGGACAGGGAGCTGGGAGCCAGGACTCCTGGATTCTGTCCCTGGCTCTGGGAGGCAAGAGGCCCAGCTCTGCCCCCCCCCGCCCCCCCAAGCTCTGGTGGTGGCCCTTGCATCTGACCCACTGCTGCCCCTGTCGACCCAGCTCCTTGTGATCTCAGATACAGTGCACTCAGGCAGAAGAAACACTCAGGCAGCCGGATGGTGGGGGCCATCTGTCACCCTGCAGCAGGGCCAGCTCTAGGGGTTGTGGCACCCCAAGCCAAATTTTGATTTGGCGCCTGCTCCTTCTCATTCATGGAGGTTGAAAACAGTTTTCCAAAGTGCATAGATCTCCAGTGTCTGCCTGTAGGGGGAATAAAGTGCACTCTGCCTACATGACTTAAGCTGCAGGTTGACTAACAGTGCCTGAGCTGCTAGGAAAGAGTTGAAGAGGCAGGAGCCAGCCTGATCTTCAGGGGGGTTAGGCACCCCTAAGAACTGTCACCTGAAGCCATGTCTGTCTCTTGTCTCACAGTAGAGCTGGCCTTGCCCTGCAGGAAGCCAGAGGACCAGTTGCGGGTGGTAACTGGAGCTGGCAGCTGCCCACTCCAGGCCCCACAGGGTCTGTCCCAACATTACCACACAGCTACCCTGGGCTCCCCACCAGACCGCAGCCCCTCTGGGAACAAAGGTGGTCGGGTGGGTTCTTTCGAAGGGTTTGATCTGGGACCATGTGTGGCCTGGGCTGGGAAGCCTCTGCTGTGGCTACCCTGGTGCAGCACCAGCCACTGACCTCTGCGGATGCATCTCCAGCTGCGCCCCAAGGCTGTCAAGGGAGCCCACAGGCCACTGTCCTCCCCCAAGCCAGGGATGCAGTCACCATCCTGAGGGTTGCTCTCTGACCCAGAACACAGATCCAGTTCAGTTCCTGTGCCAAGGAGTTCCACAGGCCAAAGCATTTCTGGGGATAGCAGTTTTAGAGGGAAACAAACCCAAGGCCTCCCAGCCCTCCCGTCCACAGCCACACTCCTATGATTCTCTGCTGCAGGGGTCACCATGGCAATCGAAAGGGCAGAGGAACACTCAGAAAAGGCTGTTAGCATAAAAGGATCTTTATATAAACGGGGTTTGTTCAATGACAGGTAACACAGAGACCCAGGGAACAGAGCAGATGGTGGCAACTCTGTGGGGCAGGAGGCAGAGGGGAGCTGGGATTATGGGGTATGGTCCCCCACCCCTGCCAGCTCTGAGGCACCCCTCACTGCACAAACAGCGCTGCAGGTACCCGCACCCCCAGCAGACAACGCAGCCCATTCAACAGCAGAAAGGGGGCAAAGGGCCCAGCCCCAGGTCACCAGTGGAGATGAAAAAACCCAGGAGTCCTGGCCCCCCATGTGAACCATACACAGACTGGAACCAGTTTCTCCAGAGGGGAAAAGGCCTGAGCCCCATTCCCACCCCTCAGCACCCACTTTGTAGCAGGGGGTCCATACAGAACCTAGCTCATAGCAGGGGGCTCATCTGCCCCCTAGCACTCCACCCCATAGCGGGCAAAGTGGCGCAGCAGCACAGCCAGCTCCAGGTGCACTGTGCCGGCGGCAACGGTCTGCAGGCGGTACCGGTCAGCCCCAGTGTAGATCAGGTCACTGTGCAGCAACTGGGGCCCCCCACCCACGAAGAGCTGAGAGAGCCGCTCCTGCCATGATCCCAGGGGCTGCCATGTGGCGCAAGTCAGCGTGTGCCAGCCCGGGCTGCTGGGCAGGTGGCAGAAGCCATAGCCATAGAGCTCGCTGCGCCCAAAGGAGTCCTGGTGCCATACCTGCACATACAGCTTGGGCCAGCCTGGCAGCAAGAGAAAGGAGCTGTCAGTGCCCAGCCCAGCCCCCAGCCTACCAGCACCCCCTGCCTGGGGTGGGATTCGGGAGGGGAAAAGCCCCATGCCCCAATCCCCTGACCCTGGGGGCCAGACCAGAGTCACCAGCAAGTATTCATTGTGGGGACTCTTCTGAGGCTGAGGGAGGACCAGAGGAGCTTTCAGAAGCAGGACATGGTGTGAACACATCTCCCTGTGAGGATTCCCCCCCACCATCTGATCACACCCAGCTCAGATGGGCAGGGGGTGAAAAACCCCCCAAAAAGAGACTGGCATTCAGACAAGGAGACAAATTCCTTCCGCTGGGAATCTAATTCATGCCTGGCCAGGACAGCCCATCCCTGTTCCCTGCCTGCCAGAGCTGTCATGTGTCCCTCCCCCCTTGCCAGGGCTGTCTGCCCCCTCTCACTCCTCCCCGGAGCCCATCTGGAGTCCTGGGCTGTGCAGAGTGAGGGACTCAACTGCCCAGCCTCCAGGAGCAACCCAGAGCAAAGGGGAACAGGAACGGAAAGATCTTTTCAAAGGGGGAGCCAGGCAGCCTTTCAGTGGTAGGCTCTGCTGGTCAGATCCAGGGTGGCGGGATACCAGGCTAGAAGGGCCACTTCGCTCCCGTGTCCTGATGCATCTGTCCCTGCCTCCCCACCCTGGCTCACATTCAATTCCTCCCAGTCTCAGTGCTGTCAGTTCCAGACTGTCAGACCATCCTGACCAGGCAGCCTTGAGGCAGGTATCTTGCTGCCCACCCCTGCCCCTTGGCGAGAAATGCTTACCCTGCAGGCCCTTGGTAGCGAAATGCACATCAATGGGGTGGGACCAGTAGGCCACATCGTCCAGCTGGGGGTGATCCACCTGTGTCTGCCCTTCCTGCAGCCCAGAAAGCAGCTTCCAGGCACCGCCTGGAAGGGAGGGCACAGTCAGTGGTGTTGGGGGGAGCAGAGGCTCCACCAGTTCAGCACATCAGATCTGGGAAGAGAACCCAGGATTCCTGGCTCCAAGCTCCCCCCACACCCAACCACCAGCCCACACTGCCTTCCCAGAACCAGGGACAGAACCCAGGATTCCTGGCTCCCATCACCCCCCAGTTCTCTAACCCACTAACTTACGCTCTGGGCCTCTCTAGTCCTTTAGCACCAGACCCCACCACCACCCATTGCCCTCTGGGTGCCCTGGGATCGGGTCAGGCCCCACACCTGCCCATGATTCTGGCTGACCTGTGTGGATTCCCCACTTGCAGAAGAGGCTATTGCGTGGGAAGCCGCTGGCTCCCACAATCTGCCCAATGATGTGCACTTCGGCCATGACCCTACAGTGGGGGCAGAACAAAGAGGAAGGTTAGAAATAGCCAGGCCTGCCCTAACCACTAGCCCCCACCTGCCTCCCACAGCCAGGGAGAGAACCCAGGAGTCCTGACACAGCACCAAAAATCTAACCCCAAAGCCACTGGGCAGCACTGCACTGACCCCATGAGCATAGCTGCCCCAAAACAAGGGTGGGGGCCCCCTGCCCTGCCCTGGGGCCCAATCCGGACTGCCTCCAAATCCAGCACAAGAAGCTGCCAGTAAGCAGCAGGTGGCCTGGACGGGCCTGATCCGGCCCAGCTGCTGTCGGCCAAGCGCGGAAGGTCGCCCCAGCCCGCATCTGGCTCCTGCCATCAAAGGCGGCCTTTGGCAACTGAGGACCCTAGGCGAAGGCCCTTTTTGGACCCCTGTTGCAGCCCTAACTGCCCCGCAAAAGGGGGGGCTGTGGATCGCCAGGTCCAAAAGCTCACCGGCTGGTGTACGGGCCAGACCAGCTTCTCTCCAGCGGCAGCGGAGCAGGGCTCCCCACCTACTCCCAGCCATCCACGCCTCCTCAGGGGGAGGGAGGAGAGCGGCGGGCGCAGCACTGTGGCTTGCCAGGAATGGGGCGCCCTGGAGCAGCCCGCTCCAAAGAGTTTGGGCTGCTTTGCCCCCGGCCACCCCCAGCCTGGAAGCAGCCAGAACTCTTCAGAGCGTGCTGCTCCAGGGGGCCTCACTCCCGCAAGTCGCAGCGCCCTGCCGGCCGCTCTCCTCCCTCCCCCTGGGGAGGCACGGCTGGCTGGGAGTAGCTGGGGAGCACTGCTCCACCTTTGCTGGAGAGAGGCTTGTCTGGCAGGTGGGCAGCAAAGCTTTTGGACCTGGTGGTCTGCCACCCTCCACCTCCCCACGAGCACACAGTTAAGTAAAGCAGGCAGTGGCTATGGGGTCCCCTTACAGCTCAGGGGCCCTAGGCCACCGCCTGCTTTGCTTAACTCAAAAGCCGCCTCTGCCTGCCACTGCCGACCAGCAGCAGGGGGCTGGAGCCAGGTCCGGGGCTGGAACAGGGCAATGCGGGGCGCAAGCCCTGTAAGCCCAGCAGCAGTGACACCTATGGCTGACCCCTCTGCTGCTGGACAGCTGCATTTATTTCCCTGCCGCCGACTCCTCCAGGGCAGTGCTATTCCCCCTACGCCAGTGCCAAAATCTCTGGGTACCCCATGGTAAGCCTAAGACTCCACAGTGCAGGGGGTGCCCGGGATATCTTTCAGGGGAGATCCCAATGCCTGCACAATGAGCAAATCTGGTGGTGCTGGAGTTGCCCACCCAAGCCATGACCCCACTGCACCGTGGGCAATGCCAAGCTGCATCTCTGCAGCCCTGGGGGCGCCAGATCCACCTCTGTGCCCCATTTCGATCTGCTGCAGAGCAGTGCTGCGTCTTGCCAACCAGCTGCCACGTCCCACCCCAGAGGTGGCTGCCCAGCAGTGCCGGGCGTCAGCCCCCAGCACGTGCCCCGCTGCAGCCCCGCCCCCACCTGGTGCCAGATCGCGCGCCACGGAGGATGGGTTGCACGGGGACAAGCCCGCACACTCCAGCAGAGGGCGCCACCCCCGCGCCCTCCGGCCCGCGCATGCGCTCCGCGACCCCCGCAACCCCCTTCTGCGCGTGCGCAGTGGGTCCCCCCCCACACCTGTGGTTCTCACCGGGAGCCGCTACCCCGCTAGGGCTCCCCCGGCCGCTACGCGCCCTTTCTCGGCTCCCGATGCCACAGCAACCGAGATGGGCGGGCAGCCCTGCCCAACGCAGGAGTCTGATTGGTTGGTAGAGGCACGTGACACTGTTTGGCTTGGAAGCTCCGCCCAAGAAGGTCGTCATCGGGGCGGCCATCTTGAGTGAGGCTAAGACAGCCGTCGGGACGGCGACGCCATGTTGGATGGGTCATAGCAGGAAGGAAACGCCTGAATGGAGCTGGGTTGAGCCCCGAGGCGGCTGTGGGCGGGGGCAGGGAGCCGAGATTGACAAACTGGGGGCGGGGCTGGAGCCTTGGGCCCCTCTGTGAGCCCTGAGACCCCCCCCCCCAGCAGCCCAGCTGACAAGTGAGCTAGACCCCGTCCCCTTCCCTTCCCCCCCACAGGAGGGGGACTGGGCTCTTTCTGCCCCCTTCACTCCTGGGGGGTCCCACTGCAACGGGGAGAGGGTGTCAGCGGGGGCTGAGCTCCTGGAAGACTGGTCCCCTCGCCCCAGCACAGGGATGCTGACCCTGCAGGCTGCAGCTTTGAATCCGGCCCCAGGGGGCAGTAACATTCAGCACAGGGGGTGAGTGGGTGCTTCCCCACCTCTGGCTTTGTTAAATCCGCACAGCTCCACCCGGCGGAAGCCGGTCACCTGTATCCTGACAAGCTCTGGGCTGCAGTGCCATCTTGTGGCAGTGAGTTCCAGCGGCCCTTGTGCTGAAGAGAATCATTTAGGCTATGTCTACACTTAGAAGGTTAGTTCAAATTAACACTAATAATTATTACTTCAAATTAAGCTAATTAAAAGTAACACAGCCGCACTAGAAATGGGAATTCAAACTAGTATGTCCATCACAAGGACTTGCAAGTTCGACTCAGGTGGGGGCGCTATTGCATAGGGAAAAATCAAGCAGTGGTTAATTCCAACTAACAGTTTGAATTAACACAGCTACATTGGGTTAATTTGAACTAATACATTCAAATTAACCTCAATTTTAATTTAAGGGAGGTTTTATAGATTGGGACTAGGCTTTCCTTAGTTCGAACTTGGTTTGAACTAATGAAAGCAAGTGTGGACACCCACTAATTTAGTTCAAACTAAGCTTCCTTAATTCACACTAAATTAGTTTGAACTTGTGGAGTGGCTAGCACCTCTGCTTAATGCACAGAAAGTCCTGGGCTCAAGCCCCAGGGGGCTGGATTTGATGATCTCATGAGGTCCCTTCCAACCCTATGATTGGATTCGATTCTATTCTAAATTGCAAGTGTAGACATACCGTTATAGACTCAAGCAAGAAGTCCTATGGTGCTTAAAGATGACTGAATTTATTTATCGCATGAGCTTTTCTAGGGGATTTTCTCCCACGAAAGCTCATGGGATAAATGTATCTGCCAGTCTTTAGGCGCCACAGGACTCCTTGGTTATTTTGCTGAACTAGGCGAACAGGCCGGCCCTTCAGGAGTTAGGGAATGAGACTCTTCTAGGGGGCGGCTGCCTTGACCCAAGTTGGGTGGCGATTGGTCAGCACCCCAAAAGTGGGCGGTGCCTCTACCCACCGCCTGTCGGACTGCAGCAGGCTGGTTTGTGAGTCTCCCTCCCACTCAGGGCCCAAAAGTGCTTCGCGCGCTTTTGGGGAGGAGGGGAGAGCCGCCTGCCAGGGAGGGGTAAACTGAGGCACGGAGAGAGACGTGCCCAAGGTCACATGCTGAAAATCAGTGGCGGATCCCACCCAGGAGTCCTGGCTCCCCGCCCTAACCACAAGACCCCGCTCCTCTCCCCCAGCCAAGACAAGCCAGGCATCCTGCCCCCCTTGCTCTAACCACTGCTCTTCCCTGCCCTGCGGAGCCCCCCCCCCAGCACCGCTTCGTTTCCCTCTCCCGGCCGATCTGCCTCGTCGACCCTTCGCTCCAGCGTGGCGCGGTTACCAGGCTATTTCCAGCTCCTCGTTGCTAACCCGCCTCCCCAGCCTGGATTATTTCGTGCCGCTTTGCAATTAAACTAAAACGCCAAGCGCGGAGCTGAGACAACAAAGGCGCCTAATGACCCCTCCGCCCCCGGCTCCATCTGCTTCCCCGCATGGAGAGCCCAGCCCGGCCCGGATCCCCGCACCCCACCCCCTGGGAGCGGGATCACGCCCAGCCCGGGGCCCCCAGGGTTTGTTACTTGGGGGAAACAAACCCCCCTGGGGAGCCCCGGGGCAGGAGCGAGGGGGCTCCAGGCCTGGAGGGGAGCAGAAAGATGCAGCGCCCCTCTGCACCGGGGGGGCTGTTCCCGCCCCCCAAACCGGTCTCCCGATGACTAAACAGCCCTTGGCTGGCTGGGCAGGGGCCGATCTCCAGCAGCCACCTCGTCCCCATGAACCTAATGGCTTCACCCCTGCCAGAAGCGGCTGCCCCCCCCCCGGGCCCCCACCTGCCGGCTGCAAATGCCCTGCCCCAGCTCCCAGCCGCCGCTTTGCAGCAGTCGCTCCCGAGGCGCTTGGCGGGGAGGGCTCGTTTTGCCCACTTGGCAGATGGGGAAACTGAGGCACGGAGCCGCGGGGGCTTCTGAGCACCGCTCTCGAGCCCTGCCCGCTAGGCTGCGCTGCCCCTTCCTGGCCTCATCGCCCGGAGGTGGCAGTGAGTCCCGGGCCCATAGAGCAGCCCCCCATCCCTCTGAGCCCTTCAGACACCAATTGATGGCCCCGGGCCGGAGGGGCGGGAGCCTGGGGGTGGGCTGGGAACCGGGACAGGTGCCTGGGGTCGCGCTGGCCCGCCACGCTGGGGCCAAACTGCGCCTTGAGCAACCCACACCCGAGCCGTCCTGGCTCCATGGCCCTGCAGGGCTCCTCAGGCCAGATGTTGCCAGCTGCTGGGCTGGGGGCCCGGGCAGATCCTGCCGGGGGGGCTGGCAGGGTGCCTAGCACTGAGGGGTGGAGCGCAGCTTCAGCAGCTGGGGAGGAAGCTGGGGGAAATGCATGCAGAATGGGGGGCAGCCCCATCTGTGCCCACGGGGCCTGACAGAGGTTGTGACACCTCATGGGGCCCCCAGCCCCCTACCCGGGGGGGGGGGCTGGGACCGGCCCCCCGGGCCCCGGGGAAGGCCCCAACACCCCCCCGGCCCCGGGCCCCAACCCCCGAGGGGGGCCCCCGCCGGGGGGGGGGGTTCATACGCTAACGTAATTCACCTAGTGAAAGCGCAGCTCACCCCGGAGTATTACGGTAGCATCTTGGGACCCCAGCCCAGCTCGAAGCCCCTTACCCGGCACTACACAGACCCCAAGTCAGAGGCAGTTCCTGCCCCATGGAGACCCCCCCCACACATCTAGAACAAATGGGAGCAAAATGGGCCAGTAGACAGACACCTGCTATGGGGGGGGGCCCACTCCACAGCCCCCTGCCCCCCCCAGCAATGCCGTTGCCCCTCACTCCTGAGCCGCAGCATCCCCATATGCCGCCCCCCCACGCTCGGGGAGGATTATAAATGATTCATCCCCGTCAGACCGCGGGCGCATTATTCTTTAAAGAGCCCGGCCCGGCTCCAGCGAGCCCCAACATGGCTTCGCTTTCAACCTCCTCCAGCTGTCAGGGGCCCCTCGTGTGCCCCACCCCGCCCGGCAGGAGGCTCCCCTCCACCCGTCCCAGACAGAGCCCGTTTAAAACCTCGCCCTTGGTGGAATGAGCTGGCGGGGTCTCAGCTGGGAAGGGGCCGGGGGAGCCCCTGGCCGCTGGGAAGCGATGGGGCCTCGTGGAGTGGGACAAACCTGGGGGACCCCAGTGCTGGGGGGCAGGGGCTGAAGGTCGGGAGTGAGGGCACCGTGGGGGATACACCCAGGAAGGAAGGGTGCTGAGCCCGGGGCTATCTGGCCTTTCACATTGTGCCCCCCTTCACCCTCCTGCAGCCCCCCCAGTCCGCTCCTGTCTCTGCCGCAGGGGGACGCTTTGATCTGCCCCAGTCCCAGCCTCCCAGGCGGGGCAAGAACCCAGGCGTCCTGCCCCCAGCCCCCACCCCGCCCTAACCACTAGCCCCCACTCCCCCAGAGCCAGCACGGAACCCAGGCGTCCTGGCTCCCCGCCCCGCCCCACATCCCCCGTCCCTGCTGCTAACAAAGCAGCGACCCGCAGCAAAGCTCCCCCCAGATGTCCCCGCAGCCCCGGGCACGGCGGTGAGCAGCGAGCCCCGGGTCCCAGGCAGCGCCCAGCCCCCCCGGCAAGCCGGCCCCTTTGGGGGGGCGGGGGGCGGAGCCCGGCTGTGGCTGTCGCTGCATCGCGGGCTCGGCGCGGCGCGGGGCGCGGAGCCGGGCTGGGGGCGCATTTCCCCGCTCCGGCCCGGGGGGCAGCTTGGGCTTGACCCGGACCCCTGCCCGGCCAAGCCGCCGAGCCCTGCGGGGGACGTAGGGGTCGGGGGGCGGCGATGGGGCCAGGCTGGAGCTGGACGGAGGCGCTGAGCCCGGCTCGCCGGTAAGTGCCCCCCTCGGCCGGATCGGGGATAGAGGGGGGTGTCACTGGGGCTGGCCCCCCACCTAGGGCTGGTCCTTCTCAACCCCCCCTTTACAGCCACCACCCCAAAACGGGAGGGGGGTGCTGTCCCCAACACAAATTCCTCCAGCCCCCCGCCAGTCTGGAGGGGTCTGCGGCCAAGGCGCTGAGCAGCCCCGACCTGTGCCTGGCAGGCTGCTGGTGCTGGGGGGGCTGGGCGCTTGCTTTCTCTGTTGTTGTGGGGGGCATTCAATGGGAAAAGCTGGGGGCGACCAGTGGGGCTGAGCGGCTGGAGAACCCCTCCAGGTGGAGCTGTTGGAATCTCCCCCCGTCACTATTTCACCCCCTGCCCACAGCCACTAAGTGGGGGAATGAATCATATTTCAGGGGGCAACCGATGGCCGGGAAACCGGGCCAGGCTGGTAACTTGCAGGGGGATCTGCGACTCTTCCAGCCTCCCAAAGTCTGGGGTCTCCTAGGGCCAACTCTGGGGTGAGCTAAGATCCTGGAGCTTTGGTGGCAGAGATGGACTCTGGTGTCCAAGCCCTGCAGGAGTGTGAGTGGGAAGACAGCTGGTGCCTCACCTTCCCAAACCCCCTTAGCATGGGGCCATTGCCCAGCCAGTGCCCATTGATCCAAGCCCCATTGCAGTCACTAGGGCCAGCCCCAGCCAGTGGCATCAGCTGTAGACCCCCTGAAATCAGTGGGGCCAGCCCCAGCCGGTGGGGTTCAGTCCAGCTCTCCCAGCACCAGCTGCAGCCCCAGGACTGAGCGCTGGAGTTTGACATACCCTCCGCATGACCCCTTCTTCCCACTGGTCGGGGGCCTCCACCAGGGAAGGGAACCTGGATCTGACCAGGTCATGCAGCCCAGCTGCTGGGGCAGGACCTGGAACCCCATCTGGATGTTGACTGGCCAGGACCAGCACGCAGCAAAAGATAGGAGGGTGCCGGGTGCATTCTCTGCTGGAGGTGGAGGGGAGAGCACAGGCACAAAATGGGAGCTGGAAGCTAGCACCCAGTTTCACCCCAGGTTGGGGGATTTCAGGGGCTTTCACTGATGTGGAGAGAGGGGCTGCTCTGGAGCTGAGCTGGCCCAGGGAATGAGAAAGAAGCCTTCTCCCCCCCCACCCCCATGACTTCCCACGCACCCAAAATTGGCACTGAGTCACGCTGCTCCACCACGCAGCGCCCGGCTGCACCCCCTCCAGCACAGTGTTTGTGGCCTAGCTCCGAGTCCTCACTAAAGCCCAGCAGGATGGAATCAGCTAATTGGCTTGGGTGGCTGGATTTGGTAGATGTGGACTGGCAGGGGAGTGGGGTCTAGTGGGTTAGAGCAGAAGGGGCTGGCAGCCAGGACTCCTGGGTTCTCTCTCTGGCTCTAGAAGGGAAGTGGGGTCTGCTGGGTCACAGCTGGATGGAGACTGGACATCAAGACTCATGGGTGCCATTCGTAATTCTGCCACTGCTTACACAGTTACCTTGGGCCCCTCGCTTTCCCCTCTCTGTGACTCAGTTTCTCCTTCAGTCAGCAGCAGCAACACTGACTGGTCTGAGGGCAGAAGGGAAGTTGCGGCCAAATTAAGTGTCCTGTGCCACTCTGCTGGGTACATAATACCTTCCTCCCCAACTGACATTGCCTGCATTCCTGAGGGGTTCAATGTTTCTTTTCCAAACTCTCCAGGCATCCCCAGAACAGCTTCTCCCCCTCCCAGCACCCCTCACACCCCCAGTGGCTTCTGTATCAGTTATTCTCCTCCCACCCACCCACCCACTCCACTTGATTGTGGACCCTGAGTCCCGGACCATGCTCCTGTTTCCCACCCGCCACTGATCAAAAATTCACCCCTCGGGTGAAGCAAAGACATTGGCACTAAATCAGGAACTGCGTGGGGAGGAAAAGCTGGAGCAGGAAGGTGAGAACAGCCGCAGGAGAGAAGCAGGCCTAGGAGCAACACATTGGGTGAAGGTGGGGAGGAGAAGGGGGCGAAAGTTTATTTTTGGGGTGGGGAAGGCACAGTGGGTAGGAACTGCTCACTCCAGGAATTCATCTATCCTGGTATCCCAAATGGAGAGAAAAGACAGCTTTACCACATGAGGACAAACTCACCTGAATACAAGGTTGGCTGCCTTCAGTGGATCCCAAATTTAGGTTTTGATCTTCCCCTGAAAGCCCTGCTCCCATGATGCAAGCACAGGACTGGGATGTGCTAACGTTAGCACACCATTGTGAAAGCTGTATCCTGGGGCAGGGTGTTGGCTGCTGTCATTCCATGTCACTGAATTGATGGTGCCAATTCTGCACTGGGTTGTGCCAACTGGGGACCTGTCTCAGGTATTTTAATAGTAACAACTTACTTTTCCCTTGGGGACTAGAAAGCAGCTCCTTTAGCTCTCTTTGGACAACAGCCATCTGGGCTACCGGCTTTGCCATGCTCCTACAAGACACCGGCTGAGGAAGTGACACACTGTTGCAACTAATGGTCTAATCTGCACCTGGGCTCCCAGTATCTAGCCACAGCTGTTCAGGACCACTGGCTGGAGGACCCCTCTCTGAGTTGCCTCTTCATTTGATAGCACCTTACGAAGCATTTTGCTTGAGGAAGCCCCAGGAGCAATGTGTTTTGGCCAGATGGCGGTTTCCCTGACAGATTTTTTCATTCATAGAAGAATAGTAACAAGCCAAATGTCTCATGCTCTCTCTCTCCTGAATCTTTAGCCCACCCTTCAGGGTCTCTGGGAGCGGAGTGAGGCCTAACACTTAGTGTGGGGGTTAGGAGCCAGAACTTCTGGGTCCCACTCCTAGCTTTGCAGAGCCTCAGCTTCTCCTCCTATGTCACACGTACAATTCTCCCTTGCTCTTGTGCCGGGCACAGAGGAGACCAGCCTAGCACTGCTGCCAGGGAAGGGAGCACCTCCTTTGACTGGACATGGCACATGCCCATTTTGCATTTCTAAAGACTTACCCCTTTCTCCCTCCAAGGTGACCTGAAGGCTCCGCTGCACCCCAGCCTCCAGGGACTGGATCTCCCCTGGCTGCATGGAGAACATCCATGAACTGCAGCACCCGCTGCTGGCCAAACCCTGTGGGGGTGCCCCAGCTGGGGAGATGCGAAGGGGGCACCCTGGCTTCTTCACTCGGCCTGGCTGGAGGCGTCTGCCCCCTCCACCCCCTGAACTGACGCAGCAGCTGTTGGATGCAGGGAGCCTGCAGAAGACGGTGGAGCCACTGGGTAGCCCCGAGCCAACCCCCCACTTTGAGCCCCCATGGCAGGCCGGAGAGCCCCCCACCTGGAGGAAGCAGGATTACAGTGAGACAGCCTTTGGGGAGCCAGCCACATTGCCCAAGAAGCTTAGTGCGGAGAAGGACATTCACACTGTCTGCTACGAAGTGGGAGATGGAGAGCTGCCTGAGTTCGAGGTGAGGAGGGGCTGGGAACCCACACAACCAGCTGAGCCCAGCCAGCAGCTGGAGGTCACTAGTCACCTGCGATTATTCTGCCAGCTGCAGGGACTGGTTTGCTAGCCAGGCTAATTTATCACTGGTCTGTAGCTGGGCTGGTCACAGACACCCCCCACCCCCATGGTCCCTGATCTGCCCCAGAGGGCACTGGGTACTGGGGCTGCCCAGGCTTTGGGTTCCCAGCTGTCTCCCTTTGCTAGCTCTACCCTGTCCCCAGTGTCCCAACATCCCTGCAGCCTCTGGGCTGCTCTAACAAGGGTTGCACCCCTATGGGCTCTGGACAGGGGAAGAGAATAGCCACCGCACAGCAGTCTAGCGGTTAGAGCAGGGAGGGCTGGAAGCCAGGACTTCCAAAACCAGCACTGTCTGGAAGGATATAGCCCCCCCTGCCCCAGAGCCCCATTAACCCCTCCCTCCACACAGGATGACTCATCAAGTGACAGTGACAGTGACGTGGCCACAATGCTGCCACAGGATCACCTGGGCTTGGCTGTCTTCTCCATGCTGTGCTGCTTCTGGCCCCTGGGCATCGCGGCCTTCCACCTGTCCCAGAAGGTGAGTGGGGAGGTGGGAGGAGCCCACTCAGTAGATGATTTTTGTGGGGCCTAGTGGCCAGCCTAGTGGCCAGCACCTCAGCCTAGTGGCCAGCACCCCCCCGTATAACTTGGAGATTTACATAAATTTGCATACATTAGGGAAATATTTGCATAACTTCCCCTTCCCTCGAAAACAGATCCATCCCTCAGGTGGCCCCACAGATGGCACTGGGGGCAGGGGGGAGAGTCACATTGACAGTCTCTACCCTGTGTCCCTGCACCAGAGCTTCAGGGGTTGGGGCACTTTCCTTAGCTCCTTGGCGACATGATCGGGGGGGGGGTGGATCTCGGA
Organism: Podocnemis expansa; assembly: GCA_007922195.1. Taxonomy (NCBI): domain Eukaryota; kingdom Metazoa; phylum Chordata; order Testudines; family Podocnemididae; genus Podocnemis; species Podocnemis expansa. The sequence continues at coordinate 352,813 of ML681972.1, forward strand.
TCTGTGGTTGGGCGACGGTGGGATGTGGGGTACTGGCTAGGGGGTGGAACAGAGGATGGCATCTAGAGCCCATGGAATGAGGTGAAACCTGGCCTGGGAATGGTGGGACAGGCACATGGGTGGGTCTTGGGGTATCCAGCCAAGGATAGGGGGTGCTGGGTGAATGCCAGATAGCTGGTTGGGTAGAGGGCAGATAGGCATGGAGAGCATGGAAGGCCTGCATCCATCTGTTGGGAGACAAAGTGGGTATTAGGGTATTCAGCCAGGTGAGGTTCAGGGTATCTGAGGGGGAGAGTCTCAGATTGGGGAAGTCTTATGGGATCAGTTCCTCCTTGCTAATCTCACCTCCCTTCCTTGCAGACCAACAAGGCCTCAGCCCAGGGCGATTTCCCGGGGGCCCGGGCAGCCTCACGTCGGACCTTCGCACTGGCTGTGCTCTCCATCGTGTTGGGCATCTGCACTTACATTGGTGCTGTGGTGGCACTTGTGGCCTACCTGTCTGACAAGGCTCCCCCCTAATACTCCCAGGAACACGGACAGACACTGCCTCCTGCAGACTGGGTGGGTTGGGCCTTAGCCCCAAGAACAGAATGGGGCCAACAGGGCCAGACCCCGCTCTCTGCCATGGCAGTGACCCACATGCCAGCCCCACTGAAGGTACCAGCCCATGCCCCCTCCTGCTCCCAGGTACGGGGGACTCTGGGGCTTAACATGCCACCAGGACCAACCACATGGCTAGGGGGCGGGGGAACCTGCCCTAGTAAGAAGGGCAGGGAAAGCCAAAACCTCATACACACCTGGCCGCACAGCTACAGAGATCCAGGCTTAGTGGAGATTGGACCAGCTGCTCCACGCCCCCCTTCCCCGAAGACACAGGCCTGCACACCTGGTTTCCCCAGGAGCAGGGTTTGGGAGCATGATTCATGGTGACCCACCAAGCTTTTCCTCACCTTTGTTCCTCCATCACTGCCCCCACATCTGTCCACCTTCCAATAAAGTCCTTGTGCACCTTGTCTCCCACTGCAGGGTGGGAGGGGTCTGCCTCACTGGAGAGGGGAAGGGTTAATGTCCCTACTGGAGAAACTGGGTTCAAGTCCTGCTTCCAGACCGCCCCCCCCCCCCCAGCTTTGAGTCAAATAGGAAGTGGTTTCTCTTGGAGTCAGAACGCCCAGGTTCTCTACCGTGATGCCCTGTCTGACCTCAGCATATTCCTTCCCACTTGGTGCTGCAGTTGCTCCATACATACCAATGACATCCATGCTCCACTGACACTTCATTCTCATCCTGACGGTAGCCTCTTCTGTTGCCCTGAGGGACCAAGTAGCCCCAGGGCTCAGTTGTGGATTGCTGGGCCCTCACCATCCACACTAGTGTTTCTTATTGAAAGCCTTAAATGTTCCCTCAAGTCCAGTGCAGATGGAGAAATTCCTCAGGACAGAATGGAGCTGCCTCATTGGCTGTGTTCTGAGGGCACAGGCAGGGACATTGATGCAAAGACAGCTCCAACCTCCCCTGCACAGTGCTGAGCAATCCAGGAGAGACAGCCACATCAGGGTTTAGTGTTGGAAAATGGGTATAGGCAGGTGCTTGAAAGAGGAAAGACCAGGCATACAGAATCTGTATGCATGTTGCACTGAAGGGGCACTGGAGCAAATGAGGTCAGGCCCCTAGAGGCTGCAAATCAACTTTGCTCCATGTGGAGGCAAAGGGGCCAGGGCCCCAGCAGCTGAGAATCTGTGACTGAAATTGAATTATACCCACTGAGTCGCGCTAGGCATTTTGTGGGTTTCCACTCATGGCACTGGAAGGAGAACTGGGCCCTCAAATGGTTGAGGCTGGTGCAACTTCCCTGACATCAGCCCTCCAACCAGCCCCTCTTGTTCTGGGTTTTCTAAACTCTCCCTACAACAGAAAGCCCAGGGTTAAAAAACTTGGCCTGCCAACAGGCTGCTTGGTTTCTGTGTCACTGACCCCTTCTTCCCACCTCAATTCTCAGCAGTGGGTGAGGGGTCCCCATATAAACAGTCCCCATCTCCCACCCCAGAGGTGGCCACATCGCAGCTCCTAGGGAGTAGTCCCTGTATCTACAGTAACAGATGGAAGAGCTTAACATAAGTGCCCTGAAAATGATGGGGGCGGGCAGGGGGGGAGGAGGAACGACAACAAGCAGCAAACTGCTTCAGCCGGAGATTTTTCACAAAGCCAGGCAGCAGATTCAGCCACATCCACCCCCTCAATTAGAAATTAACCAGACTTGTGGGGCTAAAACCAGCAGCAGCTTTGAAAACATCCAGCCCCCCTGCATGAGCTGATCAGACGCTCAGGTGGGGTGGCCCTACACTCTGCTTTTCTCTTCCACTGGCCCGGCTGCCAGAGTATGCAGGACATACAGGGAGAGCTGGGGGCTCCAGTTCCATTCCCCATCATGGGCTTCACACCAAATGGCTTCCAGGAATGACCTCTGAAAAATTCAGCAGTTTCAGGGGGAAAAGGTGGGCTCCCTTCCGGGCCTGGTAGGACAGAGGCAGGATACGAGCAGTGCCATGCCTCCCCCCCACTATTAAAGCACGTAGCTCTCTGCAGTTTCTCCCGGTGGTGGTGGTGGGGGGAATGTGTTGCTGTGAAGCAAGAATGTTAAAAAATATTCCCCTTCATGTCACTGATGCCCAAGGCCCCCGGTTGGACAGTCATCGGCTGGTGCTGGAGACGAAGGGATTGGGCCTGTGGAACATGCATGGGGTGTTCTCAGCAGGCTCCCCAAGGCTGGAATGGGGGGGAGGGGGAACGACTCAGGACAAGTCATGTGGAACTGAACTGTTGTTCTCATGGTGGTGGTGGGGGAAGCTGGGAGCAGGGTAAATGCAGGAAAATGCCAAAGCTCAACGTGCTGCAGAGCAAATAAAAGATTATTTCATCCAAGCAACGACCTGCTCATTAAAGCGGCTGCCTGGCTGCTGCCAGTTACAGAAGCTGCAGTGGGGACAGTGGTAGGGGCAAATCCCCCCCCCCCCAACAAAATCCAGAGACGGCTGGCGAGGGGGCCATGCCAGCAGGCTGTAATACATCTTTATGCTTCCCCAGCTCCACCGTCTGCAGCTGCCTCTGGGATCAAGCATGGTTAGGGTGCAACACGGAAATTGCAGCAGCAGAGGAATGAGAGGCCCCGCAGGGTACTTTGCAGCCATCAGGAGACAAAGCTGCAGGAGGAAGGCTGCTTCCAGCAAGGGTGCAGCTGAGTCAGCTGTGAGGTTTCACAGCCAAGGATGGGACCCCAGAACTTCAGTCCCCAGATACTCTGGGTCACAGAAAAGTCCTTGGGCTTCTGTTCCTGCTCCAAAGGCAGGCAGATGCACACACATTATGGAGAACCACAGACTAGGACTCCTGGGTTCTGATCCCACCTCAGGGTGGACCATGGACTTTAGGGTTAGAGTGGAGAGAACCAGGATGTCTGAGTCCTGTCCCCAGTTCAAGGAGCAGAGTAGGTCCTAGGGGAAAAGGAGAGGAGCAGGATGAGGGATGGTGTCTGGACAAGTCAAGAAGGCTGTGGATAAACTAGAGAGGGGAGGGAATGGAGGAAGAAGGGAGGAATGAACTAGCATCAGGAAGGTACATTCAAGCTCCAGTTCTGGGCACAAGGGTGAAGAACAAGGGGGAACAAGCCAAGGCAAAGAGAACGCAGAACCAGCCCAATTCATCTTGCCTGTGTTTAATTTCCATCTTTAAAATCTCCCTGCAGGAGAAGAATCCTTCATCAGTTCAGAGTTTAATACTTGCCCCCACAACCCTCTTCAGTGCCAAACCCCCAGCTCATAGGTGCAGGGACTTTGGCAGAACAAGTCTCCCACTCAAACGCGAGAAGCTGGTCTCTTCCCCCAGGCTTTGGCTGTGCTGGGAGCTAAGGCATGGCTGCAGCACTCGAAGGGTTAACTCCAGCGTGTGTGGAGGTGGGGAATGAACGAGGTAGGGACTGTTGACCACATGTAGGACCACTCAGCCCCACCCAGAACTTGGCACTGAGAGGGGGAACCACTAAGGGGAGGTGACGAAAGGGGGAAGTGGGTCCGGCTAACCCCACTCAGCCCCACCCCTCTGCAGAGCCCCTACAGGGCCTCAGTTTCCCCTGTTGAGTCAGACAGGAGACACAGGGCTCCATGGACCAGGAAGTCCTGAGGAAGTGCTTGGAGTGACTCCTGTCTGAATTTCATGGCCTAGCCCTGGCTCCACTAAACCTACAATGGAGTAAAGGGAAAAACAAACAGGCCCAAACAAGGGCCATGGCAGGTGCTCAAAACTCACACATGGCGCCAGACGGCTGGCAGGATGGATGGGAGACATGCCCTCCCTTTTTAATGGGCATCAAAGTACAGAGCTCATCATTGCAAACAGGCACCCAGAGTTCGGCTAGGCCAATGCTAAATTTGGGTGGGTCTGGCCCAGTCTGCTGATGGAGAACAGTGACAACAGAGATGGCACCTGGCCCACTCCTGGACTGAGGGTGGAGTGACTCGTTGCAGGAGAATCTGGCCCCCAGGTGTCCCAGAGCAGCAGGGAAGGCAGAGAGCCCCACTACAAGCTCCATCACTGCTCCTTGCTCCCGACTCGTATCCCCATTACCCTGGTCCTAGCAGCAGGCCCAGTGGAGGTGGTCTCTGTGGCCCCAAGTTGCATGAGACAGGCAGGAGCTGGGAGGGGATGGCTGGGGGCTGCAGGCAGCCCAGTCTCACGTCTTGGAGTACTTCCTGCAGATGGAGTCACGGTAGAACTGGAAGATGGCGCCAGCAGCTCTCTGGGCAGTGGCGATGCACTGCTGCAGCTGGGGAGGAAGAGGGGGACAGGAATCAGGGCAGGGGGACTCTTGGGACAAGTCCCCACAGCAAGCACAGGCCCAGCTCCCCACCCTCCCCTGAATGGTCCCCATAGACCAGGGTGGTGGGGGAGAAAGCTCTCCGCTTTGCCAGGTGCATGATGGGATTGCTGCACCTGCCAACCTGCTGTTGGGGGTGGGAGGGGGCTCTGAATCAGAAGGGAGCCCCAGTAGGTGAAGAGAGGATGCTGCTTGGCCTCCAGCCACTAGTAATGGACTGCAGTCCCCCCCAGCTCATTTCAAATGGGGGGCCTGATCCCCTCCAACCTCCCTGTGATTGGTGAGAGGGACCCCATTAATTCCCCTCCTCATTCAGGAACTGGGCCAGGACACCCCCAATCTCTGCCCAGCCACCAAGTCCAAAGTCCAGCCCAGAAGAGAGGCTGGGGGACATTGGAAGGAAACAATTTCCAACAGTCCCATCTCCCATCACCATAGCAACCAGGCTAAAGACTCCCCATCAATCACCAGCATGAACCCAGGAGGGGAGCACTTTGCCTTCAGTCCCCCCAGGGCCCCAATCACATCCGATTCACCCAATGAATGTCAAAAAAACCCCAGACAATCCCTCCCACCCTCACTCCTGGTGGGGAGATAATGAGCTCTTTAGTAGGAAGCCTCAACTCTCCTCCCTCACCCACTCCCCAGGACATTCCCAGTAGTTGGGGTGCTGGCTCCTTGGATGGGTCTGACAAGCTCTTGGCCACGTGAGATGTGCTTGCCCTGGGGTCAATGTACCCAGCTCTGTGTCATGCAACTGGTACAATATCAACCCCTGCACGGCAGGGATCTCCCCAGGCTGGGGAATAGCCTGACCTTGTTTAGCTTGCCCACAGGGAGAAGCCAGGCTAGGGTGGTCAAAGGATCAGACCCCCATGCTCCTATCGCCCCTTGCTGGGGTTTAGAGCTGCGAGCCCTCTGCCCCATACATAGGACTTGATAGGATCCAACACATCACCTGTCAGTCACGGGCATCGGTGGCTGCCTCCGGCAAAAGCCACTTGGGGAGTGAGTTGGTAACTAGATGCTACTGGAAGGGCTCTGAAATTCTGCCCTCGGCAAATACCAGGGAAGCCAATGCAGGGTGCAGAGCTCAGACACGAAAGTAGCACCTCCTGCGATGGGGGATCAGCCCTCATCCAAGCCTATCCTCCACCAGGACACTACGGGGTTAAGAGCTGGCCAGTGAATGGGCCTCCATCTGATCCCCCATAATTAGTCCACTGGTCTGGCCCCAGAGATTACTATGCTCTCACTCACAGGGGACTGGATGTCTGCCTGCACCACCAAAGCTGTCAGGCAATGAGGGGCTCAGCTCAGTTACCTCACTGAGCTGGGTGTGGGGGGAGGGAATCCAAACACCATCTGTGGGGGACTGGTGGAGAGAAGCATCCTCATAAAGCCCCGGGCTGTGCACAAACAGAGCACAGCCACCAGCTATGAAGCAATGCACATCCACATGGCAGGGAGGGACACCCTGGAGCGATGAACAGGCACAATAAAGACAGGAACACAAAGCAAAAGCCTGCACACGCACAACTGCCCGCCATATGGCAACACACACATGCACTAGAGCAATGCACGCCTGGAACTACAACTGTGCATGATAAAGACATGCTCACACAACCACAAGGATTGCCTGACAACGGCCTCTCACACGCTAGGTGTGGCAGATGCCCAAACACGCTGTACTTCTCTGGAGTGAGTCCACTCCTGCCCTACACCCCAATGCTGAGTCCTGAGGATCAGCACCAAACTGCACACTGCCCAGGCAGTCAGCACAGACCCCCAACACCTGGTGTAGCTCCTGGGGTGCTGCACTGCTAGATAGGGGGCTAAGGAGTGAGTGAGCCCCCAGCCCCATTCCCTTCAGCCCAGAGCAACACTAGGGCACCAGGATCACACGTCTAACGGGACGATCCCATTTCCCACAGCATCCACTTTTCCAACACTGAGCTGGCCTGAAAGATCAGACAACAGAGACACATGGACTAGGCATTCTGCAGAAAGACCTCCATCCACTCTGTCCAGCCTTAGCACTCTGCTGAGGAGCTACCGGAGGGATGCAGACCAATTTCACCCCTGTGCATGAGGATGGTAGCTGCTGGACCAGTCTCAATAGACTTTGGATTAGAGGACTGGCCAAGGTGCCCAACAGAGCTTTGAGTTCCATGGCACAAAGAGAACAGGCACAGCAGACCTGCTGATAGGGGTGTTAAAATGACTGGGTCAAAGAGCACTACGGACACTGACCCCTGATCTAATCCACAAGGGGGCACAAGGATAACCAAAGGGGGAAATCTGTGCCCCACCACACCAGCTAAACAAACAGGAGGAAAATGCCCTTTTTTTTTTTTTAAATAAAGACAAACCTAATTTGGATTCACCTCGAACAAGGCGAGATTTTTCCCTTCCTGACAGAAGCGTTTGTCTAACGAATGGCTCCCGGCTGCCGCTGCTGTTCAATAACACATTAACGCTCGTAATTCTTCTCTCCCGCACCCGGGCTCCGCGTTCCGGGCCATTTCCCATGAACACGCCAGCAGTAATGAGAAAAGACTGAATGCCTTGGGTCTGGAATACTAAAAGCCTCTCCTAACAGGACTGGGGAGAAACAGGGTCACTCCTCATTCTACCCGCATCAGGCCAGGAGCCGTGACTGACGGCTGCCAAGCCCTGTCTTACCCCCCTCCAATACCCCCTTCCCCCACTTGTGGGTATTCACCTCCCCTTGCCTCAGTGGCTGTTTTGTCTTCTTGGTGCAGGATGGGTTTAGACAGCTGGGACGAGCCAGGTGGCAGTGGCAGATGCACTCCAAGGGCTATGCAGTGGGGCCCCTCCCTCCCACTCACCAGCCTGAACCAACTGTGAACAATTTATGGGACGCAGCGTAGTTGTGTGGGCACAGTGCTGGGTTGGACTGGAGTCCAAACCCCAGTTCCCATCAGATTCCCTGCGCAACCTCCAGCCTCAGGTCCCACCTCTTAACGCTAGAAGAGCACCACTCTTTCCCCTATCACACTCCATGTCCATATGTGGCTCTGCCCCACGGATTCCCTTCATAATCCCACCCCTCCAGCTGCTCCCTGCCCAACTGAATTAATCAACCAGCCCCACCATCAGCAGACCCATCCACACCAGGCAGCCTCCCACCCAGTGGGAATCAAATGCCAGAGCCACACCCGAAAGAGATCCTGCTTGGGTTAGCAAGACACACAACCCCAAGACATCCAAGCATGATCCAACAGCCACTGGTGCTGGTAGAAAGCCTCCCATTAACTCTAGCGGATCTAACCAGGCCCCTCAGCTGTGCTGGTACATTTGACGCACCATCGGAGCAGCAAACATGTCCCAGACAGCAGCTAAACTGGGGCTGACTCACAATGTCCCTGAGGCTCAGCCTACCCCATCTTCAGACATTCCAGCCCCACAGGGAGACAGCAGCTAGTGCCCAGTCATCCTTGCTCACCTCTTCTACCGAGCACGTCCCCTTGGTGGTCGACATGAGCACCCTTCTCTCCACACTGCTGATAGCGAAGGTCAGCACTGCTCGACACTCCTGCAAGGGATCAGGGAGAAGGAGTGATCCACCCCAGATGCTACCCACAACGCCAGGGGGAGCTGGAAATGGCGGGTGGGTGGGGAAATTGACCCCTCCTGTTGATTCAGGGCCCCTACTGGGCCAGGATCCCTTCTGTGGGACGCCATCCTACTGCTACTGGTCCATCTCCCATCTCCCACCCGCTAGCTGTGGCTGTGCAGTTCATGGAGAGATCACAAGGGTCCCAGCTCTAAGGCCTACCAATCCAGAAGCACCTCTGTAGAAACAGTTTCCCCCTTCTTCCCTACCCAGCCAGGGGTCACCCCAACAGACTCTGGTGTGGTGCAGTCAGCCTATCCCCCTCACATCAGCCATGTTCACTGCAGATGCTTTTAGCCAGGCAGCCTGCTCATGCCCATGTCCAGCAGCAGAGTTCTGCAGCTTGCACCACTATCATAGGAAGGTAGGATTATTTAATTTGACTTTACCATTTCTGCTCCCACAGTGGTTGCCACCCCAGATGTGCCTCAGTTTCCCCCTCTGAAAATTGGGAAGGACGACCCCAAATGCATGCAGGCACAGATGTAGCACACCTTAAAGCAGCTTTTTAAACACAAGAGATCACTTAGATTCAGGGCAGGGGCCATCATTGCTCAGTGTTTGTACACTACCCAGCACAACAGGGGTATGGGTCATGACTGGGGCACCCAGGAGCTACCATAACACACCTAACACTACATCTCCCCTGCAGAAGGAATCCTGGCTCCCAGCCCTCTGCTCTAATCAATGCACTGCACTCCCTCCCAGAGCCAGAACTCCTGGGTTCTGTTTCTGACTCCCGGAGACCAGCTGCTCTAACCACGAGGTCTGCCCTCCAACTCCACTGCCAAAGGCCGAGAAGAGAACCCAGGAGTCCTATCTCCTGCTCTCATTACTAGACCCTGCTCTGGGTACATACAGAGCAGCTGAGGACCGGCAGGGGTGAGGGTCAAGGGCTGGAAACATTCATGAATCCTAAAAAGCATCTGAGCTCAGAGGAGCAGAGGCAGCTTCAGGCTCCAGGGCACCCATTAGGGCAGGGTCAGGATGGAATCTCTCTGCCCCCAAGCAGGTAGGACAGTACAGCACTCTCCTCCCGGGCTCTTCACTAGACTAGATCCTGCTGTGGGATGACCCTGTAACCACAATGTCCCGGGCTGATTTGGGGCAGATGCAGGACAATCATTGCTAATGCTCTCAGGCCAGGACCACGTATGCTGCTGCATTTATTAGGTGCATTACGGCAATGCCTAAAACCCGCCACAAAGATCAGGCCACCCCACCAGACCAGGCACAGCACAAGCAAGTGATAAGAACCCCACTTCGTTCTGGGTACTGCTTCCTATCCCACAGTGACCTCACAACTTTTGGATCCCAGACCCCTCAGGGCCAAGCCGTTCAGCCAACCCCCCACTGCCCCTGGCAGCCATGCACCCACCTTCTCCTGTTTGGCGGTGGGGTCAAGAATGATGGCTCCAGCAGCATCCAAGGCGCATGTCACCCCACAGAAGAGTGACTTCATGGGCAGCCCGGTGTCCATCAGCCCCATGCAAGTTGCATTCAGACAGCATGCCAGCAGCTGGGCGCAGCATTGAGGAGAAAAGCAACAATTGTTCCTGGGCCCCCCTCACATACAGGGGCTGCTGGAAAGCACGACTGCCCTGCCCTCCGCCTCCAGCCACTGTCCAAGAGGAAGGAGGGGTGATGTCAAGCAAAATCAGGCACCCTTGTGCCATGTGCTGCACAAAGCCTGACTGAGATCAGGGCCCCATCTCCACAGAGACACAGGGATAGTCTCTGCTCCCAAAGAGCTCGGCCCAACCAGGCACAGGAAGGGCCATTTTTCTCCTCACAGGAAGGAAACTGAGGCACAGAGGATGAACAGATTTGCTCAAGCTTCCACCCAGGAACTGCTGGCAGAGCCAGGGACTGGCCCCAGCTCACCTGTAATCCATCCATCCAGCTTTTCTCCTGGGGTGGCAGCCACATCACTTGGGCTGCCTTAGCATCAGACCAGTCAAAAACTTAGATGGATCATCTGTGCCATCCCCTTCAGCAGGGCAGAGGCCAGCCCCTAGTGAGAGAGGATTCTCCTCAACCATAAATGCAGCCCCTCAATGGCGCTTTTCATCTGCAGGTTATCAGCTGGAGCCTGCCAAGACCATTGTTGCCACCCCCCCTCCCCCCGTGCTCGTTATTGAACCCAGGTTTGTTAACGCACAGTACCAGTGAACCAGAAGCTGTGTGTAAGTCTGTCGAATGAACCACCCCCTTTTTTTTCAGAGGAGCCAGGAAACCTTATCTCAGCATGTACAGAACATACCTCAGCCAGAACTTGCACCAGGATCAATAGAGCCTGGAGGATGGTGGGGCTATAGGGGCAATTAGGCCAGTGGGGCTGGGAGCCAGGACTCTTGGTTTCTATCGCCAGCTCTGGCACAGACTTGTGTCCCCCTGAACAAGTCACTTGCCCTCTCCATGCCTCAGCTTCCACACCTTCCTGATGGCAGGGAAGTTGATCCAGGTGAATCCAAGCCAAGGGCTGTCAAGCTGGCGCCCACCACCAGAACTAAGTGCTGCCTCCAGCTCTAACAGAGCCCTGCACCCAGAGCTGTCTCTTAGGGCAGGGCAAGAGGGGCAGCTGCCCAGGGCCCCATGCTTTAGGGGGCCCCACATCGCTGCCCCCTCCCATGCTGTGGGCCAGGCAAGCCAGCCAAAAGCAGCAGCCCAGTTCAGCACTGCCAGTCCACCCCCAGCCACGTGAGCTGCTTTCGGCTATGTGCTGGAGCAGCAGGGAGGGGTTGGGAGGCAGCATGTGGCCCCTATCGCTACCCCCCGCCTCCCGCTGTGCTGCCTCCCCTCCCCACTGCTCCAACACGGACCTGAAAGCAGTGCATGTGGCCAGGGGTGGACCAGCAGCACTGAACCGGGCTGCCCTTTTGGCTGGTTCACCTGGTCCCCAGCATGGGACAGCCAGTGCAGGGACCCACCCCTTGCCTGGGACAGCCGGCCCTGTCCCCCAGCACTGGGGGGTTGAGTGGGGGCCCCACAGAGGGCATTTCACCCAGGGCCCCACACTCCCCTAGGGACAGCCCTTCCGGCACTGCAGGAGCGCCAAAAGCCTTTTTGAACATGATCCAATTCACCTTTAAATAAAGCAGCCTAACAATGCTTGGCTTCCCCAGGGCACAAGAGGGCTCCAAAGCATGTCACAACCATTCAGCTTCATACCACCTCCCCGCTCCCTCTCTGGGACAGAGAATGGCCCATGCCATCATACCAAAGCCACAAGAAAGAAATCCAGGAGTCCAGGCACAGGTAGGGATTGGGAGCCAGTTCTAACCTCTAGCCCAGCAGTTCCCAATCTTTTCCTTTACGTGGACCACTACATTGTCATCAAAAGCCTTTTGAGGAGTTCTGCAGGAGCTAGCCATTTTAAACATTTTTAACATAGCCTATGGGAGTCAAACCTGTATATCAAGGGGTATTGAAAGTGCAGCTACTTCTAGTAATTTATTATGCTCACTCACAAACCTAAAGCACTTATCACAGTACATTTACCTGCAGTAATTATCTTCCCCCCCCATAGACCACCTGCAGTACACTTGTGGACCACCAGTGATCCATGCACCACAGATTGGGAACCACTGCTCTAGATCCCACCGCTTGCCAGAACTGAGAAGAGAACCCAGGAGTCCTGGTTGCTAACCCTGAAGGCTTGAATATTTCACCAGCCTCACGGACTCCAGCAAGGCCGTAACAGACCCATCCTGCCCATAAGTAAATGGCCCTGGGCAGCCCTGGAGCCTGAATCCACCACCTAGGGCTGGCACTGCACACGTAGCAGCAGTAGAGATCTTACTGCTGCAGCATGTGGGGGGCACAGCATGGACCAGTAATGTATGGCATCAGTTTCTGTTTATTTATTAGGTGCATTACAGTAGTACCTTGGGGTCTAGCCAGCCTTTAACCCACACCTATCACAAAACACCTAACATGTGAGCAGCTCCAAGAGAAAAAGAGCTTTAATTATGGATCAGGCCCCCATTGTGTGAGGATCTGTACATTTATTAGGTGTATTACTATAGCACTTAGGCACTCATCCCGTACCAGCACCCTGAAAATCACTAACGTAATACTCCTAATAAATGAATATCACCTAACTCAATGGGGATCTGATCCATTTCAAGCACCTCCATGCTACAATAACACACCTAATAGAGTCACAAAAAATAACACAATCTGGGCCTGACCCATAACCAGGGCTCCAAAGCTTTACTGCAACACACCTAATATACTATGCCTAGCACAACAGGCTCCTGGACCATGACTGGGGCTCCTTTGTTCTGGGCCCTCATTATTAGATATTAGATGTATCAGAGCTTTACCTAGAGGCCCCACTAATGGACTAGAATCTCACTGTGCCAGGTGCAGTGCATTTATTAGGTGTATCAGGTAGCATGTCGAGGCCCCCTTCAGAAAGCAGGATCTCACTGCTCCATCCAAGGGGCCGTAATCAAAGTTGCGCTCCCCTGGAACTGTTGTTAATGGAAAGACTCCAGCTGGGTCCCAGGGGGCAGCTGTGGGGGAAGCGAGTCCTTTCTGGCAGAGCTAATCCTTCCCCAGGGCCTTGCCTGGGTGAAAAGAGAAAGCCATTCCTGGCGAGAGCAAATTAAATCATCACTTCTGCCTCTATTCAGATTTCATCAGCCGCCCCCGCCTGCCGTTAATCCCCATGCCTGGCTCACATGCCCAAGTGCTAGAGACACCATCACTTAGCACCCGCATCACGCACCATAATTAAATTCCTCCACTGTGCTGGGAAGGTGCTGCCGCCTGAGGAGACCCAGCTACGCCTGCTCTATAACTCCACCTGTCCCATCCACCCACATTGATTGCAGATTCCTCCACGCCCAGAATACACTGGGGGGGAGGGAGGGTAGCGGATAGCAAAGCTGGACTGAGGTGTGGCAGTGGAGAAGGGGGATGAATGCTGGGCTGGCAAAGTGCCGCGCAGCTCTCAGGACAGCCCTTGCCACAGCACTTGGTGCCACCTAGGAAAAACAGAGTATTGTTCCTGGATGGGTGCCTTGTCAGTCTCAGAGAACCCATTAAATTGTGGTGCCAACACTGAGGATAGGGCCTGCAGGAACCTGTCAAGCAGCAAGTGCCATGCCTCAGGGTACACCCTGTAGAAATGCCACCTGTTCTCCCCACCAACCCCCACATAGGTGAGATGCTGAGAAAGGTGACAAGACATTTGCCTCCTGTTTCCCCAGTGGTGACACCACTCCCTTCCTTGCCACAGCCTAGATGTCCCCCTGCTGCTAGTCCTGAGACAGAATGGCCACCCCCCTACCTCATGAGGTCTAAACGCATGGCAGAGCAAAGTCTGTAATGCTGCTTCGTCCTTTCTAATTATACCCCCCCAGTCCCCAGCATTGCCAGGTGACTACAGCTGCTTAAGGCAAGCAAGGAAAAAGTTAAAACCCTGCAATTAGAGCTGCCTCTGCCACAAGTGGGGACAGACAGGAGAAAGAGTTAACAGGGAAAGGGATTCAGGGAGACTTCTCATTAGTGGCTCCATCGAGTGCCCCTCACACTCCTGATCCTATTGAGCCAAAATGCGGCTCCTGGGAGTGGGTGGTGCCAGGAGGATGTGGGTTGCATCCTGGCACTCAGCTGGACCCCAGGGATGAGGGAAGAGCAGGAGCTAGGATGCCAGCTACAACCCAGAGGGAGCTCCAGGCATTCCCTCCATCTGAAAGCCAGACAGCGGCTGGCACAAAATGGGGTCCTGCTCTCGCACCTGTACCTCTAGCACCAGGTGGGCTCGAGAGCACAGCTGTGCCTGCTGCTGTCTGTGAAGGATACGGAGCCTGCATCACTGATCACCTGCAGCACAATGGTGATGGAGGTTCTGGGGTGCAGGGCACACAGGATAACCGCCTCACAAGTCTTCTTGATCAACTGTTCCCGGCTCTTCTCAAAGACACCTGGGGAAGAAGAGACAAGGCAGGGCTGAGCCAGGAGCGGGCAGATGAGGAGCAAGTCAAATGTTCTGTCTCCGGATAAACCCCTTCCCCAATATCAGCTCCTTCCACAGACCATGTTTGCTATGCAACCTTCTGCTTCAGCAGTCTCACCACAGCTCTGAATTCTCAATATTGAGCAGTCAGCCTGATTAGACTATGTTACAGAAGCGCAGAGGGACCCCATCCCACATTGCACCCCTGTTGTGCAAGCCACAGCACCAAAGCCCCCCCAGTTAAGATCAGGGTCCCTCATCATGCCAGGTGCTGCTCTCAGGATTGCCCCCCACCCCCATAAGATCAGGAAGGTTTCCATTGTAACAGGCACTAGAGACAGTAGGGGAGTCCCTGCCCCAGCAAACTTTAACACCTAACTAAACTAGACAAATAGAAAGAGAAGTGAGTTGCCCAGGTCAAACAAAGAGTCTATGTCATGGCAAGGACTTGAACTTCTGGGTTCTAGCCTAAAGCCTTAACAACAAGGCCAGCCCCTCACTACAGCATCACTGCTCGCCTTGGTTTTCCAATTTGAAAAATGGGGTGAATAGTCCATCTTGTCTATTCAGAGTCCTGTTCCAGTGATGCCACACCCAACCCTATACTTGATGGAGGTCTCCCCCGTATGCTGGTGCTGCAGAAGTGTGTGCCTCCCCAGCAACAGGCAATGCAATACAGACCAGAAATGTAAATAGTTCCACTGAAACAAATTCTCTTTTGTTCCTTAGTGTATTTATTTGCTGCTGAAGTGCCTCTGGGAATCTGACAGCTTTAAAAAAAGGAACTTGGTGCAATGATTGCAGCAAATGTGCGAACCTCTGATGTCAACAACTTTGCTGAACTTCCGCAAGGCAAGCTGCAGATGGCCCAGCTGCAAGGGGGGGGGCACCCTGACAGACCATTCTAGGGCAGCCTGGGGTGAGCAGCAGCCTTTGTTGTGGCATGATGGAGAAACTTAATATTTCCTTCCAGTCTGGACTAAGGTAGGGATTACATGGCCTTATGCCAAGCTATTCTATCCACCTGCACCTTCTCCATCCATCCACACATATGCTCCTTCCTGCCCACATCCTTCCATTTATTTCCCCTGCTGCACACACCTCCTTCCACATGCACCCCACATTCACCTCAGCACCTTCAAATCATCAATGTATTTATCCTCAACCACACCCCCAGAGTAGGGCCGTACTGTTATCCCCATTGTACAAATGAGGCTCTGAGACACAGCAAAATGACCCAGGTCACACAAGAAGCCCACGGCAGAGCAGAGATTCTACTATGGTCTGCCCAATTTTCTGTCTGCCATAGAAACAGCACAATCCAAGCTGCAGGACAGCAACCCAAATCCCATTGGGCATGCAGCCCATTTAGCTAGAGGGCAACAGTTTTCAAAGTACAGATGGACGCAGCTGCCATCTTGTGAATATGCACCTGGTTAGAGCACCAGCCCACAAGCAGTGATTTCCCATCACAGGGTCTAAATAGAGTGCAGATGCCACTCACACCAGTTTGTCACCACTACACTTGCACAGCTTGCTGGATGATCATAGCTCAAGGAAGCCAGGGCCAGACACACTGGGTGGGTAGTGTAAATAGCTCATGAAGCCTTAGCTAGGCATGCTGGTGGATAGTGGGAGAACTGCTTTGAAAGATGTGAAATCTGTTCACCGCTTTCACGGCAGGGTCAGTGGTCAGCCCCATGCTAACTAATAATGATGACCTCTTGTTATTGTAAGGCTTATTTTAAACTTATGAGCAGGGTTTGTTTTCGAGAATATAGTGATTTCTTTTGTTTTTAAATAGCAGCCTCAAGAGCTTTTCTTCAAGGCCTAATCATGGTCCACATTTTACCCATCCGATGTGCAGGGGGTGGCCACATTTCATATTAGCCTTCAGTAGAATTCCACATCTACAACCGAACATCTACAAACATCTACAACCAACAACCATAACCCAAACCATTGGGCCTAGAACCATTGGCCCTAGGACTAGGGTTAGGGCTAGGGTTAGGGCAGGGGTCAGCAACCCCCAGCACATGTGCCAAACTTGGCATATGTGAGGATCCTAAGGAGCATGCAGTACTGTTCAGGCTCCCCTGCTGGCCCTGTCCCCAAGCATGGCCTGGAGGTTAGGACACAACAGCCACGTTCTCAGGCTCCCACAGGCTGCACTTCCTCCCTCCCCCCTGGTCTGTTTAAGTGGTGTTGGGGGACACTTGGGACAGCAGTTGAGCAAGGGTGGGGGTGACTCACAGCATGGCACAACCTGACTCGGCAGCCAGTACATTTCAGCAGCTGGTGCTGTGGGAGGCTCAGGGGTTGGCACGGTGCAGCATGGCTTGGGGGCCAGCCTGAGGCTCAGACAGCACTGCCGCCCAAGGTTCCAGCTGACATGGTGGGGGGTTCAGGGGCCAGTGCAGCAGCTGGCATGGCTGAGCTCAGCTGGGGTGGGCCAAACCTCGGGCGGTGGTGCAGGCCGAGCCCCAGGCTGGCCCTCAAGTTGCGCTGCGCCATGCCAGGCCCCCCAAGCCACGCTGGCCTGAGCCACCTGCCACACCTTGCCTTCAGCCCAGCTGAGCTGAGCCATGTCGGCCACCGAGCTGCACTGGCCACTGAGCCCCTGAGTCAGGACTCTCCGCGCTGTACCGTGCTGTGAGTCACCTCCACCCCAACAGGGGGGAGCACGAAAGTGTAACCTGCAGGAGCCAGGAACCTGAGACCACCTGCCCCCAGGGACCCTAACCTCCCCCCCACCCAGAGTCCCTGACTCCACCCCCCTTTGGCCCCATCCCCGGCATCTGCTGAGGGTGCAGTGAGTGGGGCTGGCATAGGGGAGGGCAAAGGCTGCTGACCCCTGGGTTAGGGTTGAGCCTAAGATTAGGGTTAGGATTACATCTACAAACACCTACAACCGAAGAGTAACTTAAAACATGCTTCAGAAAGTTTAAAGGCAGAAGAAGCCACACAACCTAGTCTGAATTCCTGCACAATGCAGGCTAGCAAACCCCATGCCCACATCTAAACCAATATACCTTTTACTAACAGCCCCTCACCAAGGTCCAGAAGGCCATCATGACAGTACAAACACTTACCTGGGAGCCCCACTTTGGGCTTGAGCAGCACTTCCACGGTGGCCTTGTCGTACATCTCCTTGCTGACTTTCACCTCTGCTGGGCCATACAAGCCAGCGAGGACCGACGTGTCTCCTAAGGGCAGAGAAGAGGCCGGGGTGAGACACAGCACCTCAGCTCCTTTGCGCTTCTCCCCCGGGCCCTGAGGGCCTACTGGGATGGGGTCAGAAACTGAAAGCCCATAGACGTGGATGGGAGCAGGAGCACTTAGCCCAGGCCCCCCCAAGGAGGGTCCCCAAATGGAGGGGACTGGAGAATGCTCCCCACAGGGCCTCCGTCGAGAACGCAGGTGGCATCTCCCAGAGCCCCTCTTAGCCAGGCTACCAGGGACCCCAAATTATGCGACTGGCGGGCGAGACTTCCACAAGACACCCCCAGAGGGGGAAATCGAGGAGCCTCCATGGACCCACCGGGAACGGTAGAGCCGGAGGAACTGCCCCAGGAAACCCCCTGGGAGGGAGCAGGAGGGTCCCTGGAGAAGTGGGGGGCGTGTAAATGGGGCTGGGAAGAACCGGGGGGCGGGGCAGGAGCCTGGGGTCGAGGGATCCCAGGGGGAGGGTCGGTGCCGGGGTCAGGGGTCAAAGGTCGGGGCCGGCCTCACCTTGCAGGAAGGTGGCGGAGCCGTCGGGCCGGCCGAGGAGGCCCAGCTCGCAGGAGAAGGCCCGCAGGGCGCAGCCGCCTGACTCGGTCCCCATCACGCCGCCGCCCGTCCCTCGCCGAGCAGCGACCCACGAGACCGCGCACTTCCGCTTCCGGGGCGAGGGGACCATTCAAGCCCCGCCCCCAGACCGTAGCCCCGCCCCGTCAGCGCCGCTCCGCTCCCGCCGAGCGAACGGGAGTTGAGGGGCGGGGTTACGCGCGCGGGGCGTCACTAAGTTACCCCGACAACGGGCGCCCTGCCCCCTCCCCGCCCCCGAGCGTTACCATGGTGACGCGCCGCCGGACGGGGCGGGGCTTAGGCCAGTCAGTCCCGCCTTCTGCACCGAGATGGCGGCGGGCCGGGGCCTGTGGCGGGGCCTGGCCCAGCTGCTGCTGCTGCGGGGCCCGCGGGGGGTTCGGGGTCTCGGCACGGCCGTGAGTGACCGCGGGCGGGCGGGCGATCCTGGCCCCAGCGCTCTGCGCGCAGCTCCCAGGGTTGATCGGGGCCGCGGGGGTTGCGGCGCCCGGACGCCTGGGTTCCCCGGCCCGGCCTGGGGGCGAGGAACCGGAGCCGAGGGCCCAGATCCCGGAATGCTGGGCTCGATCCCCGCGTGGCGCCTCTCGTGCCTCAGTTTCCCCACCTGGCGGGCTCCTGTGGGGCCCCACCGGGGGTGCCGGATGTGGGGAAGTCGCCCCCCACCATGCACCGACTCTTCCCTTAGTGAAAAGCAGAGAAAACTGCCCCACGGGCGGGTCATGCTTTACTGGGGTTTGCCTGGGCCTGAGTGGGTCATTTTGGGAGGCAGGCGGGCCGGGCCCCATACCCGTGTCAAACAGCACGTTTAGGTTGGTAGTGGCTTGCTGATCCCAGCTGTCAAAGAGACAAAGTGGGTGAGGGGATATCTTTGATTGCACCCACTTCTGTTGGTGAAAGAGACACGTTTGTAGGCCCAGCTCTCGTCCCACCTAGGGTTACCAGATACCAAAGTGTGGAAAGGAGGACAGGGAAGTAGGAAAAGAAGGACATTGGAGGACACATGGAGAAAATGTAGTATTAATGTGATATTCTTCTGTTTTTAGCGGGCCCTGGAACGCTTCCCCCTAAAAATAGGGCGTTTGGGGCATTCCAGCATCCTTTAACCCCTGTCAGTAAAAAGCCAACCAAAATCATGTTTTTTTAAAATGCCAGCTGGATGGAGGAAATGAAGGTAAAAAGGAGGACATGTCCTCCTTTTGTCTGACATCTGGTAACCCGAGCCGCACCAGAAGTTGGATGAGTAAAACCTGTTGTCTCCCCTATTTTGCACCTTGCTCATGATGTGTGTTTGTTTACTTTGGGACATTCTTCTCACTAATCTCTCTCTAACGGATGTTGACAGCTGCAGTCACGCGCCCTCTTTAAATTTTGTTCCCAGTCCCAGCGTCTCCTGGCCTTGAACTGACATTAAGGAGAGCATGGTGTTTGTTTAGTCAAACCAGCCCCAAGCTGAGAATCCAAGTGCAAAACAAATGTAATCAGCTGTTAAAACAGGGCTCATGATCCTAGCCAAGAAAATCCCGAGGTCATCTTGAATCTTGCCGTGCTCTCTGCTGGCCAACCACCGATGTAGGAGAGGAATATGTTATTCAAAGCCAAATGAAGGGCACCTCGTATCGATTGATTTACGGAGGAAACTTTAAAAGCTGCTGGACTCTTAGATTCTGGGGCCAGAAGGGACTCCCCCTCATCCTATTGTTGGCTTCTTTAGGCCTTAACAAGCTGGGAAAGCGGCATCCCTAACACAGATTCTTGCTATGATCTGAGTCCACCCAGCCATGCCGGCACTGGTTTAAAACTCATCAAGGCTATAAACCCGGGGGCAGGGAACTGTCTTTGGTTTGCATTTGTGCAGCAGCTGCACTGAGACTCCAAAGAGCGAACAGAGCATTGAGCCCATGCAATATGGCCACCAAACGATACAAGTGTGGGGGCCACTGACTTGTATCCCAGTGCTTTCCTATAGAGCCTGCTGCTGCATGGACACATGCGGGGAGATGTTTCTGAGAGCAGTGCCCCCACATAAGCCATGTCCTGTTTCCTTCCCTACCAGCACACACTCCGGCAGCAGCAAGAATTCACCTCACTGGAGGAGAAGCCACAGTTTCCCGGTGCCTCAGCTGACTTTGTGGAGAAGCTGGATTTTATCCAGCCCAATGTGATCTCGGGGATCCCCATCTACCGTGTCATGGACCGGCAGGGGCAAATCATCAACCCTGATGAAGATCCCCAGGTGAGGGCAAGAGGCTGGCAGGATGTGGGGCTGGAGCTCAGGTCCCATCTCAGTCACCCCACCCCAGTTCCCTGGGGTTCTGCCCAGCACAGCGAGATACACACCAAGGCAGGATGCATTGAGTCTATCTTCCGGGGCTTTGTCTAGTGCAGTGTTAAAACCCTGCTCTCCTGGCCCTCTTCTTCTGAATTCCCCCCGGCACCACTACTACTCATTCTGCCCCTTGCCTCTCCCTACCTTGCTGCGTGGGGCTGGACCCAGGAACATCTGTTGGCTGTTGCCATGACCCTTCATCCAGGGGTTAAAGTAAGCCAGAATGCGGCAGAATGGCATTCTGGAGCCCCACTATTTTTGGGGCTCAGCGTTCTGGGGCAGTAGGGGAAGATGGCACGGCATCGCGGAGGATTGGGGAAGGGTTGGGGGACCAGCAGTGAGACAGGGGCTGGGGCCAGTAGCTGGGGTGGGGGGCAGGCGTTTAGGGGCAGTAGCTGGGGTGGGGGGCAGGCATTTGGGGGGCAGTAGCCAGGATGCGAGAGGGGGCCTGGAGTGGCATGAGGGGGGCCTGCCAAGTTTAGGAGGATTCTGGGACCTGCCAAATTATACTTTAACCCTTGCCTCATTCTACCTAGCTGTCATGGTTGTGCTCCCTGAGTGCTTGACACAGGAGCAGAGATCTGAACTATGGTGGCTTCTCCCAGGCAACTCTCCGTCAGTTCTTCTAGTTCTGGTGAATCACAAGCCCCTGCCCCCACCCCAAAAACAGCACCCAGGACCAGCTGCAGTGGGGGCCTGTTACTCACTGCTTTGGGAGATGCAGTCCAGATTCCTGTCACCATTCAACCCCCTCTTGCATGGTATGAGTGACACGTGTCATAGGCCCCCCCATGGCTTCTTGCTGTTTCAGCTTTCCCAGGAACAGGTGCTGAAGTTTTACAAGACCATGACACTGCTCAACACAATGGACCGGATCCTGTACGAGTCTCAAAGGCAGGTGCGTCCACTTGGGGGTTGTGTGGTGGATGCCAGGGCTTGCTTAGGATGGGTGGAAAGGCCACGTGATTTGTTCCTGCTGCTTCATAGAATGATAGACACATCAGGCTGGAAGGGAGTTCATCCTGTCCTTTGCCAACTTCTTCTTGTCCTACCCCATGGACACAGAGACCTATTGATCCCCTCCTCTGTAGAACAGCTCATCACAGATTGTATCCCTCCTCAGTCATCTTTACTCCAGACTAGCTGTGCCCAGTTGTTTTAACCTTTCCTCCTATGTGAGGTTTCTAAACCTCTTCTCATTTTCGTGGCCCTCCTCTATATTCTGTCCAATTTGTCCCTATCTTTCCTAACACATGATGCCCAGAACTGAACACAGTATCTGGCTCAGACTTCCCCAGTGCCGAGCCAAGGGGGACAGGGACCCCCTGTGTCTCATCTACCACACTCCTGTTAATGCATCCCAGAATGCCATTTGCCTTTTTCACAGCTGCATCCCACTTCTGACTTGCCCAGCTTGTGGTTCCCTTGAACCCATTATCGGAAGCATGGCCACCTGGCCAAGTCTTCCCCATTCTGCAGTTGTGCAATGGATTTTTCATTCCTGGCTGAACCACTTTGTACTTGTCTTTATCTGAGTTTTCTTGTGTTGGATATTTAGTGTATTTTAGAGCAGTTAGCTCATGGCAACGTTCATGTTACCAGGGCACAGCACTGGGAGTCAGGATTCCTGGGTTCTATCCTCAGCCTGAGGAGGAAAGTCAGGTGTAGTGGTTCGTTCAGCAGGTATTGGGTGTCAAGATTCCTGGATTCTAGCCCTATCTCTGCTGTTGACCCTGGGTATGTCCTGAAGGCATGTTCCTGTTTTGTGCCTCAGTTTCCCCCATAGTGATGAGAACACTTCCCCTTGCAGCCCTCATTTAATCAAGCCATGTTCCTTTTCCAGGGCAGGATCTCCTTCTACATGACCAACTATGGGGAGGAGGGGACACACATAGGCAGCGCAGCAGCTCTGGATGACACAGACCTGGTGTTCGGGCAGTACCGAGAAGCAGGTAACAGCTAATCAGCAGGAGTTTAACCCCCCAGCTCATCCAGGCCCTGCCTGCCGGCAGACACCCCAACCTGCTGGTGGAGCCAGCCTGGGTGGATGAGGCTGTTCTGTGTAGTGATCACTAGGGGGCAGCATAAGTCTAGCCTTGTGGCCAGGCCTGCTGACTGTGACTGTTCCATCAGGCTGGGATGGTCTGTGCATCGAATCCCTTGGCCCCAGCTCACAGGGATGCTGAGCCAAAGCCATGCTGGGTGGGCTTGGGCTTTTACAACTGTCAGTGTTTTCCAGCCCCTCCCATGGTCAAACGTGGCTCTCATCTGTGAGGCAGCAGTGATCCAAGCCCCTAGACCCTCCAGCCAGGGCAGATCTATGGGGAGGGAGGAGCCAGGGATTCCCAGGCTCCAGCCACTGGGACTGTAACCCAGCTGTGCTTCTTTTGGCCCCAGGTGTGCTGATGTACCGGGGTTATCCCCTGGACCTGTTCATGGCGCAATGTTACGGCAACGCCAGCGACCCCGGTAAAGGCCGCCAGATGCCGGTGCACTATGGCTGCAAAGACCGGCACTTCGTTACCATCTCGTCCCCGCTGGCCACGCAGATCCCCCAGGGTGAGCCTTTCAGTGGCATCTGGGGCCCTGAACCCCTCGAACAGCCACCCACCGAATCAGGTGCCCCTTGGGTTGTCGGAGAACTGCCACAGCACAAGGCTTTGTCTTAAAGTGCCACACAACTCCTTGTTGTTTTTTTACTGGACTAGACTAACACGGCTATCCCTTTTGAAACTTGCAGCCATAGCCACCTAAGAGGGAGTCACTGTCCCTGTGTTGATGGGCCGGGGGGGGGGGGGATTGGATTGGGGAACCTTCCTGCCCTGACCTGCAGCCCCTCCCCATGCTCTCCCCTCTGGCCTGCTAATCCCAACCTGAGCCCTACCACACAGCCCAATCTAACCTAGAGACCCAGAGGCCAAACCTAGCACCGCTCCCACCTAGCCAGCTGGGGACGAGGGAGGTTCATCTTGCCAGGGCCCATGCATAATCTTTCCAGGCCCACTACAAACTCATAATGGGTTTATTCATTTACTCCTGGTAATGGGAGTTGCAGCTTCGGCCAGGGCTTCTTGGGCCCCAGTAAAGGTACCCCGGCGGGTGACCTGACACAGCTGATGTGATGGGCCTGCACTAATCTTCCCTTGCTGCTCCGTGTTCCCACAGCTGTGGGTGCTGCCTACACCATCAAGCGGGACAACGCCAGTCGGGTTGTGATCTGCTACTTTGGGGAGGGCGCAGCCAGCGAGGGTGACGCCCATGCTGGCTTCAACTTTGCCGCCACCCTTGAGTGCCCCATCCTCTTTTTCTGCCGCAATAATGGCTACGCCATCTCTACGCCCACCTCGGAGCAGTACCGGGGCGATGGCATAGGTAGGAGTGGGGGGAAGGAGTCAGGGAGAACCCTGGGGGGAAGGGGCTGGAGGAGCAGCAATATGGGGGCGGGGAGGAGATCCAGCTGTGAGGGGAGCCCCAGCCTCTGGATAGCCAAGTGGTTTAAACTTAGCCTTGCTCCAATCTCTGGGGCATCCCTGGGCACCCTTTGGTTCAGAGCCAGCACCCACCCTACCCTGGAGCTGGAACCTGCTGTCAGCCCCATTAGCATTCCCTGTCCCAGAGCCCCACCTTGCTGACAGGTTGCCATCATGCCCTTTTCTGGCAGAGCAGCCCCAATTGCCTGGGACACTCAGATCCGTGAGGTTCCCAGTGCACTTACCTGTCCTGGGGCTGTGAGGTGCAGATGAGTCCCTAGCTACCAGTAGCTGGAGATGCTACTAATGGCCGATGCCTCCCACCCAGCTTCTCCCTTCTCATCTGTCCATCTCCTGTGTCGGGTAACTCCCTCTCCTGGTGAGATCATTGCCAAGGCAATTCCCCCCAAGCCATGTTCTCCTAGGGTGAAGCAAGCCCCACGTCTAAGGCAATGTCAACATCCCCCAGGGTCATTCCTTTGTGTTGGTGAGGCAGAGAGAAATAGGAGGTCAGGGTTGAGTGGAGAAGGAGGCTAGGGTAAGTCGGGGGGATTGCTAGTGGGCTGGGGGGACAGGGTTGGATTGATGATGAGGAGGGTCATTACTATTTGGATAGGGGGATGCCAGCTGTTGGGGAGGGGCAGGACAGAGCCAACAGAAGGACAGGAGAAGGGGACTTGGTAAGGGGGGTTCTGATCATGACCAGTGACTTCTCCCCCCCAGCGGCTCGTGGCCCTGGCTATGGGATCACATCCATCCGTGTGGATGGCAACGACGTCTTTGCCGTGTACAATGCCACCCGTGAGGCCCGGCGCCGGGCCATCGCCGAGAACCAGCCCTTCCTCATTGAAGCCATGACCTACAGGTGGGGCTGGGGGCGTGGTCCAGGCAGCAGATGGGACTGTGAAATTAGGTGGGGGTGTGGCCTAAAGCAGGGGGACCTGTGGAGGTGCAGGGGTGATGGCTGAGGTGCAGGGGGTGTGGCCATAGGTCTGACACATTGCCCTCTCTCAGGATTGGGCACCACAGCACCAGTGACGACAGCTCAGCCTATCGCTCAGTGGATGAGGTGAACTACTGGGACAAGCAGGACCATCCCATCTCCCGCCTGCGTCACTACATGCTGGGGCGGGGCTGGTGGGATGAGCAACAGGAGAAGAGCTGGAGGAAGAAATCCCGCCAGAGGGTGAGTGAGCTCCTGGTCCCCACAACAGGGCATGACTCCCCAGGGTACCCCAGCCTTGGCTGGCACCCAGTGGGGTGGGGGCTGGAGCCCCCCTGGCTTGGCATCCAGGGTTGGGGATGAGATGTCAAGCAGAATGACTCCACTGGCTGGGCCAGAGCCAACAACCTGGAGGTTAAGAGGATGGTAAGGAGGGGAGAGGCTGAGAGCCAGGACACCTGCGTTCTCTCCTGGCTCTGGGAAGGCAGCAGGGTCTAGCGGGTAGAGCAGGGAACTAGGACTCATGGCTTTTCTCTTGGCTTTGGGATGGGAGCGGGTGCTGCTGGGCCTGGCTGATGCTGCCTACCCCCGGCAGGTCATGGAGGCGTTTGAGCAGGCTGAACGCAAACTGAAGGCCAGCCCGCAGCACCTGTTCTCGGATGTGTACCACGACATGCCCCCCCACCTGCAGCAACAGCAGGAGTCACTGGTGCGGCACCTCCGACTCTACGGCGAGCACTACCCCCTGGAGCACTTTGAGAAGTGACACCCTTGCCCCTTCCCTCACCCCAGCCTGCCTCAGCTTCCTAGGGCTGCACGATGCTAGGGCAGGAGTCTCTGCGTGTGAGTCCAGTGGGAGATGGCTTGCCTGAGGGAGTCTCTGCCCATCCCCCCCAAGTGCCCTTTCCAGCCCTGCACCAAGCTCACGCAGGGGTGTGCCTGGTGCTCAGCTGGGGCAAGTGGGCGACTCGGGCTCACAGAGCAGGGAGGCTTGGGAAAGCAGCACTCCTCCCTCCCCACTTCTCTGGCTACCATCAGTCTGCCTGCCAGCCATAGGGATGAATCCAATGCACCCATCCCATTTTGCTTGGCACCTGATGCTGCAGGGAGGCGTGAGGGGGGATCTTTGTGCCACCTGATAAATTGGTCACTGATTCTATTGAATGGTGCCCTGAGCTGCTCTGGTCAAACCAGGTTGAACCTCTGCCTGTGAGCTGGGGAGGGGGCAGCCCCACATTCACCTAGCTCTGGTCCGGGACTGGGCACTGCCCTACCTGCTGTTACAGGAGGGGTCTGGTGTTCATAAATCCAGCCCCATCCCAGCCCCCCAGGGCCTGGCTGTACTTGGGGGGAAGGTGATCAATAAACTTTCTATGCATGAACGGCTCCCTGCCACTGTGTCTTGTCTTACCTTGGCATCCATTTCCATGGCCCCAGCCACCCCATGCATCCTTGGCTTCTTGCTGTTCTGAGGATAAAGTTCCACTGCATCAGCTGTGCGCCACGGCATCTCCTCCCTGGGTTGGGCCTAGTGAGTGATTGGGGTAAAATACAGGGGTTGCAGGTGCCAAGGAGCTCCCTTGTAGCAGAGGGGAAGCAATGCCCCTAGCTGCTGTGCTTGTCTGAACCAGGCTACAATGGCTAGGAGAGGCAAGTTTTGGGGACCACATATCAGTCTCCAACCTTGCATGTGATGCCAAGCACAGTCTGCTGGAATGGTGCCAGCTGCCACCAGCAGCTATGGTTAAAGTGGTGGCAGGAGGGTGGGTGCTGGGACCTTCCTGCTGTGCCCATCTGACTACACCCACTGAGGGGGACACAGTAACTGCTGGTGGCAGCTTCCAAGGGTAATAGGGGTGCAAGGACTGAGCCACACCCAGGGGGTGGTTTGTTCTGGCCTGGGGCCCTAGAGAAACCAACTCAAACCAAGGGTCAGTAGCCAGCTGATACCCCTGTGCCCCCAACTCTGCCCGTGCCCCTCTCTCCTAATGCACAGCCCCCTACTAGCCCAGCCCGGTCCCCCAGCTCTGCCCCCTCACTCCCACCCCCACTTGGGGGCTTGTGAGGGGGAGGAACAGAGCAGCGCCAGGCACATAGTTCAAGACATACCACTCCCTCTATCCCCAAACAGCAGCAAGGACGCAGTCCAGCCAAACGCTTTAATGACGTTGCAGGGCAGGTTGCCCTGGGCACACACAGCCCCGCATCCACATGGACTTGGAGCTGGAGGAGCCAGTTAAACACCACAGGAGGAAGCCGTGGTTCTGTCAGCTGCAACTGAGCCAGCCCGGTGAACAGGCCTCAAACTTGGCACATTCTCTTGCCCTGTCCAGCAACTCAGGCAGTCCCACCAGGGCCCCTTGGGCCAGCCTAGTCTTGGGCCAGCCTAGTCTTAGCCCAGCTGCATGTCTGCTCAGACCCAGGCCGTCAGCATTTCAACTGGGGATTGACCAGCAGCTGCCACAGCCGCATTGTCTGCTGGGGGCTGCGCTGATGGACCAGCACGAGCTGGCGGTGCACACAAGGGTCATCGCGGTCTTTCTCGGCAATGTCAAATGTCTGGAATTCAGGGTGGGCCTCAGCCTGCACCCCCAGTGCCTGGAAACAGAGCCCTGTGTAGACATCGTCAATGGGATAGAAGGCCACATGCTGGGCCATCACAAGGAGGGCCTGGACCAGGCAGCCTGAGAAGACATAGCCACCCCCGCCAGCATAGGGCGGGTATGGCCCCACATAGAAGGACTCAGGGATGTAGTACTTGCTCTTGGCCACGCGGAAGGGGGAGGCATTGGCCATGATCTGCCCAGTGTAGAGCATCTGGGCCCGGTGGACATCCAGTGAGGCCAAGTATGCTAGCAACCGTGGTGTGTTGATGAAGACATCATCATCTCCCTTGAGCACAAATTGCACATTGGGGCAGTGTGCCAGGACCCAGTGCAGGAAGAGAAAGTCCTTGAGGGTCAGGTTGAAGAATGTGTCCTCAAAGTCCCACACAAGGATGTCCCCAAAGGCCTGGCTCTCATAGGTTAGGAGGCGCCGCAGGTCAGGCTGGTGCTGCCCATGGGCCGCACCCAACAGAAAAAGGGTGCGCACTGGCCGCCCCTCTGGCTCTCCCTCCTGGCCCCAGGTCTCCCGCACAGCCTGGCGGGCAGCAAAGTTGCCCGGCACCGATTTGATGGCCAGCAGAAGGAAGGTGCGGTTGCCAGCACACTTGTGTGGCTGGTTCACCAGCAGAGGGAAACTGCGGCAGGCAGCATGCAGCACAAAGTGCTGGTGCCGCTCTGGGTACAAGGCGAAGTCCCTGATCTCAGCTGCTGCAGCTGGGCCAGCCCCACAGTCCCATGTGAGGTTGGTCAGCCCCCCCTCCAGCACCTGGAATAACCTGTGCTGTTGGCGATTCCAATAGGCATCCGCCTTGGGGATGCTCTGGCGCAAGCGCTGCAAAGAGACGTTGATATGGAGCACGAGGTCCGTTAGATCAGCCCCCAGCGGCTCAGTGGATGGGACAGGGCTGGTGGGGGTAGTGGGCTCAGGTGGGAGCAGGTGCTCGGGTTGCTCGATGCTCCAGTCAATGTAGGCCTTCAGGGTCAACAGCGTCACCAAGGCCAGGGCCACCGTCAGCAACTTGGCACACTTCATGATCCTCCCCCATCATGGAGCCTGCAACACAAGGGGCAGAGGGGTCTGGAGCCATGACAGGGCCCTGGGAGTGCACAGAGGTCCTACTGGGCTGGGGCAGGGCCTCAGTTTCCCCATTATGACTGCATGGCCAGCACTGCTAAGCTCCACCTTCACACTCCAGCAGACCTGCTGTGGCAAAGCACCAGAGCCGAGGTGGGTGTTGCTGACCAAAGAGAGGTGCTGGGAAGGTTTTCAGGGTGGGTTGGGATGCCTGTGCGGCTTCATGGCTAAATCACTGGCTGTGCTTGAGAGGGCGGTTTCACTACACTCCCTGTCTGGCCTGAAAACCTTCCAGGGCCTTCTCCTGGGTCAGCAAACCCCAGCTCAGCTCTAGCTGCCAAGGAAAGCTGCCAGGGACGAGGGAGGCTGGGAAATTGCCACAGCAAAGATGCTGCAGTTGCTGAACAGAGGAAGGAGTCAAGGCCCTGAATGATACACCAACAAGGGGGACAAGAGACCAATGACCCTAAACCCCCAAGGCTGAGACACTGAGCTAGCAATGCCACTGGTTTGGCCACGGTCTGGCATCGCTGAGTGAATTTGGGTACACCAGCTGTGCCTCCCCAAGTGGCCCTGGCAGTGACACCATCCACCATGAACTAGTCATTACCAGATCAGCTTGGCTGGTGCACACACCACACCAGCAACATCATGCCAGCACTGAGGCCTTCCCTGGCAGGGAAGCGTGGTAAAAAACTGCCCCTGGGTGAGCTTGGTGCAGCAGGTCCTGGTGCCACGCTGACGTCAGGGTCTTTGCCCAGTCCCAGACTCCCACCTGCCAACCAGCACCTGACCATGCACTGGCCCAGGCAATTTCTCTGGGAGGCTAGAACAGGGGTCTTGTGGGCCAGGTGGTGTGACGAGTGGAGATGCAGCCATGGCGCAGGCTTCCCTTTGCGTCCTTTACTCTCTCTCTCCCCACCCAAAGGCCCCTGCAGAACCAGCTCAAAGTACCTCTGGGCACCAGTCTTGGGTGCTGCCCCAGAGTCACCCCCCCCCAGCTCAACCCACCAAGACTCCCTCACCCAGTTAGTGTCTCAGCTACTGCACTGCTGCCAGCCAGCCATGTGGGCTATTGCGCCCCCCCCCCCCCCATTCAGCAATGTACCTTTGCCTTGCACACCTAACAAGCTCATCGTGCCCTCCAGCTCTTGCAGAGAGGACAGGAGCAGCTGGTTTTTCATCCCTCACCCATTTGTATCCTTTCGGCACGTCCTCTCTGATTCAACCCCTTGCCATCAGCCCCCCCCCACCGGTGTCCCCCAGCCCTGAAGACAGCAACTCCCAGCTGGACAGCGCATCCAGGGAATGCCCGCTCCACAGAAACCAGTCCCTGTGCTACCTTCTCCAACTCATGGCCCTGGAGCTGGGGCTGACTCCTCCCCCACCTTGGGGTCCCCCCTGCTCCACTCGAGGCCCCTTTGGGGTTTAAAGATTCCCGGTGAAAGCTCCACCAAGCCCTCCTTCCTAGGCTTGCTCCTGCTTCCTCTGCCACCCCAAGCCTGACTCGGGGCCTGCAGTGGGGTTTCTCTGGGGATCTAGTGGGAGCCTGGGGTACGTCAGGCTCCATGGCCAGGGGCTGTGGGGCTGGAAATCTGTCGGGCCAAAGATCAGGTGAGGCAGCTGGGTCCCAGACCTTGCTTCCAGCAGTTACATAGGATTAATTGGCCCATGGAGCTGAGCCAGCTGCCTCAGGCCTGCCCCAATCAGACCACAGGTCTCAGATCACCATGAAGGCACTATACCTTGTGACCAAAGGACAGATCAGTGGCCATCCCATCACCTGGGACCCAGCACCTGACACACCCTGGCCTTTACTGCTCTGGCAGGAGAAGGTTTGCACAGCATTCTCTGCCTGTTTGGCTTCATTAGAGATTTCCTGCCTGCCTAATGAGGCAATTCATTTGGACCAGGCCACCGGCCTTGGCCATCTAGTTTAACCATCCGTAATTGATTATTTGCCTCATGGGGGCATCTATAGCAATGCCAGCCACAGGGTGGGGGGTGTTAATTCAGCATCACTCCCAGGCTGGACAGAACCATGCCTCAGACAAACCTTCCTGAATGGAGCTGAACACTGCGAGGTTGGGGGGGGGGGTGTCACACACTTAAAAACACAATCTCAGTCCAACCCGACACTGCTTCAGGTACCACCTTGCAAGAGGGAATGCCTTTGGGGATAAGCCCTTTGAAGCCACCCCTGGAGAGAATGGCATATCTGTAGAGCCCTGCCCGGATACAAAATAAGTGGATCCATAGCCAACCTGCAACTGCAAGAAATGGTCTGCAGATATCCGTGTTGTATCCATGGAGGTGGATATAATGCGGATATCCGCATATTTGCAGGGCTCTAGCTCTGTGCAGATAAAAATATGTGGATCCATATCTGATTTGCATCCGCAAGAAATGGTCTGCAGATAACCGTGTTGTATCCGCGAATGCGGATATCCACAGATTTGCAGGGCTCTACATATCTGTTTCCCACTGGGGATCAAGCAAGGGGCTTGTAGTTAAATAGGCTGACTTTAAACAGGCGTTAGGATTCACACTGATACAGCAAATGACCAGGCTCCAAGCAGGGGGCCGGCCCAGGCCTTGGGGAGCGGTTGGAAGGACAGACACTGACCAGTGTCCTGAAGCTTGGGGCAGTGATTTCTGCTCTGTTTTCTCTGGATGCTTTTACCTAAAGGATAGCACCCGCTCACTTAGAAAGAAGATGGGGCAAGGAAGCCACACACTGGCTCCAGTAGGGAAGCACAAGAAGTGGAGGTGGTCTGGCTTGTGCTCGGAGTAACAGTGTGGGCAAGAGGCTGGGCAGCCTGGAAGTACCCAAGGTCCAGGAGAGATACAGGGCTGTGGGTATCTGCCTGAGAAAGGCAGGGTTGAAGGGCTGGAAGCCAGCAGGTGGGTGTCGTTGCTGGATGGCTGAAGGTACAGTTGTTCTGCACCAGGATAATCCCTGCACTCCACGGTACCTTGCGTGACTCAACATGGGACGTGCTTTGCTCCTGAGCTGGCCATTCCTCATGCCAGGTTTCAGCTTCCCTGTATCCCATCTCTGCAAAGAAACAATCAGCAAAGGAGGGAGGGTCAGAGAAACAGCTTGCTGCAAAAGCCACCCAGAGACCCACACCGACCAGCTTGGCTCATCAACTCTAGGGTCAGAAGTAACCAATATGATCATCTGAGGTCTGATCTCTGCGGTCTGGCCGCCACCAGCACAATGTATGGCACAAAATCTTCCCCACC
The DNA here is from genome assembly GCA_007922195.1 of Podocnemis expansa. NCBI lineage: Eukaryota > Metazoa > Chordata > Testudines > Podocnemididae > Podocnemis > Podocnemis expansa. The sequence goes on from ML681972.1 coordinate 384,764, forward strand.
CACTCCTGTAATAGACCCCTAATCTAAGACTAAGTTACTGACATCCTCAAATAATCATTTAAAATCTTCAGTAGAATCCACCAGCCAGTGAGCTGTGCCCCTTGCTACAGAGGAAGGTGAAAAACCTCCAGGGATCCTGCCCATCTGCCCAGGGGAAAATTCCTTCCCAACCTCAAATATGGCGATCTGCTAAACCTCAGGAGTGTCGCTTATAAAAAAGATTCAGGGCACAGGCTCCTGTCTGACCCCACACCACTCCCAAGGCTGCTCCCACTCTCTGGCTCCCACAACAGCACTGCCCAGCCCAGCCTCCATGCTACTCTTGGACACCCTTCCCCCAACCTCTCAGCCTCCACACCACTCCCAGGACCCCTCCACACTGCTCCCAGGACCCTTTCCCAGCCTGCCACAGCCCTGGCACTGTTCTGGGGTCCCTCCTGCCAGGTCCCCTGCCACTCCTGCAATGTTCCCAGTCCTCCCACCTGCCACTGCTCTGACACCACTCCCAGGGCCCTTGCCCAGCCCTCTGCCACTCCTCTCAGCCCCCCCAGGCCCAGCCCTGTGCACTATCCCCTGCCACTCAGGCCTGCCCACTCCCAGATCCTGAGGCCTGTAAAGGAAATTGCAAGATGGAGTAAGTTTGGTTTGGAAGTTCTGTGTGAGAGGCTCTGTGTTTGCTAAGACAACATTAATTACAGAATGTATATCAAGTCATAGATAGTCAGAGAAGCTAGTGGCTTAGATTGATAAGGTGATAGACTGTTTCTATAGATAATAAGGGTGATCCACAAATTTAGATTATAAGACAGTCCCTCCTGTCTGGACCTTGCTGGGAAGCTATCACCCTAGTCTGGTAAACAGGTTGATGGGGGCCAGGTAGCCGAGGGGTCACAGGAGTCTGGCCACTCTCATTGGTCAAGGACAGTAGCTGTTACCCAAATAAGCTGTAAAAAACAACAGAGGCGGGCTAACTATATGCTGCCTATTGAGTATAATCTAATTGTGTAACCTGCATATTAAGAGTCACAACACCATGTAGGGATTTTAGGCATGATGTAACTTGTTGTATTATGCATGAGCTTGTTGCATTATGTATATCGTATTTTGCATGTTAGAAAGTATGTATGACCTGTAATCCCTATACTGGGGGTTCTTGCTCTGAGAGGCTAGCTTCTCTTTGCTTCCCTGTGGTGCAGTTCCTGTTATTATTCAGCTGAATAATAAACTCTGAACCACACCTGGTTCTCTGCCTATTGGAGTCTCGGCTGGGAACAACCCTACACCTGTGGGAAGGATTTGGGGTTCCCTTTCCAGGTTGGGAACCTGGACCAGTTTTTCCCCAACAGGCCCCAACGCCTACGGTTACCAGACATCTGGCAAAAGGAAGACATCTCCTCCTTTTTTACCTTCGGGCATGTCTACATGGCTCTTTTATTTCGAAATAAAAAAAAATTAGGTCTACATGACGTTTCCTTATTTCAAAAGGACGGACCTTGTCCTTTCGAAATCAGGATCGTCATGTCGAAAAAGTAAAACCTGCCCCCCCCTTGAAACGGCCGTTATTTCAAAAGGGATATTTCAAAATAACACCATTAGACCTGTTGTTCAAAGCAGCAGTCAAATTGGCGTTATTTCGAAATATCCCTTTCGAAATAACAGCCATTGCGATTCCGCGGTTTTCCTTATTTCTAAACAGACCCTTTCAAAATAAGGGTTTTATTTCAAAATAAGCCCTTTCAAAAGGACTGATTTCGAAATAAAACTGTGCATGTAGACTGCCCTTCATGTCCTCCATCTGGCAAGCATTCTAAAAAGGTGATTTTGTCCAGCTTTTTACTTCTGATGAGTAAAATGTTAAAAAACAAAACAAAACAAAACAAAAAAAAACCTGTGACCACCAAGTTCCTGAGCCCAGCAGAGGGACCTTCCCCCAGCGGCTGTGTATTGGAGCAGTGAACTTGGAGGTGGTCAGATGCATACTCGTGGAACAAAAGAACAGCCTGCAGAAAAATCAAGGGGGAGTGGAACACACGGTTTCCTGTATTCCTAGAGATCTTTCTAACAGTAGGCTGCCTAGCTCTGTTGGTAAAAGAGGTGACTCTTAATTTCAGGGTCATGGGTGCAAGCCCCATGTTGAGGACTTTAATTTTTGGCCTGTAAATCCCTATGAAAGGGTTAAATTGGGGAAAAAATATAGAAACACTAATAAAATAAAAATAAACCATACTGTGAATAAAATTACTAACAGGGATAAATTAAGTAAAACAAATAAAGGGGCACATTTGAACTGGCTGGAAACAATTTAGGACAAATTTTTTTAAATTGTAAAATGGTCTGCTGTGGAAAATGAAAAACAAAAGGTGAGTTAGCTGCTTTTTTTTTTTTTAACTTTTTTAGGTGCTTTTCACATATTGCAAATTAAGTTTTTTTAACTTTTTTTTGTCTCATGACCATTAATGAAAGGGTCATGAAAGACTCATTTACTGGAAAAAAATCCAGTTTTCAGTAAAAGAAAACATTTTGGTATTTTTTTTTATTTTAATATAATTTTAAAAACTCGTGACTTAGCACAGTTTTAACATTGCATTCATTAATCATTACCCATTTTCCATGACATAATATGGTAATGACAGTTTTATTAATACTACATTTTCTCCATGTGTCCTCCAATGTCCTCCTTTTCATACTTCCCTGTCCTCCTTTCCATGCTTTGTTACCTGGTAACCATACCCATACCCAGCACTTATCTGCACTGGAGCAAGGCAGCCTCCAAATGCTGGCTGAGACTGATTTAGGTCTCCTACCCTGCTCCACTCTGAGCTACATGCCTGTAAGCACAGCAGGGTGGGAGATTTTAAAAGGCCCCCGTATACCCCAGCTCCCAGGCACAGTTTGGCACACTGTCTGGCAGATTTGGGAACCTATGGCAGCGATGCTCATGCTAAACCCTGAGCATGTGGCCAAGACTCACCAGCCAGACGCCCAAGAAAGAATTCTCTGTAATAACTCTGAACCCACTCCCACCCAGCCTCCCTTCTCTGGCCATTATCAATTACCAAACCTGGCTGCCCCATTATACAACCCCCTCCAGAAATTTATCCAGCTCAGTTTTGAAGCCAGCTAAGTTTCTTGACCCCACAGCTCTTCTTTAAAGACGATTACAGGACTTTACTCCTCTGATGGATAGAAACCTATGTTCCCTCTAAGCTGTGTGCATGTGCGCACGCGCAGAGGTTGTGAAACCCATGCACACAACAAAATAAAGTGCGCTCAAAAAAATTCAGCAGTGCTAATTTATGCTACGTCAAGAAGGTGATTTCAAGTAACATGTTTCAAATAAGGTTTTGCAATTTATAAAATCATTTCCATCACCAGATCAAAATAAAATTTAGATATTATTTGCATCATACTCACTTCATTGCACTCACGAGTTTGATCACGTTCCCTGGAGTGGGCACAAATTTGGACACTGGCTCCAAAAATTTGCACAAAAGAAATTTTTTGCACACATAACCTATGAAAAATTAGAGGGAACATTGATAGAAACCTGTATCTAATTTCAACTCTAAACCTCCTGATGTCCCATTTCTATCCATTCATGCTTGTGTCCACATTGGCACTGAACTTAAATAATTCCTTTCCCTCCCTGGTATTTATCTTTCCTTGTATTTACAGAGAGCAGTCATATGACCCCCCAGCTAAACAAGCCAAGCTCCTTGAATCGCCTCTCATAAGGTAGGTTTTCCATTCCACAGCTCATCCATGGGGCACCAGAACTGCACACAGTGTTCCAGATGTGTCTCACCAATGCCTTGTATAATAGTACTAACACCCCCTATCTCTACTGGAAATACCTTGTCTGATGCATCCAGGACTGAATTAGCTTTTTTCATGGCCACATTGCAATGGTGGCTAATAATCAACAACAAGGAGTTGTGTGGCACTTTAAGGCTAACAGATTTATTTTTTGCATGAGCTTTCGTGGGAGAAGATCCCACTTTCTCCCACGAAAGCTCATGCAAAAAATAAATCTGTTAGTCTTAAAGTGCCACACAACTCCTTGTTTTTTTACTGGACTAGACTAACACAGCTATCCCTTTTGAAATTGGCTAATAATCATCCTGTTATCAATGGATAACCCCAAGTTCTATTCCTCCTCTGTCACTTCCAACTGATGCATGCCCAACTTATAGCAAAAATTCTTATTACTCCCTAAATGCATGATCTTTCATTTTCCATTCTTAAATTTTACCCTATTGGTATTACTTCATTTTACAAGGTCATCCAGGTCTTCCCATATGTTATCCTATGTATCCCCATTCTCTGTATGGGCAACACCTCCCAACATGGTATCCCCTGCAAACTTTATGAGCAGGTGCCCACTTTTTGTGCTAAGGTCAGTAATAAAAAGGTTAATTAAGACTGATCCCAAGACTGTTTCCCTGAGGAACTCCACTAGTAACCTCCCTCAGTCTGACAGTTCATTCATCTTTCAGTCTGACACTCTGTAGTTTCCCCTTTAACCAGTTCCTTACCTACCTTTTTATTTTTGTATTAATGTCTCTCTTTTCCCATTTAACTAGTAATTCCACATGTGGAACTCTATCAACTACCTTACTGAGACCTGGGTAAATTAGATCCACTGTCTTCCCTTTGTCAAAAAAGTCTGTGTTCTCCTCAAACCAGGCAACCCACTTGGTCTGGCTTGTGTAAAACCATGTTATATTTTATCCCCCCATTAACCTTGATGTCCTTAACTACTTTCTCTTTCCAGTTTTCTTCCACGACCTTACATGCTGCTGAGTCAAACCAACAGGCCTGTAGTTACCTGGATCCCTTGCTCCCCTTTAAAAATAAGAGCTTGTATGATAGTAATTCTTGGTCACACCCTACAGCCCCCTCAGTTTACAAATCCTTGCTAAAGGGCTGGCAATTTCACATGCTGGTTCCTTTAATATCCTTGGGTGGAGATTATCCCGCCTGGATAGTCACTGGACTCCAGAGGCGATGGGAGAAAATGTCCCAACGAGAAAGCAGGGAGAGGCTGCAAGTCCCAGGGGAAAGCGGCTGGCCCCTGGGCACATCCTCAGGGGGAAGGTCTGGGTTTGGGAGTCGGCTAATAGGAGTTGCTATGCCAGAGAGAAGGGGACACCGGGGGGCCGCGGGGTGGGAGTGTGGGGCACCGGCAGCCCCAGGCCGGGCGCGGGGGGCTGTGTCAGGATGGAGGGGGGCAGCGGCAGGGCTGGGGGGATGCTGAGGCACAGGGGGGCAGTCCCACCCTCCCATGCAGGGCTATCCAAATCCTCCCTTCCCAGCTCAGCGGAGGGGGGGGATCAGAGGAAAACTTGGGGTGCAGGCGGGGGTGGGGGGACTAGCTCCCAGCCCAGCCGGGAACAAGACCCGACACACCCCGGCCCTGCGCAGGGGAGCTTTTCTAGACACCCACACGCCGGGGGTGGCGATTTGCCCCCAAAGAAAAGCAGCCCCCAACGCCTGCCTCAGTTTCCCTCCGCGTCCAGCTCTCGCCGCGACTCCCGAACGGTCCCCGCCGCTCCAGTCCCGTTCCCACCTGCGCCCGATTCGGCTCCGCTCCGGATTCGCCCCACGCGTGTCCGAGTCCCACGCGCAGCGCAGAGGGGCTGCGGGAGAAAAGGCCGGGCGGCACCGCCCTGCACGGCCGCAGGAAAGGGTGGGTCCGAGCGCGTCAGCACCGAGCCGGCTGGAGCCCGCCTCCCCGGCCAGCCTGGCCTCTGAGCTCGGCTTTCCTCGCCCCGCGGGTGGAGGCGACCCTGGCCCTTTTCCCGCAGCGCCGAGCCGGCAAAAGCTCGGGCTGGGCTAGTCCCAGGTCAGAGCGCCCCTCACCGAGGCCTCTGGTACCTCCCAGCTCAAAGCACTAGCAAAGCTCCCTGCCTGTTCTGGTCCTCCTGGTTTAGGGTCCAAATTCAGCAGAGGGGGCTTCCCATCCATCCCAGCTGCCCAAGGTGTGCGGCAGGAGGGAGCCAGCCCGGCACTGGGGGCAACAGGCCTTCCAAACCGCTCAGTGCGCGGCAAAGGAGGGTGCGCCTCCGTGGGAGGGGAACTGAGGCAGGGAGCGAGGGCCCAGTTTGCCATGCCCTCAAGCAGAGGAGTGACAGAGAAGAGCTTGACCCAGCTGGCACATCCAGGCAGGCGTAGGGTTGCCAGATATCAAAGCATGGAAAGGAGGACAGGGAAGTACAAAAAGGAGGAAAGGACGCATGGAGGAAATGTAGTATTAATGTAATATTCTTCTGTTTTCAGGGGGCCCTTGAACACTTCCCCCCCAAAATAGGGTGTTCCGGGGCATTCGAGCATACTTTAACCCCTGTAAGTACAAGCCAGACAAAATCATGTGTTTTTAAAATGCCTGCTGGACAGAGGACATGAAGATAAAAAGGAGGGCATGTCCTTTTGCCTGTGTTGGGGAAAAACTGGTCCGGGTCCCCAACCTGAAAAGGGGGACCCCAAATCCTCCCCACAGGTGAAGGCCCGTTCCCAGCTGAGATAAGCCGACAACGAGGTGTGGTTCAAAGTTTATTATTCAGCTGAATAATAAAAGGAACTGCAGCAGAGGGAAGCAAAGAGAAGCTAGCCTCTCTGAGCAAGAACCCCCCAGGATAGGGGCTACAGGTCATACATACTTTCTAACATGCAAAATACAATATACATAATACAACAAGTTCATGCATAATACAACAAGTTACATCATGCCTAAAATCCATACATGGTATTACTACTTTTAATATGCAGGTTACATAATTAGATTGTACTTAATAGGCAGCATATAGTTAGCCCACCTCTGTTGTTGTTTACTGCTCATTTGGGTACTAATTATTGCTCTTGACCAATGAGAGTGGTCAAATTCCTGTGACCCCTTGGCTACCTAGCCCCCCGTCAACCTGTTTACCAGACAAGGTTGATAGCTTCCCATCAGGGTCCAGACAGGAGGGATTGTCTTATAATCAACCTCTGTGGATTACCTCTTGTATCTATAGAAACAGTCTAACTTCCTATCAATCTAAACCCCCTAGCTCCCTTGACTAACTAAACTTGTCTAAGCAAATACAACAATCTCTGGCACAGAACTTCCTGACCAAACTTACTCCATCTTTTAGACCCCCCCCACACCTGACATCTGGTAACCCTAGGCAGGCAGGGTAAATCTGCCCCCTACTTGTTCAGTTCTGAAGCCAGGAGCCAGGACAGCAGTTACCCCTTACAGATGGTGCTGGGGTTGAGGGCAACTGGCTGACAGCCAGGAGTCCCCCTCGACTAGAAATTGACTCCTTCCCCAAACCCACACTGGCTCAGCCCAGCACATAGGAGCTAGCCATGGCCACATGCCATCCATACCTACACATCATGTGAGACCAATTCACACCCAAGGAGCAGGTCCGTGGGGTTCTCACTGAATGTCTTCTCACAGCCCTGAGAGACAGTTAGCAACACAGCCTTGCCATATAGAGTCATTTCTCACACCACTGAACCCAGGTGGTGAAAGACATGGCCGTGAGAAAGAGGAAAAGGATGAGGGTTACATCACATACAGTGGCCCTCTTAAGCCAGCCCATCTTTTACAAAACAAACAAGAAGTCCTGTGGCACTTGAAGACTAACAAATTTATTTCTTACATGAGCTTTCATGGGAGAAAATCCTACTTTCTCAGATACTTTGAAGGTGGGGGAACTTACAGAATGGGATGTAATAAATGCAGGGAAATTTAAGTCATGGGATACCATCACACTGTAACAGCAAATCGAAGCCATTGTTAATCCCTTTTCATTAAGAAGCCAGAGTCCAGGTAGGTTGCCATTAACCCAGCCTTCAGGGATGAAGGAGGTTTCCAGAGCGGAAGAGGGTGGGCGGGGAGATCTAGGAGCTTGCAATGTAAAAAAACAACTGCACAATGAGAGGAGGCTGGGAAATCCTCGGGTGGCAGGTTTCTGTCAGTGCAAGAGAAACAGACAGCACCCACAGGTCTCGGCCTGCACATCCATCGGGCTCCATGCCAGCCCTCCCCTGGGGTCTTGCACTAATGTCAGAGGGAAGCACGCTCTCTACACAAGGGCCAGGGGCCAGCTTAGCAGCCCAACCACCAAGCCAGATACTTCTTTTGTTTAGGACTGATCTTTACTGCCTCCAACCATGCCTGGCTCCTGCAATTACATGCAGTCACTGTCACCTTCAAGGCCACAGCTTCCTTCTTTTCTCTGCTGTGCAAACAAGAGGCTGAGGGTTGGCCCCCACAGCTCTGTTGATTTAACTTACAGGGCAGTGCCTCACCTGGATCCATCTCAACCCCCTACCCCAAACCCAAGGCCCAGTCACATGTCCCCCTCGACCCAACTCTCACACTGCAGCCCTAGGCTCCCCACTCAGTTTGCCCCCAGCCTGGTTCAGCTAAGGTGCCCATGGCCCAGAACTGGCTCTGCCATGCTGCACCAAATGTCCCTGGGTCTTGGGGCCTCCTATGCTGGAGCAGGTGCCATCCCACAGGGTGATTCAGTCACTAGCAAGTAAGGTGGGGGGTGGGGGGCTTGGATTTTCTCTGTGGCCTGAGTATGTCTCAGTTTCCCCACATGTGTTACTCATGCATATCAAACAACGAGTCCTGTGGCACTTTTAAAGACCAACTAATTTATGCATATCAGTGATAGGACCAGGGCATGTGATCATTGCAGAGACCATAAAAGGACAGACAGCTATGCCTCAAGTGACACATACACAAATCTGGCCAGGACCCCCAGCTTCAGTCCCAACCAGTTATACAGGTTGAGGCAGATGAAGATCAGGGGAGTGGCCACTTAGCCAGAGGAGACAAAGCACTGGAAAGGGCTAGGAGCATGGGTGTGGTGGGAGTGGCTAAGGGGAAGACATCAGTCCCCCCAGGAGTAGGGTTACCAGATGTCAGGCAAAAGGAGGACATTGCTGGCTTTTTACTTATAGGGGTTACAGTATGCTGGAATGCCACAAAATACCTTATTTTTAGGGGGAAGCATTCCAGGGCCCCCTAAAAACAGAAGAATATTACATCAATACTGCATTTTCTCCATGTGTTCTCCAATGTCCTCCTTTTTGTACTTCTCTGTCATCCTTTCCAGGTTTTGGTATCTGGAAGCCCTACCCAGGAGCTGTGAAGGGACCTCCCCAGGTGGTCGCTGCTGTAACTGCTAATCAGTCTAACAAACAAGGAGTCTGGTGGCACTTTTAAAGACTAACAAATTTATTTATCGCATGAGCTTTTGTGGGAGAAAATCTGTTAGTCTTTAAAAGTTCTATGGGACTCTGTTGGTTTTGCTGTACTAGACCAACACAGCTACTCCTTTGGCATTTGCTAATCTATCTGTTAGCAAAGTCTTTTTATACTGTGATCCTGAGCACCAATCATAGAATCATAGCAACTGGAAGGAACTATGAGAAGTCATCAAGTCCAGTACCCTGCATTCCTGGCAGGACCAAGTACAGTACTCTCTTAAACCATCCCTGACAGGTGCTTGTCTAACCTGCTCTTAAAAATCTCCAGTGATGGAGATTTCACAACCTGCCTAAAATGCCTAATGTCCAGCCTAAACCGCCCTTGCTGTAATTTAACTCCATTGCTCCTGGTCCTATCATTGGCAGTTAAGGAGAACAATTTTTTGCCTTCCTCCTCGTAATACCCTCTTAGGTATTTTAAAACTGTTAACATGCCCCATCTCTGTCTCCTCTTTTCCAGTCTGAACAAACCCAGCTCTTTCAATCTTCACTCATAAGTCAAGTAAAAGATACGGTGGGTTACTTACCAGTAACCATCCTTCTTCGAGATGGGCTGCTTGGATTGATTCAGGAATAGGTGTCTCTGTGCCGGAGTGCTGGATAGGCCGGAAACTTTTTGCCCTAGCCTGTCAGAAGAAGGCAGGCGGCCACCACCGCCCCACGCTACCCCGTGGCTATATAAGTGGCCGTTGCCCAGCCCTTCCCCAGTTCCTAAGAGTCGCCAACTCCAGTGCAGGGATGGGGGGAGGGCTCTGAATGAATCTGAGCAGCCCATCTAGAAGAAGGACAGTTACTGGTAAGTAACCCACCGTTCTTCTTTGAGCGCTGCTCGGATACATTCAGTAATAGGTGACTGCTACCCATGCTGATGGATGGCGGGTGGAGTTGGCTCTTCCACCTTCAGCACAGCAGAACTCCAACCAGGGTAGTTGTCCAACAAGTCGGCCCTTGGGAAAGTAATTGACCCATGGGCCTCCATTCCAAGGAGAACAGCCCGGGGATGCAGGATGTAACCCCAAAGGAGAATTTGCCCAAATTGCCCTAGCACCGAGAGGTGGAGGAGGACATGACGGGCCAAGGTCGCCTTATGCGAAAAGCTACAAAAAATGGTGTTGAGATCAAGGGTAGCAACCCTAATCACGCTCTTTGAGAGGAGATGTAATGCCTTGAAGCCAAGGGATTCAGGCTCACGGGACGGCACTCATTAGTGAGGTCCTTATGAAAGAAATAACCCGAGTCTCTAGTTCTGTCGAGTCGGGCGAGGCACCAGAGCATCCAAAGGAGGGAAGATAGGTTGTCTCCCTCCCCAGATCAGTATGGTGAGGCACATGAAGGTTGTACACCAGGCTGGGGACTGAAAGAGGGCTATGGCTGCCCCCAAGCCCTACGGCAGTGGGGCTGAAGCCAGAAGGCATTGGATAAATGAAAACTGGCGTACACAGAGTGGCAGAGGGGAAAGAAATGGGAAACAGGAACAGGAGAGGGAGATATCTAAATAGATACCCCAAACAAGCTTTCCTGAGCAACCGGGATAACGATAGTAATAGACTGTATAGTGCACCCATAATGGGGAAGTGGGACTACTCGGAGGGGCTAAGTACCTGGCTAGTTCCATGGCTTTAGGAGAGAAGCACAGTAGGACGTTCCATGGTTTGAAAGTGGCCAGGCCACCAGCGCAGGCAGAGGCACTCTGGTGGGTCCCCTCGGGCGGAGTATCAGGATTTCTATCTTTGAGGGGATGGCAGACTGGTACGTATGCCCTCCCCCTTCTGCCCTTGACAAGATAGCAGCTGGCAGGCAGCCACAGAGTTATCGGACAAGGGGCTGGACAGAACCCATTTACGGCCGAATGACTGGCTCTGAGTGTGGGATCTGGTATCCCTGGCTTGCAAGACCTCTTTGTTTTGGCCTATATGACCTCGCCCCATCAGGGCGATCCATCCCACATGGGGGTCAAGCATGGCTTATTGCTGCACAGAAGTGTGCATCCGAATCAGGGCTCCCTTATGAGGTAGCCTCGGTAAGAGCCAGAAGGGCGGGAAGGGTGATAAGTTCCTCACAAGGGGCAAAATGGGGGTATGCCACCGGAAGGGGTACATTCAGACCTCACCTTTTCAGGGCACCTACAGAATCTCTGGAGTGTCCTCCGTGAATATGCGAGCGATAATATTAAGCCTTAGAAGGTGGGCTCAGTCAGGGACTAGCTGGCTCCTGACCCCTGGCGATTGGAGGTGGGGAAAAAAAGCAGGGTGGGAGCAAAGGGGTATTACCAACTACGAGACCCACGGCAAGCGCCTAGGAGAGGACAGTGATATGTGAAGACGCTTACCAGGGCTAGGAGGGCCTTGGGTCATCATGGAGTTGTGCCATGATGCTCGTGATGATAATGCTCAGCAGTTAGATTAGGGTAGTCATGGTACCGTGGCTGTGTCCCAGAGGTTGAGTTACGTGGGGAATCACTAGGCAAAATGTCTGGAGGCAAGACTGGCACTGGTGTAGTTTGCATCTGTAGGTGTGGTTTGGGGGACGAGGGTCTGCATCTTGGACCCAAAGGTGAAACGGGGGTTTTGGGAAATCCCATCGCTTATCAATTCGTTGCATCCACCCCTGCGTCTTGGTGGGCAGTGGTTTGGGCTCCTCAGCAACCAGGGGTAGTTCCTCAAGATCGCACGAGGTAGTTTGGGGTTCAAGCTCCCCATCCGGCGTCGACTCCAGCCCCCTCATTGATCTCCCTCCTGGTGGTCTCTCCTGCCGGTGTGGGATGACCCAGGGCTCGGGTAGGGGGCCCTAGTCACTGCCCCTGGGCGGCCCTGGCCAGACTGACAGGCCCGGGCCCGGAAGCCAGAGCCCAGCTCTTCCCCTGGGCCGTGCAGGGTCAGGAGCAGGCAGAGCTGCAACCTTCCCCTCCACCACCCTGGCCTGAACTGAGCTGCCCACCTCTCCTTTTGTACTTCCTATCCTGCCCCTCCACTTCTGGGCTGACTGACAGTCCCTGCCTGGCTCCACCCCCTGGCCATCTTGCAGTTTTTTCTGCACTCTCTCTGAGTGGGCCCACATCTCCTCACTACACGAGGTCAATTGGGTTAGGTTACTAACCAAGATCGGGGCAGGAAACATCGCCCCTTGAGCAAATGGGGTAGGCCAAAGGCCTTTCCCCAATGACATACTGGCAGGAGATGCCAAGGGTAGGATAGATAAGGGGCACCCTAAAGTAAAGGCATCCTGCCTCCATATGGAAGATAACGTAGGAAGAAGAATAACAAGGAAGGAGTAGTTGGGGACCCCCGCCCCTCCATCCGTTGATGTATGGGAATGGAGGGCTTGGGGGGGAAGGGTCCCGGGATAAGGTCGATATGCTCAGTCTTTGGGGCCCGGGAGTGTCAGAGTCGCTCCATCAAGGAGGTTGTCATAAGGATAGAAGTGGGTACCCCACAAGGGCCCTTCTTAGGGGTGATCCTTCAACTGGTTATAGTAGGAAGGAAGGATTCTTAGGTACTCCCATCCTAGGATCAGGAGGGAAGCCAAATGGCAGAGGTCATGAATGTTGAGTGACCAGTAAGTGAAAAACAGAGAACTGGAGAAAAGGTGGTTGGATTCCCATGTTAGGTCGTCCCAACCAAAGGGTTGGGGGAATGACCTGAGACAGGGGCAGTGAGAACCCATTGCGGGATTCTGTGAGGGCTTTATCCAACTTCAAGACTAGGTGTGCATTTCTTTCCCTTGCCCCAATACACTACTCTCCCGCTACACAGACTCATGTAGGGAGAGGTTTGCTGAATTGAGGGAAGGGGCATTCGACCATCTCTAGAGATGAGTCAGGTCCCCCCAAGGGTCGTGCCCCCAAGCTCCAGAGTCGGAGTGTTTGTGGGGGCGCATGGCTTGCAGGATATTCTCACTTCTCCTCTCGCAAGATATTCTCACCCTCACTTCTATGGAGAGGCAGTCGGCCTTCATAACATAGCCTGTTGACTCATCTCTAGTGGTGGGTGTAGGTGTTGGGTCCCGGCTACAACGGGCCAACTACGAGGGGTCTTGCATAGTTCCTAATGAGGACAGAAGATGACAACTTAGCCAAGGTGGAAGGTGGAAGTGTCGGTGGTTCCCAACCAGTGTGCCAGGGCACACTGTTGTGCTGCGGGAACATCCAAAGTGCGCCGCTAGCATGCCTGAGACCTGGAGTTAAAGTTCCCTCCCTGCTCATCCCAGCCACCTGGGCTGTGCAGGGCTGGAATAGGCAGGGGTTAAAGTAAGGGGGAAGGCACTGGAACACAGTTCTGGGGGCCCTATTTTTAGGCAGTCAGCATTCTGGCCCCCTAAAAATAGAGGAAGGCATTAGAATGGGGAGTTCTAGGGGTCCCCCTAAAAATAGCAGGAGCAGCCCAAATGCACCATTCAAGTGGATCCACCTTAAACCTGGCTCTACCTTAGGCCCAGCCAGCAGAGAGCTGGGGGAGGCTGGGAGTCTGTGAATCTCCCCCAGCAGGGTGGAGCAGCTTGTGTCAGCCAGTCTGAGAACAGCCCAGGTGAGGGCTTTGGCGGGAGGGCTGCTGGGGGTTGTGTGGGGCAGGTGTGTGTGTGTGTAGCAGAGGTGGGTGGGTGTGGATGTGTAGCAGAGGGTGTGTAGCTGGGGTTGTTGGATGGGGGTTTGTGTAGCTGGGAGGGGTGGGGTGGCTGGGGGTGGGGAGGTGTAGCTGGGGGCTGAAGGCCTAGTTCCAGTCCCTGCAGTGATGGGAGGGTCCATCATAGGTGGCAGGAGGCTGGCGGAGGGGAGTACGGGACCACTGGGGTGGGAGGGAGCAGCAGTGGGGTGAGGATTTGCCCTGGGTGGCAGGGAGCCACTGTGGAGAAGGGGGAAGAGTGTGTTGTGCCATGCTCCTCCGCTCTACCTTCCCACTCCCCCAGCCCCCCTCAAGCCACTTGTGTTCTCCCTTCCTTTCTCCTCTTGCCACCCTTGTGCTGTTCTCCACATGGCTCCCCTTGTCCTCTTTTGCCACCCCTGCCCTACTTTGCTCCCCACACTCACTCTTGGCACTGCACACGACTCCTGACCTCCCATGTTTTGGCACCCCTACTCTGCTACCCCTACTACCCCACATAGCTGTATTTCCGAAACACTGTGCTATGGTTCATGACTATTCATAAGTAATGTAAGTTAATTTGAATATTCATGATTTTGTCAATGGTGGTGTGCCTCAAAAAATTTGAAGGTATCAAGGTGTGCCACGGCAGAAAAAAGGTTGGGAACCACTGCTATAATGTCTGCTCCAAGAGGGGGAGGGGTGTTAATGGTGAACCTCCCTGCATTTTGGAAGGAATAAGGCTTGGGCAGGTCCAGGGTGGGAGAGAGAGAGAGAGAGAGCCCCTGTAGAGAGGAGGTGAGCATATGGGAACCCCTACTTAGGGAAAAGGGGAAGCCACTGCGTTCTGTAAGGAACACACAGGGCAAGAGGAGACATTACCAAATTGTCACCCATAAGGCATTAGGCTTTCCAGCCTGTTAAGGATTTGTAAGTTCCCTTGGGAACAAGAGTTCTGCAGGGGAACTACCCTGAGCTAAGGACCACTGGTCTTCAAATGGGTTCACTCAGGTGTAAAAATACTGATGGTGGTTAAGTGCTCTATCCCCTACCATCTCCCTTTGTTGCAATTCTAGGGAGAAGGAGAATACTCTAGAAAGATTGAGGCAGCTCCTAGATGGGTGTCTGGGTTTTTAGGGGAAAGCGACCCTTGCCTGGCTAGAAGGAGGCACCAGAGCAGAGGAGTTCCAGTCGAGGGCTAAACTTGAGGTTTGCCAGTTGACCGAAGGACCAATGTGATGTGGTGAAGGTCCTTGGGGAGGAGGAGTAGGACCTGAAAAGGCAAACCCCTATGGTGAGGCTCAAGGATTCCCTAGGCAAAAGGCCTAACACAAGTCTGAAGAGCAGGGCCCTGATATTAAAGGGGGCACTGCCTGGGGAGGGTAGAGGACAAGGGGTACAAGCCTCTTATCTTTCACCTAAGGAGCAGGGTACACCATCCTGCAGTAGTTTCCCCAAGATCTGTTGCAGGCCAACACAGAGAAGGAGTGTTTTCGGGATAGCAACGCAGGTGCGTACCCATGTCAGTGTGCTTAACTAGGAAAATTTGGCAAAGGTGCAGGTATCCTTTCCTTGTCCCAGAGGGCAATAGTTTTTTTGGGGGGGGCATTATGTACCCCCTTCTCATTCCTTTATGACCTCTGGATTTCCACCAAGTCTCCAAGGGCATATATGTCTGGAATTGAGTGCAAGTGAGGAAAAGGTCTCTGTTGCCAGGCCCTTAGTTGACCGAAGAGTATGATAAGGGAAGGGGGAGATTTATCATTACCAGAGAGGGGGAAGAGGTGTCCCAAGGCTGATTGTGAGCTGAGGTGGTGCTGGGGCGGGGAGGGACCCGGGGCACGGGCCCAGCCCCCACCCCCTGGCCAGGGATAGGGCCGGGCGCCGGTGCTGCGCCAATGTGGGCAGCTAGGCCACTGCGCGGCCTGGCCTGAAGCGGCTGCTGGAGATCGGGCCTGTGGCCGTGGGTGGCCAGGCCCTGGATCCTTGGTGGGGGATGGGGCCGCCACAGGTGGCCAGCCAGGCCCCGGATCCCCAGCTGGGGAT
Source organism: Podocnemis expansa (assembly GCA_007922195.1). NCBI lineage: Eukaryota > Metazoa > Chordata > Testudines > Podocnemididae > Podocnemis > Podocnemis expansa. The sequence goes on from ML681972.1 coordinate 400,660, forward strand.
CCGGGCCCTGGCCGCCAGCAGCCGCGGTGGCCCCGTCCTCGGCCTGAGATTGGGGGCCTGGCCCCCCATGGCCATGGGCACGGGCACGGCCTCCAGCAGCCACTTCTGGCTCGGACCCGCTGTGGCCTAGCCGCCGGTGGTGGCGCAGCCTCCCCCTGGCCCTATCCCTGGCCAGGGGCAGGGCCTGCTGGGTGGCCAGCCGGGCCCCAGATCCCTGGCTGCGGATGGGGCCTCTGCGGCTGTGGCCGGCCGGGGATTGGGCCCCAGATCCCCGGCCCGATTGGGCTGGAGATCCGGGGTACTGGCGTTGGGACCTGGGGCATGTGCCCTGGGGTGCCCAATGCCAACGATGCCCCTGATTGCGAGAGGACATATAACAAAGAGTTTAGGGTGTGATGGGGGGAATACAATGAAGACCCCTCCCCCAAGCATTTGAGGGTTCACAATAGACTGGGAGAACACTGAGGCACCTGGGAAGTAAGCATACCCAGGGCTCTGAGGGCTGACCTATGGGCACAGTTGCCAGAAACATCTGAATTCGAATTAATATGCAAACTAAATTCAGTGAAAGCAGGATTGAATAGAGACTATGGGTTCTTTTCCCATTACAAAAGGTAATTTGACTTCAGGCTTCCCATGTTTTGAACCTAACAACTGCTCTGATTTGCTGTTACTGTATGACCTGATCTTATGTTTTACATCCCCTTGCATTTATTTTCATTCCATTCTGTAAGTTCACCCATCTTCAAATCATCTGACGAAGTGGGATTTTTCTCCCATGAAAGCTCATGCAAAAAATAAATCTGTTAGTCTTAAAGTGCCACACAACTCCTTGGTTTTTTTTTAGGAGAAAGACTGTCCCTCTAAAAGGGGGTCCAATATGGACCACTGTAAGTCCTGGGAGAGGCCAGAATCCCAAAGCCAGATTGCTCGGTGCATAGCCATGGCTGTAGCAATGCCGCAGCTGGCCATGCTCAAGACATCCTACACCACTGTAAGGGCATCACGTGAGGCCAAGGCACCTTCTTTGACAAAGGCATCGAAATCCTCTTAGTGTTCTCGTGGGAGGGAGCTGCTAAACACTACATAGCATCCCACAGGTCTAGGAAAAAATCTTTTAACCAAGACCTGACAGCTAGCAATCTTCAACTGAAAGCTGAAGCTGAATAGGCCCTTTCTACCCATGAGGTCAAACCCTCTGGGACTGCTAGGGGACCAAGGGGTGAATCAGGGCAGCTCAGACTAGTGTGTCCCAGCAATGCGGAGGACACAGCTGGGGGGGTGGGTTTTAATGGCGACCAGAGAAGGTGCGAACCCCAGGTCGAAGAAGGGTTCCTGGTCTCCCTCGGAAGTGAGACCCAGATCCAGCTAAGCAGTGACTTGGTGAAGGGGGTCAAAGTGTGGTAAGATCTTCTCTGTAAGACCCCAGCCCTTGGTTCACAGCTGTAGTTGGGAGAAGGGACAACCACGGTACCGCTGTGCCCTCACACGGGGCCATTGCACTGAGTTGGGGTCCCTTTACGAGGCCTCCATAGGAAGTAGTCAGCTTCAGGTGCAGTACTGGGAAGAACCCAGTACCGGGGACTCATCAGTAAGAGGCTAGACCCAGGAAATGCAGTCCCAGATCTCTTAGTGGTACCGAGCAACGGTATTGGCGCCATAAGGGTTGGAGGCTGCAGCTTCATAGTGGTTTTAGACGCTTACCCCAGAGGGGAGGGCCAGAAACAGTGCTGGCACTTTGGTGCCAGAGTTGACCCCGAGCGTGCCTACCTAAGCTCTGCTGGGGAGTGGTGCTGAGAGGGCCTTGGTGCCGACTGGCATGTGGAGCTGTTGCCAAAATGTGGCGCTCAGATGCTCTGGCCCTTTCTTCGGAGAGTAGGTGCCAGCTATTAGCTCTCACGGTGCGAGACAGTGCCAAATATGGTGCTGATCACAGCTCTTTTTTCGCAGCCAGAGAGCAGTGCCAAGAGGGCTCCAGTGCCAGTCTAGCACGTGGTGCCACATTAGAGTCTGATTGCAGCTTTTTTTCATAACTGGAAAGCGGAAACGAAATGCTCCGGTGCCAACCAAGCATGCGGTGCCGAGTTAGAGGCTGATCACGGCTTTATTCGTAGCCAGAAAGCGGAGCTGAGAGGGCTCCGGTGCCAACCAAGCACACGGTGTCGAGTTAGGGGCCTATTGTGGCTTTTATTCATAGCTGAAGAGCGGCGACGAGAGGGCTCCAGTGCCAACCGAGCACGCAGTGCCAGACTAGACGCCTAACATGGCTTCCAGTGAATCCTTGAATGTGGTGGACGTACCCGGAGTCAGATGCAGGATCCATCTCTCGGACTTTGTGAGTCCTTCGTTTAAAAGATAGAGGGGTTCAGCCCCAAGTTGGTAGGCGGCAGGTGGAAGCGCCCCGGGTTTTGGCAGGAAGGACTCGGTAGGAGCCCTGCAAAGTCTGTGAACAGATTCTTTCAGTGAAAAAGGCTTGTAAAAACTGAGTGAACAGACAGGCACTTGCATAAAGCAAGAACAGGCTGTTCCATAACCTCACTGAGGGCAGAAGAAAGGACCTGGGGAGAAGCAGGGCAGCAGCCATATATATGGCTAGGGGGCTGTGGCCGCCAGCCCTGTTGTGACAGGCTAAGGCTAAAAAGAAGTTCCGACCAATTGTGCCCTGTGGCACGGCGGTTGTGTGGGGCAGGTGTGTGTGTAGCAGAGGTGGGTGGGAGAGGACGTGTAGCAGAGGGTGTGTAGCTGGGGGTTGGGGTGGCTGGGGGGGGTGTAGCTGGGGGCTGGAGGCCTAGTTCTGGCCTCTGCAGTGATCGGAGGGTCCATCACAGGCAGCAAGGGGGCTAGGGGAGGGGAGGACAGGACCCACTGGGGTGGGAGGGAGCAGCAGTGGGGTGAGGATTTGCCCTGGGTGGCAGGGAGCCGCTGTGGAGAAGAGGAAGTAGGGATCCCCTGCCCTACCTTCCCACTCCCCAGGTTCCCCCTGCTCCCTCACAAAGCCACTCTTGTCCTCCCTTCCACTCTCGTCTCTTGCTGCGCTTGTGCTGTTCCCCACATGGCTCCCCTTGTCCTCTTTTGCCATCCCTGCCCTGCTCTGCTCCCCACACTCACTCCTGCCCCTGCAGATGACTCCTGACCTCCCCTGCTCTGCCACCCCTGCTCTGCTACCCCCTACTACTCCACATAGCAGCATTTCTGAAACACTGTGCCATGGTTCATGAATATTCATAAGTAATTTAAGTTAATTTGAATATTCATGAGTTTTGTAATGGTGGTATGCCTCAAAAAATTTGAAGGTATCAAGGTGTACCACAGAAGAGAAAAGGCTGGGAACCACTGCCTTAGAGGACACAGTGGCTTTTCTTTGTTTTTCCCTAAGCAGGGGTTGCGTTACGCTCTCCTCGCCCACCTTCAGGGTCTCCCTCTTCCCTTCTTCCACCCAGGACCTCCCCAAGTCTTACCCCTCACCAATAACATCCCTTCCGTCTTGGAGAAGGCATTATAGACTACATCCGCCTTGCATCTTGGCTAAGTCATCGTCTTCTCTCCTCATCAGGACATGTAGTTGGCCCATTGCTACCAGGACCTAACACCTACACCCACCACCAGAGATGAGTCAACCAGCCATGATATGAAGGTTGACTGTCTCTCCATAGAAGTGAGAGAAAGAATATCATATGAGAGGAGATGTGAGACTATCATGTGAGCCACATGCCCCCCCCCCACCCCCGACTCCGATTCTAGAGGTTGGGGGCACAACCCTTGGGGTGGACCTGACCTGTCTATAGAGATGGCCAGATACCACTTCTTTCGATTCAGCACACCTCTCCCTACGCGAGTCCATGTATTCCGAGAGTAGAGTACGGGAGCAAGGGACAGAAATGCGCACCTAGACTTGAAGTTGCATAAGCCCCTCCCAGACCCCAGCAATGGTTTCTCACCGCCCTGTCTCAGCTTATTTCCCCGCCCTTTGGTCGGGAATGACCTAATATGGGAATTCAATGACCTTTCCTCCAGTTTCTCTGTTTTCGCTCCCCAGTCATTCAGCACTCATGACCTCTGCCATTTAGCTTCTCTCCTGATGCTAAGATGGGAGTACCTAAGGGTTCCGCTTTTTCCTACTAGAACCCATTGAAGGGTCACCTCTAAAGAAGGGCCCTTCTGGGATGCCCACTTCTCTCCTTACAACCTCCTTGATGGAGCGTCTCTGATGCTTTTGGGCCCCAGAGATGAGCCTGCCAAGTGTCTAGGCCTCATTCCGGGGCCCTTCCTCAAGGCCCTCCATTCCCATGTGTCAACAGCTGGAGGGGCAGGGGGTCCCCAGCTATTCCATCCTCATTATTTTTCTTCCTATGTTATCTTCCATATGGAGACGGTATGTCTTAGTGTAGGGTACCCCTTATCAATCCTGCCCTTGGTATCTCCTGCAGGTATGTCAATGGGGAAAGGCCTTTTGCCCCCCCACCCCCGTTTGGTCAAAGGGCAATGTGTTCCCCGCCCCCAGTCTTGGTTAGTAACCTAACCCAATTGACCCCTCTTCGGGGTTAAGGCAGCAAAGGCGGCAATTATCCCGCCCTTGCTCATCATCTGTGGCTGTAGGAGCCTGTTGCTCTGTATCACGAATGCCTTTCTCAGGAGTTGATTCTACTAGAGAAGGGCAACCCTCTTACATTAGATGGTCTTGCTGGTGACAAGGATGCTCTTTTGCTATTATAATATAGCAAGTTCCCTGGTAATGAACTGGGGACTGCCCTTGCTGGAGTGCTAGTCTCCGGCACTTGGTGGAGATTCTGTAGGTGTTTGCCTGCCAGCCCACTGCTTCTTCACCCAGTTTAGGGTGCTGTGCTGTTTGTGGGTAGCCGTGCTGACGGCAGATAAGGTTCTAACTCCACCCACTTTCCACAGTACGGCTAGCAGTCACCTGATACTGAATGTATCTGAGCAGCACTCGAAGAAGAACTGTGGGTTACTTACCAGTAACTGTCCTTCTTTGAGATGGGCTCCTCAAATTCATTCAGAACCCTCCCACCATCCCCCCTACTTGGAGTTAGCGACTATTAGGGACTGAGGAGGTGCAGGGCTGCAGCCATATATATAAGCACAGGTTGTCCGGGGCGTTGGCCACCAGCCCTGTCCGGACAGGCTAAGGCTAAAAAGTTTCTGGCCAATCGTGCACTGCGATATGGACACACCTGATACTGAATGAATCCGAGCTGCCCATCTCGAAGGAGGACAGTTACTGGTAAGTGGGTGGAGTTGGTTGTTTCACACCATCAGCACAGCAATCCCCAGAAGGATCAGTGACCCAGGCAACTACAGGTCCAGTGGAAGTACCTAGGGTATCCACATAAGGACTGTGGCTCATGTGAGGAGAAAACTGTAAAGTAGAATGGTCTGACTTAACAGGGAAGACAGAAAGGCCAACGTAGTTCAAGTGCTCCCTGACCTGCAAACGACAGGGGCAATGACAATCTAAAGTCATCTTATCATAGAAAATGAGAATGAAAAATGCAGTTACCGAATCATGACCGGTGAGGCCTACATCACTTGAGAGCACCTCAAGGTGCAGGAGAGAAAAGCAGTGACGTTTCAACATCACCTTATTATAAGGCAGCAGCAAAACGCAAGTGCCAGCCCACAAACTGGTAGATGTTCATAAATACCACCTTGAGCAGTTGGCGGCTCACGTCTGCCAAGGTGAGTGAGCCCGAGATATCCTCTAACTCTATGGCTATAATGAGATCGTTAGGAGGCAATGGGAAGTTAATGACTCCAGAGAACTCAGTCTACCAGTAGTGAATATCCGAAACTGGGAGAGCAACAGGAGAGAAAGGAGTGAGAGGAAACAGGACCTTTGGTGGTCCAGCAAGACAAACACGAGGGAATTCAACAACAGGCAAATACCCACTAAAACACAATAGTTCAACAGCTGATGTGGATCGGAAAGAAACTGGGATACCTTTTGGTGGCCAGCTGCTACATTAAGTTCACCACAGATGATGGGCAAGGAACTCGGGGCTGAAATAGGGTGCCGAAGGGTAAGACAGAGTGTGTAGCATGGGGCATGGGGCCTTGTGCAGCCCTTAAGCTACGTCCCGAGGTTCATGACAAGATGAACCTTACTGGTACCTACAGTACCGTGGCATGTAACAGGTTCAGGGGTGTGGTTCCCCAGATTGAGGCACCAGCCGGTGTCGCAGGCTGAGTCTGCAGTGCTGGTAGGGGATTGAGAATCTACCAGTAGGAGAAGAGAAAGCAAGGTCTTAGGTGTCTAGGTACACGGGATAGGGGAAAGATAGCCCCATTAGCCCAAGATGGGATGGGGGTATGCTCCGTGGTAAGGTGGACCCTCGTCGTCCCCCCCCCACCACACACACACACTTTTCCCTCTTTTTCCTGTCATGGTTTTTTTTGTTTGTTTGTTTGTTTTGGGTTTTTTTGTGCAGGCATAAGGGAAGGGAGTAGGAAAAACAACCATTACCAAGTGACAAGTCCCTTGATATGGACAACATATATGAGCTGACCTGACAAGAGACCAGGAAGAGGTTGATCATGATTGTGAATCTCTAGCCCTGAAAGTGTTAAAGGGTGGAGTATAGACAAAGTACAGGTTACCCTTTCCGTTAGATGCCTGAAAAGGGAGACAGGGTTAGGAAAGCATAGCTGGTTGCTGTAACTGTTGCTGCTCTTCAGTGGTTTTAGCTCAAAGAGAAAGAGAGAGAGAGGAAGAGGGAGAGAGAGAGTTTCTCCTTCTAGCAAGGTCAGGGAAAAGAGAGAAATTGCTTATCTGGGTGACTTACACTGTTAAAGCCTAAGAAGCTGCAAACAGCTACTTCCCTAACAAAGAGAAGCATAGCATTAGCTCAGGGCATCCATAAGGATGACAGGAGTGTGAAAATGACATCATGAAAGACGAGGTACCCTTGAAAAAGTGGTGAGAGGCATTACGTAACCCAGCTTGGCAACAATGGCTCATAAGCCCACAAAATTTCCGTGGAGCTATGGCGGTAGGTTGGACAAGTATTAGATGAGGGACCTGGAATGAGGGACCCATCCCGCATGAAGAACAGAGGTTGTTTAGTGGAGTACCTTTCTCATTTATAAGGACTCCAATAGCCTCCTGGTGATGCCAGATCTACTCCAGTGCTGGATATGATAAGGCTAGCTTGAAGGAGCATTCCCTCACCTAAGAGAACACCCTTTGGAGGCCCTTTAGTGACTTTTTCCAATCCCCAAATGTCCTCTAGGGAGATGAGAGAGGAAGAACAGTCGCTGCAATAGCTCCTAGTTATCCCAGTTGATTCTGGCAATTCGTAGCCCGTGTCCCAGTCTGCGGCATGAGTCTGTGTGATTGCAAAGCAAAGAGGCTACATTCCCCAAATGGATTAGACTTTCCCTTCCAAGTGAAGAGGAAAGGGGAAGGGGAAAACCCAACAAGCAAAACCTTACAGCAGAAGAGAGTCCTTGAGGTTGCTAGCCCCAGAAACTGGGGCAGCCTCACTGAAAAGGAGGAGGTATGACCATGCTGAGGGAGGCCAATGCATGAAGCCTCGAATCAAAGGATGAAAGGTCTGTGCATGTGGGGAATTACCCACCAGGGAACATAAACTATTAGCTTAGCAATCCCCCAAGTTGAACACCTGGCTTGATATAGCGGGACGAGCCTAGAGCAACAGGCCTATTAGTAGGGGTTGTTTTGTCTCCCTCTGTTGTAGCTGATCATCACCTGAGGTGTGGGCCCAGTGAGTACCCAACGAGTAGGAAACACAGGCCCCATGGGAAAAAGGGTACCTGCTGACGGGGGGGGGGGGGGCAACTTCACTGGGTAGTGGGAAGGGGACCAGCCAAAGGGAGAGCTATGGGTAGCCGTTAAGGAAAGACCCTTCCCAGATATGGGAAGGGGATTCAGAAACCATTGGGGAACAATTCACATCGGTCATTTGGGCATGTGGGATACAGAAAACCCTTGCCTACCATCCTCAGGGATGTAGCTATACAACATGTTCTCTTATGAAGTAGGGCAGGGAATAGATACTCCAACAGTAACTCCAGAAGGCCCAATTGATGAAGTAGAATGTGGGGGGGGGGCGTCCCTGCCAATGGGGATCCTTATGGACCCGAAGGAACCCCCTGGGTGAGATGAGGGGGTAGTGCCCCATGAGATCTTAAGTTGGGGTCACACCCCTCGCAGGGCGGTGTTTTCCCCTTAATGCTGTAAGCGGGGCAGATAATGCTGCCTCAAAAATGGGGGGGTAGTTGGCAACCTCCAGTGGGTGAGGAGGACCTGAGGCTCATCCACTGGAGAATAGGGGAAACAACTTGAAGCCTGTTGAACCAAAGGAAGGGTGTTGGGCGGCCCTTACTGGTTTGGGGAACGGGCAGGGGGCCCTGAAGACAGGAGGCCCAAGCGCTCCACCTCCTCCCCGGGAGGCCTGGGCAGTATGGAGCACAGCATCTGTCTTAGCCACGAAGAGAGACTGTCCCCCAAAAGGCAGGTCGTGTACAGCCTGCTGAATGATGGGGGGGCACCCTTGCATCTCTAAGCCAGGCCACGCACTGAAGAGTCACGGCCAAGGCCATGGTGCGGGAGGATGTGTCCAGTGCATCCCAAGTCAACAAAAGAAGCTCATTGGATGCTATTTCGTCCTCCTCAAGGAAGGCATCGAATTCCTCCCTGTTCTCCTGTGGGAGCAGGTATCTAAACTTCTTCATAGACTCCCGTACGTTCAACATGTATCTGCTGACCAGGGCCTGGTTTTTGGCTACCCATAGTTGAAAGGAGGCGGAAGAATACACTTTCCTCCCAAGGAGGTCTAATTTTGTCGCCTCCTTTGACGCCGGGATGGGATCACAGGCCGTCTGCCTTGGTCTGCAGAGGTGGCCTTAGGCAACTGGGGGCTCTAGGCAAAGGCCTATTGTGGGGCCCACTAAAGGGCTCACTGTCAGCTCCCACTGCTATCCTCCTCCAGCCCCAGTCTCCACTGTACCCCTAACCACCCCACACCATCCCCCAGGACTCCCTTTTTGTTTTGCTGAACCATACTAACATGTCTATCCTTTTGGACCTCGTAAATTATTCTTGGGTATGATATTTTTAAAGATATTCCCATCATGAAGCTTGTAAGTTGATCATCTTCCACTTAACCATAAATGCGCTAATGCTAAACTACAAAGTTAAAATGAACATTTAAAAAATTTTTTTAAAGTATGAGCATTAATTAATAAATAAAAAGTGGTAACATTAATGATGGCTCAAAAATAAATACCACATTTAAAATGTTGGCAGTCAAATCTTACAAATTTTTCATATAGGCTTAGATTTATGTGAACTAGACATTTAATACAAATAATTATAATAAATAAAAATAAATAAAAAGAAGGTTTCTAGTGTGTAACTAAAAATGAAAAACACCACATTTCAATGAAATTCTCTGAAGTACTCAAATTTATAAGACTCTGGCCCCCTCAAAAATATTAAATAGTAAGTACAGAAGAAGCTAAAAAATTACCAAAAGAAAGAAAGACAGCACAGACATCACACACAGCTGTAATTATTGCCTAAGGGCTGCACTGTCTTTATAGCAGCCTATATGGACCTACCTGGGTAAACTGAGCTAACCAAAGCTAAAGTTAAAATTGTCACTAAGTCAAAGGAAAAGGCAAAAGAACAGGTTTAAAAAAAAGGAAAAGGAAATATTTCATAAAATTAAAAAATGGCAGAATAAATGGCCACACTGAGGAATTAAAAGCTGGCACTACTGGAAAAGTTCCTGCTATTGTGCTGTCTATTGCTTGCCAATGGGAAGGTGCAGGGCAGATAACGGTGAAATCTGCAATTCAGACGAAGCACAGATCCTAATGATAGTTTGCCTTGATGAGCCAAGAGTGAAAAGTGCTGAGGCTTCCAGCCCTACTAGCTCTGCTAGATGGGAACAATTTCTATATTTTTCTGTATTTTCATTTCTGTCCACCAAATTGAGGAGGGGGCCCCTTATTCCTTGGGGCCCTAGGTGGCTGCCTGCCTCACCTACCCCTAAGCCGCCACTGCTGGGCTGAGTGCAGCTTCCACCACCCCTTGAGATGGTACCGGATGGTGGGTGAGGGAGGGCATGTCCATCCCCAGCACCAGACAGTTTAAGCCCACCATATCAGAGACTGGAGTGATGGAGCTGGGCTTTGCCAGTGGGACATCACATGACAAGGCCCCATATGCTAGGGTGAAGAGGCACAGCAATAGGGTCGGCAGAGGTGAAGACTGGCCCACATAAAAGGTCAGTAGGCCCCAAAGGGGACTGAACTTCCAACCCCATATGCACCGTAACATAGCAAAGGAGGTCAAAGTGTGCCATAAGGTCCCCGGTGTAGGAACTTGGGACCAGGTTTAAGGCTTTTCCCAGTACCAAAGGAACCGATGCTGGACTGGGCGATGCGGTACCACAGGACTCCGCTGTGGTCTCTTTGGAGCACCACTCATGGAACTGGTACCTGAAGGGGGATGGCACCGAAGATCAAGGGCAGGGCCATTTATTCCCCCTTGAAACACCCTCGTCTGGGCTTGGAGACCGAGAAGGCACTTGGGACTGCAAGGATGGTGCCAGTGAACGCAGTGTACGGGGAGACAACTCAGCAGTACCGGGTCCCTCATATGTCGGTTCCCGAGCTGGGGAGCTCAGTACCAAGATTGGGGAAGGTGTTTGGTGCTGCTTGTGGGGCTGCCATGCTCCCGAAGTGAGAGCTGGTTTACCCCTCTTCTTGGGTGGTAGCAGGGTGGGTGGCGTTGGCAAGAGGAGGAGGGACCTTGCTGCCTCAAAGGCCTCTGGTGTGGCAGGAATTGGTACCGATTCCTGCCAATACCATGGTGACTCACGTGTGGGGGAGGGCGATCAGTGCCAACGCTCCGGAACTGACAGCAATACCAAGCTGGTCTTTTTACGCTCCTTCAAGGAGTGGCGCTGGGAAGGCACCGGTGCCGAGCCTGCATGCAGTACCGAGGGATGCCCCAAAGCCTGGGGGTGAGTCAGCTGTACCTGCCCGAAGGCCAGCACATGGCACCTTTGCTGCCTGTCCTTGATCACCCTTGGCTTAAAGGACTGACAGAGGGAGCATTTGGTGACTAAGTGGGCTTCACCCAGGCACCGGACTCACTTCTCATGGGGGGGTCATCTGTTGGAAAGGCCCTGCCACAGGCCGCACAAGGTTTAAACCCCGGCATGGTGGGCGGCAAGGAGGAGCAATGTTGTTGCTCTGAGGCTGGAAGCTCTGTAGAAGGAGCGCTCTTTTGTGGAATGACATCCACAAAGAGGTGTTCCCAATTGAGCTGTGGGCTCATAAACAAGAGAGACAGGCTGCTTGCGAGATCACAAAAAGTGGGCTGTTCCGAGAACCGTTGCTGAGGGCGTTAAAAATGGAACTGGGGAGGGGCTGGATGGCGGCCACTTATGTAGCCACGGAGTGGCGAGGGGAGGGTGGTGGGTGCCTGCCCCTTTCTGACAAGCTAGGGCAAAAGAGTTTCCGACCAATCATGCGCTGTGGCATGTACCAGGCGCTTCGCTGGGGCGGGGAGGGACCCGGGGCATGGGCCCAGGCCCCACCCCCAGAGGGCAGGCCAAATCCCCACCCAGAAGGCCACGCCCCCTGGCCCGGGATACGGCCAGGGGGATGCCGCGCTGCCGCTGGCAGCTAGGCCGCGGTGCAGCGTGGTGCGGCGCAGCCTGGCCTGGCCTGGCCCGAAGCGGCCGCTGAAGGCCAGGGCCGTGGCTGCAGCCCTGGATCCCCGGCCAGGGACGGGGCCACCGTGGCCGCAGCCGCAGCCACAGCCAGCCCGGATCCCCAGCCGGGGACAGGGCTGCTGCGGCTACGGGCTGCCAGCCGGGCCCTGGATCCCCGGCCTGGCCACCGGTGGCCGCGGCAACCCCGTCCCCTGCTGAGGATCCAGGGCCTGGCTGCGGCCGTGGGCCCGGCCTCCAGCGGCCGCTTCTGGCCGTGCCAGGCCGTGCCGCGCCGCGGCCTAGCTGCCAGCAGTGGCGCAGCCACCCCCTGGCCCTATCCATGGCCAGGGGGCGGGGGCCTGCCAGGAGGCCAACTAGGCCCCGGATCCCTGGCCAGAGACGTGGCCGACGCAGCCGCAGACCACCAGGGATCGAGTCCCAGATCCCCAGCCCAATTGGGCCGGAGATCCAGGGCACCAGCCTTGAGACCTGGGGCACATGCCCCGGGGTGCCCAACGCTAGCAACGCCACTGGCATGTACACCTAATACTGAATATATCTGAACAGCGATCGAAGAAGAACCGTCTTTCTTTGAGATGGGCTGCTCAGATTCATTATGAGGTGTGTCCATGCTGCAGCGCACGATTGGTTGGAAAGCTTTTTGCCCCAGCCTGTCAAAGCAGGGCTGGCGGCCACTGCCCCCGGCCACCCTGTGGCTATATATATGGCTGCAGCCCTCTCCCTCCTCAGTCCCTCAAAGTCGCCAACTCTGGGTTGTGGGGATGGTGGGAGGGTTTTGAATGATCCAAGCAACTCATATTGAAGAAGGACGGTTACTGGTGAGTAGCCCACCATTCCTCTTTGAGTGCTGCTCAGATACATTCAGTAACAGGTGACTGCTAGCCATGCTGAGGATTGCAGGCAGAGTTGGGTTCTTTTTCCACCTTCAGCACTGCACCCCCATAACAGGCAGTGGTCCAGGCATAGGGAGGCCGAGAGGTAGTACGGCCTGGTCCAAGAGGGGCAAAAGTTAAAGGCCTACAATCCTCAATTGCTCCCTGTCTGAGATCAGCAGGAGCAGCAGGCAGCCTAAATTCACCTTATCAAGGGGAAAATAAAACCACAGCGACCAATCAAGGTTTGGTAAGGCGCTGTCACTTAGGGAACATGGGAGGCCAGTAATAAGCCTCTCTCAAGGAAGTGTGGATGGGCACTTCCCTTGGCCTTAGGCCTACAATACATAACTTAACCTATAATGGGGAAAATAAGGTGGACCCCGAAAGCAAAAACTCTGCCTTCTGGCAAGTACAAGGTGGCAGAAATGGGGGAGGAAAGGGGAAGAAAGACCCCCCCTATAGATAGATAGATGGATAGATAGATAGATAGATTCTATATACTGGTCCAACCAGGGAAGAAAATCACGGGAAGGTGTGGGGAAAATAAACAACCACTTGGTAAAACGTAATTCTATGGTGGGCAACCCCTCACGGCAAGTGGATGCCAAAAGTGCCTTTTCAGGCCTCTGGGTAGATGTGGTCACCGACCACTGAAGGGGCAGGAAAAGTGAGGCCCAAAAGGTTGAAAAACCACAGGATAGAGGTTGAACTACCACTTTAGAATGAGAACAGGAAGGAGACCGTTAAGGTCTGGGTGCATGCAGCCCCAGATCTATTTGATAGGGGTTCAGAGTAGAGTTATAGGCATAGTATTAAGGTGTTTCTGCGTGCATGAGTCATGAGGCTTTCGTGACACAACCAACCCCCCTCCCCCCGTCGCTGGGGGTACAACAACTAGGGGGAAGGAACGGGTGAGGGCAATGGTTGACCAGGGTTGTAAAAATTCCCTTGGAATATACGGCGTATGCCTCTCCATGTAACACATGATAGAGAATGACCTGAGAATGTGAATGAGTTTCTAGCTCTGGGTAGAAAGACTCATGACAAAAGTGATAGAGTATGGCAGGAGATTGGTCACTCCCTCTGTTAGGTAACCCAGAGCAGAAGAGAACAGTGCCAGAGGTAACCCTGCAGCTGAGACTATATCAGAGAAGGGAGATGTCACCCACAAATAAAAAGGGGAAGCAGGACCAAGGTCTGCTGACCACCCCTGCCACTGCTGGACAGAACTGGGGAAAAGCGGAAGGTGAGGGCTGGAAAACAGGAGGTAGGGAACAGACCACCGACTGTCGTAGCACGTGGCCAAAAAGAAAGGATTGCCATCAATCAGACGCCTACTAGTGGCCCTCGTGGAGCCAGTGGGTAAGACAAGTGACACTGGGCGTAAGCCTTAGGAGACCTCTTGGTGGTTCTAGAGTGAATTGGGAGAGGGAGAACTTCCTAGTTAAATGGAGATTTCTTCCTAACTAGGGTGGGATATTGCATAGGGATCTACCCAAATCGATTTGTTCTTGACACGACAAACTCGCAAGTGTTCTCGAGTTTGATCTCTCAGTGGCTGAGGCAGGGCTCGCTCATGTATGTGTTCCTGCTCCCTTGGGTAGGGCCCCTGTCGTAGGCCTTTGTGCCACTTATTCTGATTCACAGTGGTTTTCTGGAGAAAAGGAGGGATGAAGCAATATGATCTGATGGCTCTGAATTAGCCCAAACCATACTGGCACAACAGTTCTACAGGATCTGTCCCAGAATGCACTAGTCAGGCCTCCATTGGGGCGGACTTGTTAACCCAGAACTCAGGGTGTGTACAACACCCAGTCTCAGCCTCCTGCACCTGGTGGTTTGAGATCATATAGATAATCAAGGAAGAGGAAACTTCAGTCAAGAGGAGACACTGGGGTTCCCTCTTCCAGGTGGAAGGAAATGAGGGGGAAAAAAGCAGTTTTGCTAGGTTGAGGTGCCCTGTAGTGTGTTAGCATGGAGGACTGGGAGCGGCCTGACAAGGGAAGGGGAGGCCAGACTGCTTTTGAAGGCTTTCAACTTTGGAGGCCTCTACATTGGAGTATGGAAAATACATGTGCACCCAGGGAATTAACAGCTAGGGTGAACATCGGCTACCAATTTGGTGCTCAGTGGAGACGGGGTCCAAGGGCCACCGATTTGAATCCCAAGGATGGGTGTAACCAAGTTGGCCGGGTCTTGTGCATGTGAGGTGATGACCCTTAATGGCCCAAGGAGGGGAGGGGGGGAAGGGATGGAGCCCACCCTGTCAATAGGCCGATTAATAGGGATTGTATCCCTTGTTTCGGGGTGGTAAGGGTAACCAGAGGCGTGAACAATGTTGGTGACAGGTGTGCAGGAATCACGAGCCACGTGTGAAAGGTAATCTTCCTGAAGGGGAAGAAAATATTGGCTTTCCAGGAAGAGCAGCATAGGGACCCTTCAGGCATCCCACACGACCCTAGAATGTGACATCGTCTAAGGAAGGGGAAAAACAAGGAGAGGAGTATTAGAGACCATTGGGAGGTGGGTCCTGGTTGATCATTTTAAGGGGTGTGGAGGTATTTGGTCATGTGACCCATCGTGTCATCTAGTGGTAGCTTGTTCTGCTGTGGGTTAAGGGAGGACAGGTGATAGAAGAGCTTCTCCAGCTATAACCCAAGATGCCCTTGGTATCTGTGGTCATGATTTCGGGGGTAGTGTCCTCTAAGGTAGACCAGAGGGTACTCAGGTATTAACCCTCTTGAGTCCTTAAAGGTTAACAAAGTATGGCACCGGCTGAAGTGGGAGTTGGGGGGGCACCCCCTGTGGAGGAAGAATCCTTAGGGGATTCCAATGGAAACAGGGTGTTTCTTGTAGGTGGAGGGTAGTGCCCTGACTTGGTCATCCTCCCATGCAGGGTGAGTGCACTTTTCTCCTTGTACTCAAAGTAAACCAGGTAGTGATCTCCCGTGATGTGGAGAGGGAAAGGGAACCCTGGTTTGTTGCTAGGCCAGCTGGCCTGCCAATGGGGGGTGGGGGGTTGACAGGTTTTGGGAGATCAAGTCATACCCACAACCTGAAGAAGGCTGGAAGGTACCTGGTGGAGTAAACCTGCAGCCATGTGAATTGTTAACTGTCCCTTATGGGCTGGAGGGCAGCTAGTAGGCCAGGAAAGCAACGTGCCTAGGTATTTTACATCCCCTTGGTGGTCCTGGGTATCACGCAGCATAGTGTCTGTTCCAGCCGTGAACAGAGGACCACCTTCAAAAGGGAGGTGAAGTATGACCTGTTGGGAGGAGCAGGGCACCCTTGCCTCCCAGAGCCATGTTGCCCACCGCAGGGTTACGGCTGAGCAAAAAACCAAGGAGTCATGTGGCACTTTAAGACTAACAGATTTATTTTTTGCATGAGCTTTCGTGGGAGAAAATCCCACTTCGTCAGATGCTTCGAAGATGGGTGAACTTACAGAATGAAATGAAAATAAATGCAAGGGGGTGTAAAACATAGGATCAGGTCATACAGTAACAGCAAATCAGAGCAGTTGTTAGGTTCAGACCATGGGAAGCCTGAAGTCAAATTACCTATTGTAATGGGAAAAGAACCCATTGTCTCAATTAAGTCCTGCTTTCACAGAGTTTAGCTTGCATATTAATTCGAGTTCAGCTGTTTCTCTTCATGCTGCAGCTTGCTGTGTCCGAGGCATCCCAGGCAGATAACAATAGGTCCTGGGATATTAGTTCACCCTCTTTGAGAAAGGCGTCATAATCCGTCCTATTCTGCTGTGGGAGTAAATATCTGAATTTATTCATGGACACCCACATATCCATGATATATCTGGCTACTACAGTTTGATAATTGGCTTTTCGGAGCTGGAAGGTAGAGAAGGAGTAAGCCTTCCACCCCACGAGATCTAACTCCCTCACATCCCTCAACACGGGGAGACAGTCGTGAGGAGCCAGCCCTGGACCTAGCGCAGTTTCCACCACCTCTTGAGACAGTGCCAAGTGGTAAGTGAGGAAGGGAAAGTCACTTGCCGGAACCTGGTATTTATGGCCTGCTGTGTCTGATATAGGGGCAATGGACCCCAGAGTTTGCTAACGCAACATGGCAAGGTCCTGCACACTAGGGTACAGGGGAACTGTTATGGGCTTTGCCGAAGTGATTGCCGGGCCAAACAAAGTGTCACTAGGCTCCATGGGAGAATGAGCCTCCAACCCCACAAGAGCGCAAACATAGAAAAGGAGGTCAAAATGTGCCGTGAGGTCTCCAGCGTGGGAGTGGGGCATGGGGTTCAGGGCTCTATCCGGTGCCAGAGGACAGGGGGCCGAGCCAGGCTGAGCAGTACCATGAAGACCCATTGGGGTCTACTGGGGAGACCATTTGTGGGGTCAGTACCTGTTGGGTGTCGGAACTGAGGACCATGGACAGGGTCGTTTACTCCCTTTCAAGACACCCTCCTCACAGCTTGGGGATTGAAAAGCCTCACAGGACCGCGTTTGTGGTGCCAGAGAAGGCAGGGTAACATGGCACTGAGGGGAGGACTTAATGGTACTGGAGCCCTCATCTTGACTAGCTGGCTCCAGTGCCAGGGAATTCTGCACCAAAATCAGTGACAGAGTCTGTTATTGTTCTCAGGATGGCCAGGCTCCCGAAGTGAAAGCTGGTTTACCCTTTTTCTTGGGGGGCACCAGCCTAGGAGGCATTGGCAGGAGGAGGAGAGCCTTCACTGCCTCAAAAGCCTCTGGAGTCGAAGGGACCAGTACCGACTCCTGCTGGTCCTGAGGCGAACCCCAAATGGGGGACGTGGAGCAGTGCCGATGCATTGGTACTGACACTGGTAATGAGCTCATCTTCTTTCACTCTTGAGGAGAGCTGTGCTGAGGAGGCCCTGGTGCCGAGCCTGCATGCAATGCTGAAGGAAGCCCCGAAGCTTTGGGGGTAGGCTGCTGCACTTGCTCCGAGGCCAATGCATGGCACCTTTGCTCTCTGTCTTTTATGGTCCATGGTTTGGAGGACCAACAGATTGAGGACTCGGTGACCAAATGGGCTTCACCCAGGCACTGGAGGCACTTCTCATGGGGGTCGTCCCGCGGGAAGGACTTGCTGCAGGCAGCACAACGTTTAAACCCTGGCATGGCAGATGGCGAGTGGGAGCAATTTCCTTGCTCCAAAGCTTTGCGCTAGGTGACAATAGTGATTTTCAGTGGAACTACATCCACGAAGAGGTTCTCCCAATTGAGCGATATAAGACAGGCTCATATAAGACAGGCTGCTTGTGCGATCACAAGGAGCAGGCTGTTCTGATTCCATCACTGAAAGTGGAAAATGGAACTGAGGAGGGACAGGGCTGTGGCCATATATATAGCCACGGGGTGGCCAGGGGGCGGTGGCTGCCAGCCCTGCTTTGACAGGCTAGGGCAAAAAGCTTTCCGACCAATTGTGCGCTGCGGCACAGACACACCTATTACTAAATGTATCCAAGCAGTGCTCAAAGAAGAACAAGTGGTTCTGTGGCACTTAAAGACTAAAGGGGCAGCCAATGTTAGTCTAGTTCAGTAAAACAAATAAGGAGTCCTATAAAAAAAGCAAGGAGTCCTGTGGCACTTAAAGACTAACAAATATACTTATGGCATACATGCCTGCAGGAGGGGGCCAATCCTCACCTGCCACCCTGGGGGGGCACTCCTCAACCTACAACTGCTCTGGCTGGCCACCAAGTCACTGACCCATGGGGCGAGGTATGATCCCCAGACTGCTCCCCAGATCCAAGCCAACTGACCTGGTGATGGATTCCCCTGCTCCCAGTGCCTCTGTCCCTGCAAGCTGCCTTCAGGTTCCCCCCTAATCACACACACAATACTTACCAATACTGTGCAGGTGCTGATCCCAATGTAGTGACACCTCTGCTCTGGGCATCCCTAACTCTCCAACTGCCAGAAGCTGGGATTGGCTGACAGAATGGATCACTTACTCATTGCCCTGTTCTGTTCTTTTCCCCTGGAGCTCCTGGCACTGGCCACTGTCCGAAGACAGGCTCCTGAGCTAGACGGACCATTGGTCTGTTCCACCCTGGCCATTCTTACATTTTCCATCTCTTGAGGTTATCAGATCCAGTCTAGGGGGTGGAGAGAAACACTTCAACCAAACACATGTTTGTGGGCTGGCTAAAAGGGCAACTGGGTGCAACCCACTGTCCAGGTACCCAGGGGCACTGCTACACATAAATATTGGTAGGGGCCTCAGCACCTACCAGCTGCCAGGGCCCTGATCTGTTCCCTCCCCCCACATTGGTTCCCCGAGCCCTTCCCAGCATCCACCCCATGTCTCCCTGATCCCTTCCCTAACCTCCCTGGTCCTGCCACTGGTCTCTGCTGTCCCAGGCTGAGCCCCTCCCCTGCGCCTTTTCCCTGCTGGGCCAGCATGCCTGCCCCCTGACTCCCCTGCCAGCTCCCTTACCTGGCTGCCAGAGGGAGAGTGTGGCCCTGGCACAGGCTGAGGCTCTCGGCATGACCCTGCTGTCACACCAGGATGGGAGGTTTAAAAACTCCCAGGCCCAGCCTAGGGCAGCTCCCTACCTGCCAGAAGACTCTGTCTTCTGGCCAGGTAGAAGCCGCAGCTGCCGGTCTCCACGGGCTGCCTGCTGCCTAGGTAGTGTTCCTTGTGCGGGGGCGCAACAGTGCACCCCGCACAGTTTAGAGCTATGCTACTCAGGGACTGACCCTGAGTTTCAGGAGGGCTGAGGCCCCTGGAGTCCCACCCCCCAGCAATGCCACTGCAGGCAGCCATCTAACAGACCCTTTTGGCCACACACTCTACAAACTGTGGACTTTATCATCCCTGCTGCAAAGGGGGTGGGGAGTTGTGTGCCGTCCAGGTGGAGACACACAGGTTGAAAATGCTCCTCTGCAGCTGCTAGGGGAGGCCAGCTCTAAGGGGCTATGGGCCATACAATAGCACCTGGTCTTTGCTGTTACTTAGTGAAATAGGCAACATACATCTGTCCCCCTGCAGAAGAAAATCCTCATTTTTTAACGCAGTGAAGCCAAAGCAGCTGTTTCCGGCGCCCACCCCCCCCTCAGCCCAACACCCCCACCTGCCTAGCCTATGACCCTTGAGAGCTCCACAAGAAAACAGGGCTACCCAGCTGGGAGGAGGAGAGAGTGGTTGGGGGAGACAGGGGACTTCTGTCTCCCCCCTCAGCACCCAAAACACAGCACCTGAAACAACACACAGGGACAGTGGATTTTTCTCTCATTACAACAGATGATTTGACCTCACCTCCCTCTGTATGCTGCTCCCTAGTGTTTGAATCTTTATGACTGTTTTGACTTGCTGTTACACTGTGACCTGTTCCCATGACTTCCACTCCCCTGCATTTACTTCCTCCCATTCTGTAAGTTCCCCCATCTTCAAAGCATCTGATGAAGTGGGATTTTTCTTCTATGAAAGCTCATGCAGTAAATAAATTTGTTAGTCTTTAAGTACCACAGGACTCCTTGTTTGTGTAAGGCAGGTTTAGAAGCTGCTCCTAGCAGCTTCTGGGGCGGGGGGACTAAGTTGCATGGGTTTTGTATTTGCATGAGCACAAAGAGCATATTAGCATAGTCACACTATGGGTTCAGGGCAATATGGGTAATGGTATTTGGGTTGATCTGATCACAAATCTGTCAATATCTGTAATTCGACTGTAGAAAAACATGAAATACTGTCTTTTGTAATATGCTACTCTATTGCTTCTTTGAACTCTGTTTAGGTGGGTTAAAGGATAAAAGATACCCTTAGCAGAAAGAACATGAAAAGAGGGGTCACACCCTCCTCCTAGCCTGGTGAAGTTAAGACAGGGGCTGGGGTTTAGCATTAGCTTAATCTAGTGGTGTGCCTGAGGCTTGCTTCATACTTTTGCACTACTGTCAAAGGATGGATCTGGTCAGGCTTCCTATGAATGTTTTCTTTTGTTATTTTAATAGGAGAAACTGTTTGCAGCTATGTAAGGTTTAAGAGCTGAAATCACAGAGAGACAAACTTTCTCTAAGAGCTGAAATCTCTGAAGAAGAGCAGTAATGGAGCAAATGACAAGTGGGCAGAGCTGGTAGATGGCTGAGTGGTATGAGTGAGTAGTAAGCAGAGCCTGTGGACCTCTGTTCTCTCTAACCTGTGTGCATGTGCTCATGCACACAGGTTGTGAAACCCATGCATGCAACAAAATAAAGGGTGCACAAACAAAATTCAATAATGTAAATGTTTTTATGCTACTTTAAGAAAGCTGTTTGAAGTAGTATGTTTAAAATAAGGTTTTGTAATTTATAAAATCATTTCCAGCACCATACCAAAATAAAGTTAATATGTTATTTGCATTATGCACACTTGCTTCATTGCACTCACAGGTTTGACCACACTCATTGGAGCACACACAAATTTGGACATCAGTTCTGAAAATTTGCACAAAAGAAATTTTTTGAAAACATGGCCTACAAAAAAGTAGAGGGAACATTGCTGTGGACAGCGGGAGGACCCAGTAGACAGTGAGAGTGGAGCATGAGTGACCAGTGGGTGGAGCCAGCAGACAGCAGGCGGAGACAGCAGCTGATGAGAGTGGCATGTGAATGACCAGTGGGCGGAGCCAACAGCGGGCAGACCCAACAGCGGGCAGAGCTAACAGATGGCACAAACAGCCAGCGGAGGGCTGGAGCATATGAGTGACCAGCAGGTGGTGCTGGTGGACAGCTGGCGTGAAAGACATTCCCTGGTTTTGTTGGGAACATGTTTTGCACTGATCCACCAGATCAGTGCTGATTTTTTGTTATTGGGATTTTTACATTCTGTTTTTATTACTATTAAAAGTTCTGTATACTACACTCAGACTCATGCTTGTGAGTGAGGAAGCACTGTCTCTCTTTGGGGTGCCCAGGGAATAATGCATGATTTCCCAAAAAACTGGGGGGGGGGGGCTCAAGCTGGTTGGTGCTGTAACATTATTTGGAAACCCTTAGATATAGAACCTGGCCCTTGTTCTGCCAGCTCATCCTGGCAGAAGGGTTAAATTTGTTTTACTGAAACAACACAAATGCTGCTGCACAGACTCTCATCCGGGGGTGGGGGTGGGGACAGGACAGCGGGTATGGGAGCCGCAGGCCATATTTGTTCCCTGCCTGAGTCACATCTAGTCAGGTGCTCAGCGGTGACCATGGTGGTTTCAGCCACAAACCTGCAGTTAAAAATAAACAGCCACTCACTGTTTCCATTCACCAAGAGACAGCACAGCAGATATATTTCTGGCTCTAGTGGTGGGTGGGGGTGGGAGTGGGCTGCAGGAGTCCTGGGTTACGCTGCCAGGTTTCAGGGGTTGGGGGAGGAAGTGGGGTCTAATTGTTGGAGAAGGGATAGAGCTCAGAACCAGGACTCCTGGGTCCTGTCCCCAGCTGTGGGAGGTGCGTGGGGTCTGATGGTTTTTTTCCAGGGGAGGTGAGGCAGAAGCATGCTGGGAGCTGGGAGATAGGACTCTTGGTTCTGTCTCCAGCTTTGGAAGGGGATTAGGGGTTAGACCAGGGGCCAGAGTGGGGAGCTAGGATTCCTGAGTGCTATGCCCAGCTCCAGAACTAACTCACACATATAACTATGAACAAACCATGCCCTGTTGGGTCACAGGTGCCCCCTATAAAACGGGGGTCTCTCACCTGTATCACTGGGCGGAGAGGAGGCAGCTGTAATTCAGTCACGTTTATGAGGCTCAGATGCTCATGTGCCAAGCGCTCTCAAGCACCAAAGAAAGCACCATGTTGTTACCAGCACATTAAGGTGCCCCACATTTACCCAAAGCCATAGGACTCAAGGCATAACATTGTTAAGGCACCACCCCCCTCCCCTAGTCTGTAGGGCTCCAGGGGAAGCTTGCAAACAAGGGGACTACAAAAAGGGGAGCTTGAGAGAGAAGGAGTTGGTGAAGCCCTGGGAAGAAGGCGATCCCCTAGCTGAAGAAGCAAGCGAGAAAGAGCGAAGCTTGGGTGAGTGAATTGCTGACTATGTGTTTGTGTCTTTCCCTACAGGTGATTTCTGTTAGTTACCAGTTACTGTGGGAATTGGGACTATGATTTTGTGACTATTTGGGGTGTAGGGGAAAATCTAACTCTGGCCCTCAACTTCAGAAAGAGGCACACCAGAGCCTTCCCAATGAAGCAGACCGGTTCCCAGCCAAGACTCCAATAGGCAGAGAACGAGGTGTGGTTCAAAGTTTATTATTCAGCTGAATAATAAAAGGAACTGCAGCAGAGGGAAGCAAAGAGAAGCTCGCCTCTCTGAGCAAGAACCCCCAGGATAGGGGTTACAGGTCATACATACTTTCTAACATGCAAAATACAATATACATAATGCAACAAGCTCATGCATAATACAACGAGTTACATCATGCCTAAAGTCCCTACATGGTATTACTACTCTTAAGCAGGTTACAAGATTAGATTATGTTTAATAGTCAGCATATAGTTAGCCCGCCTCGGTTGTTGTTTACTGCTCATTTGGGTATTAATTATTACTCTTGACCAATGAGAGTGGCCAACCTCCTGTGACCCCTCAGTAATCTAGCCCCCGCCAACCTGTTTTCCAGACTAGGGTAATAGCTTCCCATCAGGGCCCAGACAGGAGTGATTGTCTCATAATAAACCTTTGTGGATTACCTCATGTATCTATAGAAGCAGTCTAACTTCCTATCAGTCTAAACCCCCTAGCTCCCCTGACTAACTAAACTTGTCTAAGCAAACACAACAGTCTCTGGCACAGAACTTCCTGACCAAACTTACTCCATCTTTAAACCTCCCTTACAGGGAGCTGTTTGTACCTTTGTTCCCTGCTCACCTTTGATTGCCAGCTTCAATCAGCCTTGTGACTGTCCTTCCCCTGTGTGCTTAATGAGGGGCAAGGGCTGACCTAGGCAGAGAAAGCCTTAAAAGCCAGTGGCTGAGCAACCAGGGGAGCCTGCAAACAGGGGGACTGCAAACAGGGGAGTTTGAGAGGGAGTTTGGGGAGGAGTTGGTGAGGCCACAATGGTGAAGAGGAGCCACACTGCTTGTGCCAGCACCCTTTCTGTCTCCTCCACCTGAGCCTATAGCCAAACAGACATCCTGACCATGGAGATCTCTACCCAGATCCTGGTATGGACTTGAAGGGACGTGGCTTGCATTTCTCTGTCACAGACAATCAGGCTGGGGAGATGACTCAATGTGACAGGTGCCTTCTGGTGGAATCTCTCAGGAGAAGGTGTCTAGGCTTAGGAGTATCCATGCCCTGGGGAAGTTCCTTGATAGCATCCATGAGGAGATATGCAAGGATGAGGATACTATCCAGGTGCCGAAAACTACTGCCGCACCACTGGAGAAGGATGGGATGCCTATGGGACAGTGAGGACACTTGCAGATGGTTACCATTGGCAGCAGACAGTGCCCCACCCCTGCGCCCATCCCACCCTCCTTTGTGGTGAAGAACCATTATGCGGTGCTAAAGGCCATGGGTGAAGTGGCAGAGGAGACTCCGTGCACCCCTGAGGCTGGGAGGATCACATCCCAGGTCCTTTTCTACAGTGCTTTTACTTAGCTGATTGCTTCCCAGCCTATAGCAGTGCATGTGTTTTTTTTCCAGCCCAAGTACAGGACTTTGCACTTGTCCTTGTTGAAGTGGCTCCTCTAAGTGTTTTAGGATGGATTCTTTGAGAACCTGCTCCATAATTTTTCCAGGGATTGAGGTGAGGCTGACTGGTCTGTAATTCCCTGGATCCTCCTTTTTCCCTTTCTTGAAAATAGGCACTACATTTGCTTTTTTCCAATCCTCTGGCACCTCCTCCGTTCTCCATGAGTTTTGAAAGATAATGGCCAGCGGTACTGCTATCTCATTGGCCAATTCCCTTAGCACCCTTGGATGCAGTTCGTCCAGCCCCATGGACTTGTGCACATCCAGCTTCTTTAAGCAGTCCCTAACCTGACCTTCCATCACCAAGGTCTGCCTTTTCCCTGGGCCGGCTGGCCCCACCCTCTACTGCTGGGGGGGATAAGTAGGGGCCCTGCACCCCTCTAGGGATGGCCCTGCCCCCTGGCAGCAGTGGACAGCCTCTGGGGGTCAGGGTTGGGGCCAGCACCTGCCCCTGGAAGCTACGGCTCCCCGCTGGCCAACACACCCTGCTCCCCTCTAGCCCTCCTTAGCAGGGGTTGGGGCCAGCCAGGGCCAGGAAATGTGTGCCGCAGCTTACTAGTCCTTGCTGGCCATGTTCCCCAGTGAAGATTTGTGGCCATCAAGGCCCTGGAGGAGCAGGGCTGGGGGGGGGGGGGGGGGGCGGAGTAGCACTGCATGCCTCTCAGGCTCAGCCCTTGTGCTATTTTTGGCATGGGTGCCGGGGGTTGCCAACCCCTGACTTAGGGCTCAGGATCACCCATTCCCAAATTGCAGGGCTCTGAGTGTACCCTGGTTATTTAAATTACCCCTCTTTCCCAATCCATAGGGCTCTGGGTGCAATTCCAGGAAGGAACCTTACACAGTAATATCCTTAATTTTTATTTATTACTGTAAGGCAGGCTTAGAAGCTGGTCTTAACAGCTTCTGAAGGGAGGGACAACTAAACTGCATGGGTCCTGTATTAGCATGGGTATAAAGAGCACAATTAGCTGATTAGCACACTGGGTGCAGGGCATAGTGGGTAATGGTATTTGGGGTTAGTCTGCTCACAAATCTATCAATATCTGTAAGTCTATGAAGGGGAAATATGAAATACTGTCCTTGTGTGAACTGCTACTCTCTGTTTCAAATCTGTCTGGGTTAGTTAAGGGGTAAAAACTACCCTCAGTTAAAAAGAAGAGCTGAAGAGGAGCAGTGATGGGGTAACCAGCAAGTGGAGCTGGTGGATGCTGAGAGTAACCAGCAGCAAGCTGGATGACATAAGTGACCAGAGGATGGTGCTGGTGGACAGTGGCTGGAGCCAGCAGATGGTGAGAGCAGCCAGTGGCAAACTGGGTGACATGAGTGATCGGAGGGCAGTGCTGGTGGACAGTGGGCAGAGCCAGTAGACAGTGAGAGTGGCCAGTGGTGAGCTGGGTGACATGAATGACTGGAAAACAGAGGTAGTGGACGATGAGAGTGACCAGTGATGAGCTAGGTGACATGATTAACCGGAGGATGGAGCCAGCAGATAGCAGGTGGAGCCAGTGGATGGTGAGAGCGGACTGTGGCAAGCTGAGCAACACAAGTGACCAGAGGGCGGCGCCGGCAGAGAGCAGGTGGAGCCGAGAAACAGTTCTAGAGGATGGAGTGAGTGACTGGTAGATGGTGTCAACAGACAGCTGGCGTAAAAGACGCTCCCTACATACTCTAGGGTGGGTTGGGAGCCTAGTTAGCATTGATTCTCCAGATCGGTGCCAGTTTTGCCATTAAGTTTGTATGTTCGATTATGCCATGTGGGTTGTTGGGAACTTTGCTCTATACTAAGTTTCCTAGATTAGTGCTGATCTCTGTTATTTGACCTTTTGCATTTTTGTTTTACTACTATTAAAAGTGCCATTTACTACACTCAGACTCATGCTTGTGAGTGGGGAAGCCTTACCCCTTTGGGGTGCCCAGGGAACAGTGCAGGATTCCCAGAAATCTGGGTGGGGGCTTGAGCCACTTGGTTGTGTTGTGTCATTGGGAAACGCCCTAGATATAGAACCCAGCCTTTGTCCCGCCAGCCTGCCCTGGCAGAAGGGTTACATTACCAATTATCAAAACAGAATACACACACTGGGTATATAATGTTCAACGCTCCCAATAAGGCAGACAAATGTCTCCTGTCTGGATTAGGCCATCTGAGGATTCTAGCTTTTTCAACCACTGCTCACAACCAGTCTGATATAGGTGTCTACATGCCACAGTGTACAGCTGCCCAGAAGCTTTTTGCCCTAGCTCAGGGGTGGGCAACCCCCGGCACATGTGCTGACAGTGGCACAAGAGCCCATTTGGAGCGGCACATGGCACCTTCTGCAGTGCTACAGAAATTGAGGCTCCTGCCACTGAAACCAACTCTGGACAGTTTCTTTCATGGGCAGCTGGGGCAGGGATGTTACAGGCATGGTGTGGAAAGAATATGCCTGAAACAGCTTCTCTTCATGGTGTGCAGCCACCAAAGAGCCACTGTGGGTAGCTTCTTTCCTCAGAATGCCTGGGGCTCCCCAAGAGGAGCTGCTCCAGGCAGCTTCTTTCCATGGCATCTCTGGGAACCCTTGTCTCCAGGCATACTTCCAAGAGGAGCCACTGCAGGCAGCTTCTTTCTGTGAGTGGCTCCTTTCAGCAGCATGCCAAGCAAGCACCCCCCACCCCAGCTTCCAGTCATGGCTGCCATCAAATTTTCAGGCAGCCACTGCTTTTACTTCTGTGGAGGGAGCCAATTGCACTGGATGACAGTCGAGGAGGAGGGGCTGGCACAAGGGTTGGCAAAGGTTGCTGACCCCTGTCCCCTTAGGGTCAGTGGCCAAATCCTCCTCTGTCCTGCACACATGCGTGGTATATAGGTAGCCCTGCCCCTGACCCCCCTTCAGTTCCTTCTTTCCACCTTTAGTGAAACTCCTGGAACTGTCTGCTTTTGCACCTTGCAAGCACTTGTCTGTTCACTTCAACCTTTAATGCTTTCTTGGGAAAACTTGTTCATCTCAATTTCTCCACCAGGCTCCAGACACGCTGATGAACCTACATCACAGTCACACTCTGGAGATTTCATGTGCGCTGGCACCAGGGCTGGCTCGACCCATAAGCAAATAAGGCAGTGGCTTAGGGCGCCACTGCCTTAGAGGCAGCTGCAGCGATGCACGGTGGGGGCACAATAGGTCTGCCTAGAAGCCGAACCCACGCTCTTGCCCCTCCCCGAGCTATTCACTCCGTCTCTGGAGGCGGAGCAAGCCAGCCAATGGGGCTAGCTCCACTCTCTCACCCCATCTCTGAGATGGCCCTCCCAATCCCTAGGGAGGAACAGCGAGCCTAGGGGAGGGGTGGGAAAGGGGAGCCCCACCTCTGGGCTGGCAAGCTCCACCTCTTGGGCCAGCTGTTCTCCATCCTGGGGGTGGGGCAAGCTGGCCAAAGTGCAGGGGGTTCTGTGCCCCCTGTCCCTGGAGGGGGCAGACAAAACCAAAAGCCGGCTCAGGGTGCCACAGCCCCTTGAGCCAGCCCTGGCCAGCATGAAACCAGTCATGCTGGGCTTCAAGCCCTGTGCAGAATAAAGCAAGGTCTTTCCACTCAGCAACCTGCACAAAAAGTGTCTGAAGTGCCTCGCAGAGACTGACAGGGGGCTGACAAATGCCCAGTTTGCTGGGCCTTCAAACCAAGGACCCAAGGGGAGCACAAACACTGCCTCTACTCCATGGCCCTGGAAGAGGCCTAGTGGCCCACCTCAGTATCAAGCAAGTGTTTCTCTGCACAGGGTGCCATGGCACTGCATGCCCCAGCAGCACTGGCCCCTCCTCAGCACCGCTTCCCATCCGGAAAGCCTAAGAAGCCCCACTCAGGCTCCAAGGCCACCGCGGGGGCAAGCCCTAAGGAAAAGCAGCATCATAGGTGCAGCTCTGGTTCACCGGCACTGGCCCTAGAAACGGCAAAGAGGCCAGAGACAGTGCCGATCCTTCAATGCTGGAGGCATTTGAGGCCACAAAGGGCCTCCTACAACTGCCAACCCCTACACTGCTGTGACTGACAACATCCGGGGGGCAAAATAGCAGTGTCTTCTAAGGCCTGGTCAGGCTCCAAACACGAGCCTGCACCCTCAGCACAGGAGGATGCAGCACAGCATGGAGCCCACCAGGGCAGTGCATCACGGTACCGGGCCTCCACTCCTGGCTCCCCAGAACAACATAGGGATGATTGGCACCACCCCCTCACCACCATGGACACAATGGTACCCATCACTTCATTTGGGGGACCCACCGCGTGCAGATCCTCCAAAGAGGATATCCACCTCTCTCTTATTGGAGTCTGAGCCAGGGGGCAATGGGGACTACTTTTGATTCTCCCTAGGGACCTCTTCGCAAGAATGCTCCTTGGTGCACTTGCATAGGTTGCACCAAACCAGATCCAAGTCCAGCTTGTCAGAGGACTCTGACACTTGGCATCAACACTCATCGATACCACCAGCACTGGAACCAGCTACAACAAAGCTGGCCATTAAGCGAAGGAGGAATCACTCCCCCTCCTCCTCTCGACACAGGGAATCGGGGACCAGGGCTCCAGCACCGACCACCCCGGGTCACTGGTAGTAGACGACACGAACCAGTGGGAGTGGCAAGATCAACCAGCTGCCTCTCCAAAGAAGAAAAAGACCAAAAAGCTTGACCTTTTTGGTAGGAAAATGTACTCCACCACGGTCCTAAAGCTGCGTATCGCAAACCACAAGGCTCTCATGTGCAGATATGTGTTTAATCTATGGAAGTCCATGAAGAGGTTTAGGGACCTCATTCCCTCTGACCATGCTAGGGACTACAACATGCTAGTGGAGGAGGGCCTCCTGGTAGCTCATGATGCACTTCTGACCTCGCGGGATGCCACAGATACACCGAGCCGTGGGTAGCATCAGTGGTGGCCATGCACAGGGCTGGCTGGCTCCAGGGCTCGGGGCTCTTGCTGCAGGTGCAACAATCCATCTAAGATTTCCCATTTGAGGGCCGCCTGCTGTTCGCAGAATCAATGGGCACAAAGCTTCATGGTATGAAGGATTCATGCTCCACACTATGCTCACTGGGTAGGTACACCACCCAACCAGCGAGCCACTCCTGTTAACATCAGTCCCAACAACAGCCACATCAACAGCAGCAGCAGCAACAGGGCTCCAGCCACCAACCCTTTCAACTGCCCCAGCATCCCTACGGGAATGGGAACAGGGATAGAAACTGAGGCGGAAGGGGCTCCAGGCCACAGGGAAACACCCAGGTGCCTCAGCAGGGAACCAGAAACTCATGCCCCACCAACCAGAGACAGAGGTTTTGACCTCTTGCCCAAGTGCCGGCCCAGACAACATCGACCAGACCCCACCATTTCAGAACCGCCTAGGCCCTTTTCAATACCAATGGTCCAGAATCACATCAGACCACTGGATCTTAGACAGGGTCTCCCAAGGTTACTCCATCCAGTTCAGTTCCAGACCTCAGGACCAAAACCCACCCCTCGCTACAACAATGGGGACCCTTCCCATGAAATTTTGCTAGAACTGGAATGCCAAAAGCTACTGACTCTGGGGACAATCTAGAGAGTCCCCACAGGGGTGCAGGGGAGGGGCTTCTACTCCTATTACTTCCTGTTCCCAAAAGCAAATGGTGGTCTACAACCCATCCTGGACCTCAGAGCCCTGAACAAATACTTAAAAAGATTAAAGTTCCGATTGGTATCCCCATCTCAGATCATTCCCTCGCTAAAGCCCGGGGATTGGTTTCTGGCCCTCAGTCTGAAAGACACATACTTTCACATCTCAGTAAAGCAGAGACATAGAAGTTTCCTCTGCTTCATGGAGGGTTGGAAACATTTCCAGTTCATCGCACTCCCCTTCGGCCTCTCACTAGCCCCAATGGTATTCACAAAGTACATCACAGTGGTAGCAGCTCTTTTGCTCCTGCCCACTCCCATGCTGGCCACCAAAGTTGAAAGGGAAATCAGCCTTCCTCTCAGGGAAGTGGGCTGCTCCAGAGTGGCACCAGTCACTACCTATCCCAGTGCTGCAAGCTTCCCCACGCCACACGGTACTAGATCCTGCCTCTCCCCCGGCAGAGTCAGGACTTAGGCCCAAGCACCCTCATAGGCACTCTCTTTCTCCACCTCGGCACCTTAGCACCTCACTAGTGCTGCCCATCCCAGCACTCGCAGTATCAATGGCGCCGACTTCGCCTACCCAGCACTAAGGAACCCGTTCCCCAAGTCCCCAGGAACCAGCACTTTGCTTGCCCGCCCATCCCAGCCACAGGCAGGACTGGCTTGCACGTGAAGGGCCTCCAGCACCAGGCCCTCGCCGGTACCACCCTTGCTGCCTATCCCCTTCGCCCAGAGCCTCTGAGGAGGAGGAGCCCTCTTGTGGCTCTGCTAAGCAGAGAGACAGCACCCCAAGGTCACATTTGTCCTCATCCCCAGCCAAAGCCGTAAACCCTAGGCCATGGTCAAAAAGAGAAGACCTCAGCACCCAC
Source organism: Podocnemis expansa (assembly GCA_007922195.1). Classification (NCBI taxonomy): domain Eukaryota; kingdom Metazoa; phylum Chordata; order Testudines; family Podocnemididae; genus Podocnemis; species Podocnemis expansa. The sequence goes on from ML681972.1 coordinate 431,401, forward strand.
TACGATCTCCTCTGCCAGATGACGGCGCACTTGGGCTTGGCAGTCCGGCCCCTCAGGGGGGACCTGGACCCCCTTTTTGATCTGGGGTTCATGGCTTCAATAGCTGCAATTTAGGTGCTGCTGCACGATAGCATGCACAACCTCAGCAGGGTGTGCTGGCAAACTTCCACCTTCATGCCACTGGCCTCTGAGGTGGCCAGTCACAAATACCAGGTTCCCCCAGAAAGCCTCCCGTTCCTGGTAGATCACCCGGTATCGAGCTCTCAGGTGGCAGAGACCACCCACAGACGGGAAGGGTAGGACCATCCAGACCCATCCCCAAGTTCTAGGGAGGCTAGGAGGCTTGACCTCCTGGGAAGAAAGGCTTAGTCAACTTTCATTTTCCAGCTCCATATCGCTAACCACCAAGCACTGGTTGGACGATATACCCTTGACCTTCTGGAATTCATGAGGCGCTTCCAAGACCTTCCTCCTCGGGAACATCTGGAAGATTCTGACTCGGCCATAGAGGAGGGCATGTTGGCCTCTCATGATGCTTTCATGGCAGCCTGGGACACCTTGGACACGGCTAGCCATGGCATCGCCTCAGCTGTGGTCATGTGCCATGCAGCGTGGCTCCAAGAATCAGGCTTGCCCCAGGACTTGCAGCAGGACATTCAGGACCTCTCCTTCGAGGGGTGGTCACTCTTCGCTAGAGCCACCGACTCTCTGCTGCACGGCATGAGAGACCCTAGAGCTGCCCTCAGATCTCTGGGCATGCACATGCCACAAGTGCCCAGACGACCATCCAGCGGTCAGTGGCCCTTCAAGCATCCAGGGCAGTGGGTCCATCAGGGACCCTGCCCATGTGGCAGCAAGGGAGAGCAGTCCACACAGGGTTGTAGTACCCCTCCACCTTCCAACCCCTGTTAGGGTGCCGCGCACCCCCTCTCCCTGCCACCCAAACAAGCACTCCTTGAATCCTGACCGAATGCTTCTCGAAGCGGACACTGCCTCTCTCTATCCACACTTCTGAGACTCGCCCCTCCTCTCTACCCCATGGGCCCTGATTACAACAGCACCTGGGCTCACGGGACGGGTACCCGAAGATCAGCTTCACTCAAACAGCCCCCTCATGGTCAGTCTCAGGATCCCTCTCCCCTCTTATGGCAATACCAATCCACTAACCCTTGTCAGATGACCCCAAGGGGACGAATGTCACAGGGCCAACCAGGGGTGGGAGAACGAGTTGTTCTCACAATGCACATAGACCTGTATATGCACGGGACTCTAGGACCTTACTGGAGAGCCTGGACAAGATGGGATCAAGGAGGAGGCCCATTGTTACCCCTCCTTAATCCTTGAGCTGCGTGCCAGGGGACCCCTCCTGGAGAACAGTCCAACTAGGGCGCATAGGGGAAGACAAACAAGACAACCCCCCACCTTCAGCTCCAAACCACCTCAGAACCTGGGGTTTGGCCAGACATACCACCCTATACATTGATCCCAAGCAAACATGTGCCGATCAGATGCCTCTCTCATACTGGGATAGGTAAGACAGCGGCCTCAATCCCTCGCCTACAGATCAAGGCAGGGTTTACTGCTTTTCCCTAGCCCTGGGCTAGGGGCAGGGGTGGGGACCATGGGACAGTGCTGTCCGCCTTCACAGTCCCCTACGATGGTGCAGCCACCCTTGCTCACTTAGTCCCAATGGCCCCTGCAATCCCCTGAAAGTCTAGGGGGCCCCCAAAGAGGCTCACGGAAGGGAGTGACTCCCCTCCCCCCCCTTTTTCCTCCAAGGATAACTCTTCTTCCCCAGGAGCAGTACAGCCAACTAATAGCATGCCACTCCACAGGGCAAACCTCAAAAGCAGCCCCTGGCCTATGGGACGCATTGATCCCCACCACCTCGACAACTGGGCAGAAGGGGTTCTCCCCTCCTCCTTCTGACAGCCAGCTAGCTGCTGCCCTATCCCTTCTCTATATGCTCCTGCTCAGTGCCCCCACTGCAGGGTTAAATGAGGCCAAGAGACATTGCTCAGAGAGGGTTAAAGAGGTACTGATAAAGCAGTACAAGGCCCCACTAGGGCTTCCTACACTGATAAGCGGAGATGTTTACCCCAGCTGGTCCAGGGGAAGATAAATAAGCCTAGAGTCAGCTCCCATTCACTCCATACTCTACTACCCCCTGGATTTTAAGGATAGGGATCTATTGACCTCTCTCCCGAGGCTCACTTGGCAGCAATCTCAGCCCCCCTTGATTGGATAGAAGGGGTCTCAGTGCTCCCTCACCCTACTTCTGCCAGGTGCCTGAAGGGTATTGAGAAGACCTACCCACAACCAGAGATCTACCACCCAATGGGATTTAAATGTGGTGCTCTACAGCTTAACAGAGTCACCTGATGAACCCTTGGACTCTTGCACGCTTTTGGTCCTCCATGGGAAATCCTCGGCTTTCGGGAGGTGGTCCTAGGCCCCTAGCAAACTAGATGGGCATATTTTGCTATTGCTGGCACATCCCACGACAGTTTTCCCCCAGCCCTCCTTACTCTGTTCCTCCAAGGAATGCAGGGAAACAGTCTCTTGCATCCTTTCAAGAGAATGATTAGCTCTCTTTTTATTTCTCTGCATTTCCTTCCAGTCTGGGATTACCCCCACTTTCCGACCTGCTATCAGGATACTTGGTGGTGTTCATCACAGGTGACCATCCTCCTCCTATGGAAGAAGGAATACATACCTTTCCCAAAACATTCCCAAGAATCCCCCCGTTACTGAAAGGGGCAAATATGGGCATTATATTGCTGGTCCCAGACCGCTCAAGCAACCAACAGCTATAGCCCACTGCCTCTAACACGAGACAGCTTACCTGACTTATGAAAGGCTTACCATCTTACTATCTACAGGTCAGGGCAAGGAATAAATAAGCGGTCACATGGGAGCCACTTGCCTTCTGAGCACTCCGCTGCCAAGGAAAGTGGGTGCGTATTGATACCAAGGCTGCCTCCCCCAGAAGTGTCTGAAAGGTGCCCTCTTTTGTTCTCTTCTCCCTCTGCTCTGTTTCCAAAGAACAGAGAAGGAAAAGAGTCAGGGAAACATGCATCTGGCTTCCCAATTTGCAAAAATATCTGCTAGAACCTGTGACAGGGATTCCCCCTATCTCCCCACTTGTCATACATCCATCCTCGCTTACATCCCTAGGGACGAATTAATACAGGGTCTTTCAATCCCCCCTCCCCCTTTTCTCTGGTTCTCCCTCTCACCTCATTTGCCTATTACAACCCACCCTTTTCTCCTGTAAGGGGTTTGAGGAGTTTCTCCCAAAACTCGGAATAGGAGTTCTTTCGGGGGGACCCTCACCCCTGCCCCCGCAATGACTTGTAAGAAAGATTACCTCCATTGGGTGGGGCCCTTCTAGACGTGCCCCCCCCCAACCCTCTTGCTCCAGGTAGCCAGGATTAGTGGAGTTCCTTGGAGGTCCAAAGGTCCTCCTGGTCGGACCTATTCTAAATAGACAGGTCTCGACTCAAGAATCTCTTTTTTGAATACCGATGGGTCAGGAGACTAGGACCTTCTGTTTGGAGCCAACTCTCCTCTTTGTGGTTGTCTTCCCTTTTGTCCTTCCTCATCGAAGTGGGACACCCATTCCCCTGGTGTGTCCTACCAGGATTCTGGTCACCACAATCCAGACCAGTGCATCATAGGTAGAGGTGACAAACCCCATCCCATTGAGATTGGAGAGGCCACATTTCCCTCCCCTTTTGTTCAGGACAAAGCGACCATCTGCTTCATCATGCGATAGCAGAATGTTGCTTGTGACAGTGATTTCCTTTACTGAATAGCCTGATGATATATACAAGGGGCATCCACAATGGATCAAGATCACCCTCCTACCAGAGCCTCAAGTCTCTCCAACAGAGTAGCAGATAACCTCTTCGGCAGCCCTCATGCAGGTCTTTTCCCAGAAGGGATAGCTGTGTTAGTCTAGTCCAGCAAAAAAAACCAAGGAGTCATGTGGCACTTAAAGACTAACAGATTTATTTTTTGCTTCAAAGCATCTGATGAAGTGGGATTTTCTCCCACAAAAGCTCATGAAAAAAATAAATCTGTTAGTCTTTAACTACCACACGACTCCTTGTTTCTTTTCCCAGAAGAATCTGCAGGTTGGTAGTGTGCTCATCAGTTTAGACTTGATGACCCACCGCTATACTGCTCAACCATGTTTTGGGGATGCTGTTCTGAGCATAGCCGTGCTGATGGCAGGGGAAATTAAACCCCGCCCACCATCCAAGGTAGGGCTAGTAGTCACCTAGAACTGAATGATGCAAGCAGTGCTCGAAGAATAGTGAGTTACCTGTGTAATCGTCCTTCTTCAAGCTGGGCTGCTAACATTCATTCAAGTCCCTCCCTCCATCCCTGCTACTCAGAGTTCGTGATAAGACCTCCGAGGATGATCAGGGTCAGGGCCATATACACAGCCATGGGAGGGGCCAGAGGGAGCTTTGGCCAACGACCCTGCTCTGACAGGCTAGGGCAAAAAGTTTCTGGCCAGTTGTGCGCTGCAGCAAGTACACACCTAGAACTTAATTTATGCAAGTACCCCTTCTCGAAGAAGGATGGTTACACAGGTAACCCACCGTTTTGAAGTGATTTCAGGAATGTGAAGATGTGACTACATGCTAATGGCTGCTGTCTTATATGCATGCCACTGCATAGCCCAATAAAAAGGCCTAAGCTTAGCCAAAAGTACAAGGCCTCATACCTCACAGCGTGATACAGGGCCATAACTAGGGTGGAGCAAAAGAGGCAAAGCCCTGGGTGCTGAATTTGAAAGGCCTCCAGACTGACCCTACCTGGCCCAGAAAAGGAATCTGCCTTTGCCTAAGGCACATTCCTCTCTTAGCCAGGCTGGGGGAGGTCATCTCCCGCCCTGCCCCAAGCATGCTCAGGTGCACGCTGGGGGGTGTTGGGGGTGGGGGGAAGAAGCCTCTGGCCACACCACATGGCCAGGGCAGCTCCTCCAGCCTCCTGGGACCTGTGGCCAGGTAAGGGCTGAGGAATGGTGCCAGCACCCTGGGGACCAGGAGGGGAAAGCCTGTAGCCAGGTGAGTGGGGACTCAGCTTAGCCAGAGGGGAAGCCCCCCACCCCCAACCCGGCCCTGGCCGTGCTCACCAGGGAAGGCCCCCCTGCCCGCACTGAGGCGGCAGTGGGGAAGACACCCCTGCCCAGCTAGGGGACTGGGGCTGGATCCGGCTCCCCACCACTGGACCGGATCAGGCCCCAGGCCAGACTGGAGTCGGAGTGCAAGAAGACCAAGTTATGGCCCTGGTCTGATATCACCATGCGGCACTTTGGCCAGAAGGAATCTGCTCATCCATCTTCCCCGGCTGCAAAGTGCCAGAGGTGCTGCTGGCCATTCTACCAGAAAATGCTCAATGGCAAAAGGAGAGAGCATCCAAGGACTTAAAAAAAAAAGAAAAGAAAAGAAAAAAATCCTGCTGCATGCTCTGCTCCTGCACCTCAATGCGCTGGCCACAAGCACCCAACAGATGGATCCAGGCCCTTCTTTCATAGATTCATAAACTCTAAGGTCAGAAGGGGCCAATATGATCGTCTGACCTCCCGCACAATGCTGGCCACAGAACCTCACTCACCCACTCCTGGAGTAGACACCTAGCCTATGACAGATTCATTGAAGCCCCTAAACCATGGTTTAAAGATTTCAAACTATAGAGAATCCACCAGCAAGTAAGCCATGCCCCATGCTACAGGGGAAGGTGAAAAACACCCAGGGCCACTGCCCATCTGCCCTCAAGGAAAAATCCCCTCCTGGCCCCAAATATGGCAATCGGCTAATTCCTGAGCATGTGGGCAAGACTCACCAGCTAGACATCTGAAAAAGAATTCCCTCCTATACCAATTCAGAGCCCACTCATTTAACGTCCCATCACAGGCCACTGGCAAATCTACCAGCAGAAGTCAAAGATCAGTTAATTGCCAAACTAGGCTGTCCCATCATACCAGCCCCTTTAGAAATTTATCCAACTGATTTTTGAAGCCAGCTGGTTTCTCATCCCCACTGCTCCCTTTGGAGACTGTTCCAGAACTTCCCTCTTCTGATGGTTACAAACCTGGCATCTAATTTCAACTCTAAACTTCCTGATGGCCTGTTTATGTCCATTGTTCTTGTGTTCACAGTGGCACTGAATTCAAATAATTCCTCTCCCTCCCTGGTATTTATCCCTCTGATGTATATATACAGAGCAAAAATATGTTCCCCTCAGCCTTCTTTTGGTTAGGTTAAACCATCCATGCTCTTTAAGTCTCCTCTCACAAGGCAGGTTTTCCATTCCTTGGACTGTCCTAGTAGCCCTTTCCATTGGGCTTCAGCTCAAGCTAATGGCTGCTTTCTTTCTTTAAGTCTCTAATGCCCGTCTGCCTCCGCCCACCATAATCACTTAAAAACACAACCCTGGCATCCCTGACTTCCCAGGCACATGCTCTGCTGGACAACTGACGCCCAAGTCAGCAACAAACCAAGATCAGAAGCTTTCACTCACACTAATGGTCTCCCTCCGGGGGGGGAGTTATCCACTTGGATGGGTTTTTTATAACCCACCTCAAACCACCTCTCTAGAAAGCAGCCCACTGCAGTGGGACTTGAGCTGGTGCACGGCCCAAATGGGGAAGACAAGAGATGCCACAATGCAGGCACAGAAGGCACAGTGGAGGGAGATGGTCCAGAAGCACAGCAGGGGCAAGAGGAATCGGCTCATTTCTGATTGAGGGTGTCTGCAATCTCTGGCTAAAGAGACGTGATGGGGGAAGGTGTCACATCTTCCATTGGGCCAACTTCCACTGGTGAGAGACAGACACTCTGGAGCTAACACTGAGCTGTTCTTTGGGTCCCCTCGAAAGAACCTCTCTGTCACCAGCTGGCACAAGGTGGTCCAATAAAGGACACAACCTCCGCCATCTGTCACTGGAATATCCCAAGGTCCATGCAGCCCACCAAGACAACTAACTCTGGCCACATTGCATTTGGCAGAGGCACTCAAGGCAGCTGAGAATGATATCTCTGGGCTCCAGACCTCCAGATGAATGAGGAGAAGAGACAAGACGTGCACCACAGGCTCTGCTTAGAAATAATAAGGCTTTTCCAGCCCATAGTCCACCCTGCTGCCCACAGACACCCTCAGAGCTGACCTGAAAAAGAAAGTGGAATGGGTTTGGGGGTGGGAGTAGGGTTTTTATGTTGGGTGGGGCTCATTGTTTGAAATTTCTTCTGACTTTTGAAATATGGAGAATGTGCTCCACTGTTCTGCTTCCACAATGCTCCAGGCCCAAAGCAAAAATCTTCTCTTCTCCCACCTTCCTTAGAACCATTCCCGACTCCCTGCCCCTTGTCCCTTCAGCTGCTTTGCTTGCAAGTTTTCAGGTATGTCACCACCCCTCAAGCTCTCACATTGCTCAGGCCCTGCACGTCTTTGCAGATCTGATCCATGCTGGCAGAGCCTGGGCCAGACTATTCTGCCCCAAAGAGGATTTCAAGAAAACCATCTGAGTCAGGTCTACATGGGCCTTAATTGCCCTTGGTCTCCATCAATAATAATGCCAGCCAGGGTCCATCTCTCCATTCCTTGGTCCCCTGGTTCCAGCTGCTGCCCACAAACAAGGACACAACAGCAGTGCAGAGAGATGCCTTTAATTAGCACGGCACAGCTCAGCCGACAACGAGGACTCTTGTGTGCAGCAGTGGTACGCCAGCCCTACATGAGACCAAAGGGGGAGCATGGATCACATGGGATGGGTTGAGCAGACTGAACATTTATGCCAGGGTCCTTTGCTGTCCATAATCAGACAGTGCCCAGGGGACCATGGATTGCGACAATCAGTGCCAGGCACTGCAGCCCATCATCAAGCAGGGACTTCACCAGCTTTCCTGTCCCTGCTGGGGACATCGGGCTCCTCCATCCCATCCCTGCTGATCTGGGCTGGGGCCAGCCCGTCTCCACAGTCCAGCCCCACAATCTCACACTGCGGCAGCATCTCTTCCATCAGGATCTGCATTAGTCCTTTGTTGGCCACGGAGGGCAGGCGTGAGATGTTAAGGTGCCGCAGGCATCTGAACGGGGAAAAAAGAAAGAGTTAATAAGTCCAGCTCCCTGCAGAAACACAGAGCCACTGAAGCTGTGGACCAAAGGGCCCCAGACAGTTGGCAACTGACTCATCTAGAAAGGTCCAGATTAAAAGGTTCCCCTCCCCTGAAAGCTGGGGCCAGAGGCAGATCCTTCACCCTTATTTCAGGGTCTCTCACCCAGCCCCCAACCACCCTCCCCGTCTCCTTTCCAGCAGGGCCACAAACCCACATCCTCCCCTCAAATCCAGCCTTGGTCCTTTGGCCTCAGGCGAAGGAGTTGGTTCTAGTGGTTAGAGCAGGAAGAAATGTAGCCAGGAAGCTCAAGTACCAGTCCCCAGCTCCAACACAAGCTGGTAGCGCAGACCAGGGCAACTTGCTCCTCCCAGCCTGTGCCTCACTTTCTCTGCCAGACAGATGGGGAGGCTAATGGGAGGGGTGAGGAGAACCACCAATGTACAGAAAGCATTTTGGTCTCTCAGAGGGGACGAAGAGGGGCAGGAGGGCATCCACAAAAGCCAGCATTCATGAGGAGGCGCCATGGCAGCAAACCAAAAATCACAGGCGCCATTTGTGTCTTTGGCACAGCGGCTGGTGCCAGAGTGGGCTCCCATCCTGGGATACAATCCTCAGTAAGCCCGGCCAGGCATCGTTTCCACACATGGTGGCAGGTCAAGGTGAAGACCAAGAGGGACAGACAGAGACAATGCAGGGCCCTGGTAATGCATGCGAATGTTGCCTCATCCTCATGAGTACTGTACCTCGTGTTGGTGGCTCTGTGGCCAGAACATGTCTTCCTACCTTGTGAGGTGGCCCAGGAGCGAAAGGCAATGGAGCACAAAAGCAAATGAGAGAGCAAAGCAGCCATGCAGCAGGAGGGGAGGAGCCTGCATCTGTACGTGACTCATCTCATAGTCTGCGGTGGAGACTGCACCCTCTTGGCTGCTGTCCCTTCCATCAGCAGCCTGTTTGCCAACCTTCCTGAAGCTGCTCGTGGCTGACAGCCAAGAGCTAGGGCCCCTGTTTTTTTGGGTTTGTTTGTTTTTTGTTTTTTAAATAGAGAACAACATTTAACATTGTTTTAGTGTGATGCAGGGCGGATTCATTTGCTGGCGACTGTGCTCTGCCTGAGGGCCAGGGTACCACCCATGGTACAGAACGATGACCCAAGCCCACTCACGGGAGCGGCTTAATGCACTTCATGGTCACTTAGCTGGGCCTCACAGCTTGCCTCTGAAGCAGATGCTAACATCCTTCACTCAGAGAGAGAATAACTGAGGGACAAAGTGAAAGAGAAGGAATAGCAGCCAGGAGTCCTGACCCTTCATGCTCTAACCACTAGACCAGTGGTTTTCAAACTTTTTTTCTTGGAACCCAGTTGAAAAAAAATCATTTATGCTTGCACCCCAACAATTACATCTTTGAGCAATACATTCCAGTTTTCTGGTGGCAGCAGCACAGGGTGCTGCGACCCAGTACTGGGTCCTGACCCTAAGTTTGAAAACCACTGCTCTAGACCCCACTTCTGACCCAAAGCCAGGGACAGGAGTCCTAGCTCCCAGCCCTTCCTCGTGCTCTAACCACTAGACATCACTCCCTGCCCAAAGCTAGGGATAAAACCCAGGAGTCCTGACTTGTAGCCGCTTGCTGCCCTGACTACTAGATTCCACTCTGCCCAAAGTCAGGGATAGAACCAGAACTGAGAAGCCCTGACTCAAGAGCTCCCCTCCAGCCCTGACCACTTTACCCCACTTCCGTCCTAGAGTCCAGAAAAGATTCTAACCACTAGATATCACTCACGTCTGGGAGATGGAAACAGAAACCACCTGACTCCCAATTCCCCCCACTTTAATCCCAAGACCACAGGACACCTAAAGCCAGGCACAAACACCAGGAGCCCAGACACCTGGCCCTGTTCTCTGACCACTGAGACCTGCTTCTTGCACCACAACCAGCAGACAGTTCCACTTACTCAAGTTGGTGGAGGCAAGCCAGGCCACGCTCAGTGACCCGGGGGCAGCCAGCGAGTGAGAGCTCCTCCAGGGTGTCCCTGAATACGTGCAGCCGGCTCAAGCTCCAGTCATCTATGTTGGGGCAGTGGCTCAGGTCCAAAGACTTCAGCCCTGTCAGGTAAACTGAAAGCACAGATCAAGAAAGATGGCTGGGGACGTGACCCTGCACTATCCAAACCCTCAACACTCCTATCCTTGGCTGACCCCAATCTCATCCTCCATGGGGAGCAGTGGGTATTCCACGCTGACCCCCTTGAACTTTATTTTGCTTCTTCCTTGGAAGGTGGAGGTTTATCAACTTACCTCTTGGCCTGATGACATGACCTCACATGCATGTTGTGAGGGAGCCTGACTCAGGGTGCCCAGATCTGCAGCCAGGGCATTGCTGGCACCGGGCACAGGGAGTCACAGGCCCCCAATCCCAGCACCAGTGCCCCTAGGCAGCACAAGCTCATGGAGCCTGTGACTGCCCTGAGCTCCCCTAACATCTGGCCCCGACCGCAGCCAGGGATCTGGTGCCATGCTGCTGTGGTGGCAGACCTATCTAGCCCCAACCCGAGCTGCGGATTGGGGCTGGGCTGCTGACGGTGGTAGGATCTGGCCACAGCCAGGGACCTGGGGCTGCCAGAGGTGATATGAGTCAGGACCACCAGAGACAGGAGCCAGATCTGGCCTCGGCCCCCAACTGGGGCACCAGGGCTGGATTGGGGCTGAGGGCGGGTGTTGAGGAGGGGCTTGGGCCTGGGCCCCTAAGTTTACTTGGGCCCAGCAAGACCCCTGTCAGCAGCACCTTTTCCTGTTTTTTGGTGAAAAAGGAGGGCTGGACCCTCACTTCTAAAAAAGGAAGCTCTGAAATTGCCGAGGAGGAAAGGTCTCAGAACCCCACGGGGAACCTCTGCACTGCTGGTTTTAGCCCTGTTGTTTTAGCCTGTTTTTAGCCCTGCTGGTGTTTAGCACAAGTCTGACTCAGCCGACCCAGCCTTTGAGATTCAGTGCCCCAGGTTCTCCATTGCAGTGGAGATGTGCCCTCAGAACCTCATGTAATCACAAGACTCCAGGGGCCAGGGCTTTAAAGTAAAAGGCCGCATTTTGCTGAGATGTGCGCAGAAATCCTGAACTGGAAATAATGAGTCCTAAACTAGATTAAGTTAAAACTGAGAGCTAAACACCCAACAACAGGTCTCAGTGTAGCCAGAGATGTGGTCTCAGTGAACGGCAGCTTTGTGTCTTTGGATACAAGTGATTATTTCAGACTAATGCCAGCAAATGGGTTAGGTTCATCAAATTACTGCGAGAGACCAAAACTGCTTCCGACTGTCAGGAAGTCACACAGTCCCTTCAGCCGCACATTCAAAGCAGGCAGGAAAGCATTACTAATGATCTCACAGCTGTTAAACCTGTTAATAGCCACTGGAAGCTGTGTGGATTTTGGTAAGGCAAAAGCACCTACAAACTAATCAGACTCAAAGTTGGGGGAAACTAGTCTGTGGCAACAGGCCACCCAGCCATGTACAAAGGCTCCAGTCCTGTGTCTGGATCAGCAAAGGCAGACCTCGGGACCAGCTGCACCCAGACGCAACAGATCAGCATTGGCAATTCGTGAAGCAGACTTCATTGCAGTGTGAACATGAGGGGCATCATATCGTTACACAAATTAGCCAGGGCAGGAATTGCTGCCCTGCGCAATGGGCTCTGGTCACAGCTAGGGTCTTTGGGATGCACTGACAACACAAGGGGACAGCAGACAAGTTGTAAACTCAGGAGACTTCGAAGTCCAATGCACCAGTGATTTCACAGAAATGAATAACAAAAGGGGCTTTTCTCCCCATGTGACCCATCTTTGTTTTTCAGGGGTCCTGCCAGTAAGTCAAGCAATGAGGTACAGCCCAATCCATGGAAGATTTCTCAATCTAGTAAAACCTCACAGCATGAGATTTTACCCAGACCTTCAACCTCCATTTTCCTTGGCTTCACCTTACCAATAAAAAACCACAGTCCTTTCCATTCCTACATGACTAACTGGGACAGGATCCCATTTAGGGGAGGTGTCATGTATTAAAATAGACATGTATTAAAATCCACAGGAAGTAGGAAGGCAAAGGTGAAATTATGTCTACAGATCAGAATTTAGACACCCAACACTGCGATGCTCAATTGATTTGAGAGCAACACCTGCTATATGGCAGGCCCTGCGGTGGGACAGGGGCAGGAAAAGAGCAGGGGTTTGGAGGGGAGTGGTCACCTCTCCGACCTCCACCTCTTATTACCCCAAAACATTACAGCTAATATACATAAGTAAATATAAATAGATCAACGTAAATAAATATAAACACAAAACCAGTTCTCTGTCCACTTTTGTTTGTTTGTTGTTTGGCAGGGTCTACTTCTTTTTGCACTTTTTTTTTGCACTGTCCATTACTTTTTTCTTTTTCTTTTTTTCTTTCTGCACTGTATGGCGGAAGGGGTGGAGCCAGGATTGGGAACTGAGTGGGAGGACCTGGACCGTCTGGGCCCTGATCCCTTGGGAGAGTGGCTACCATGCTCCAGCCAGGATGCTGCTGAGCCATGGAGGAACAGGCCACTGCACTCCAACTTCCAAAGGGATAGCCATGTTAGTCTAGTCCAGCAAAAAAAAAAAAAAGAAAAAAACAAGGAGTCGTGTGGCATTTAAGACTAACAGATTTCAGGACTGAATCGAGGCTATGGGTTCTTTTCCCATTACAAAAGGTAATTTGACTTCAGGCTCCCCATAGTTATAACCTAATAACTGCTCTGATTTGCTGTTACCATACGACCTGATCCTATGTTTTACACCCCCTTGCATTTATTTTCATTCCATTCTGTAAGTTCACCCATCTTCGAAGCATCTGATGAAGTGGGATTTTCTCCCACGAAAGCTCATGCGAAAAATAAATCTGTTAGTCTTAAAGTGCCACACGACTCCTTGTTTTTTTTCACTGCACTCCAGCCAAGGCTCCACTGGGCCCATGTGGCAGGAGGAGGGTCCAGTGCCAGAACTAGGTATTTTGGTGCCCAGGGCAAGCAGCACAAAACACGCCCTCTGCTAACCCACGAGCATTGCTGCTGCTTGCCCTGGGGCCCGATCCAGCCCCAGCCGCCACCAACAAGTAGCTTGGAGCAGCTTAGAGAGAACATTGGGCACTAATAATGTCTCTGCTCCTACCACAGATTCCCCTGCTTGTGTCCCAGGGTGGCATGAACCCTTTTGGCCACTGTGGCGGATTATCCACCATGTCCCCCTCCACCTGAGATACGTTTATACGTCCCTGAATATACCAGCATCATCATGGCCACTTGGATTAGCGCCCTGTTTTGTTTTGTGTTGGTGCCAGTGCATCCGCAAAAAAGGAGTGACACACAGCAGCCATTTGTACAGTGCCCTGTATGCCTGGCAGCACTAGTGATCATTATGATTGTGAAGAGAAGAAGAAAAGGAAAGACACAAGCACCTGTCTTACCCCTATCCCCCACCCACATCTCTCAAAGCATGACGCAAAAATTCTTTTTGTTCTGTTTGTACACCCTTGGTGGGGCATGTAGGAGCTACCGTAATATGCCTAACAGCAATAAAAATGTACAGCACCTAGTGCCTAGTAGTCCGGGTCCACAACCGGGGCACATAGGCACTATGTAATGTAAACCAATAATAATGACGATGTCCCACTGCGGGTCTGGTAGCACTGAACTGACTGACTGAACGACACACACAAATGGGACTCTTGGGGAAGCAAAGTATTACTGCTATTGTGACAATAGGTATCTAATCTTTGATCAGATGTACGTATCTAGTTGTTGCAAGGATATCCTGCAGCAGCGAGTTTCACAGATTAACTATGTAGGGCATAAAGAAAGTACTCATTCTGTGAAGCGTCATGACTTCCATTTTACAAAGGGAGAAACTGAAGCACAGAGATAGGAGCAGCCAAGTTGGGAACAGAACCCACATATCTTGAGTTCCAGTCTCAGGCTTTGTTTATTAGGCAGTGCTCCTCCTCAGTAATAAAAACCACTGTCAATCCAAGGATTTCTAAGCTTCACAACACCCCCATCTATGCCAAAGGTCCCCAGTACATCACAGTGGGAAAGCGGCCTCTGTGGAATGAAATCAATTTCTCACCTAGGTTCGTCAACCCCTCATAGTTCACTACTGAGCCAGAGAGGTCAACAGCTTCCACCAGTACATCCTGGAGCACGAGGAAGTCTTCACTGTACTTCCCTTTCCGGTCTGGACGAAACCACTTTTCTTGGCCTTGAAACCTGGAAAGTAAAAACCCAGCATTAGGAAAGCTAGGCTGGGGTGAATTGCAGCCAGGCAACTGTGGCAACACAAGGCCACAGGGATCCTGGGAATTCACCACCTTTATTCCCAGGCTGGACCCACATCCCCAGGGCTCTTCTGAGAGCATAAATACCTCACTCCTCCTCCACTGGACAGGGTAAAGTTGGCAGCTACAATATCATCCCCATAGTTTTTCTTGATGTGATCATGATACCTGACAAAACAAGGAGGGGGGAGAGAAATGATCATACAATTTTTCAACACTAAAAGGTATATTTCAAGAGTTTCTGCTCAGGACTATTTAAGGTCTGCTATGCATTAGTTTCCATTGTGCTAGGAGCTCTACAAACACAGACCCTGTTTCAAAATGGTTAGAATCTACACAGGAGAGACAAGAAGTGGGAACAGACTGGCAGCCATGGGAGGGCAAAGAGAATGGCAAGCAGCATGCCGGCTGCCCTACAGCACCGCCAAAGGGTTTTGGGGGTGTTTCCACGAAGGAGAGGCTTAACCATGTATGTGAAGAAGGCTGGTGCTTTCTGATGGCCCAGTTGCTCTTCTTGCTCTGTGTGGCAGGCAGATCATCTTTCTACTGGCTGAAACTAGAAATTTTGCACAGGAATAAGCACAAGGAGTCTGTTCACTGCCACCTGTGTGAGTTCAAGACATTGGAAACTGGATAATAAGAGCATGGACTGGGTGGGGAGTTTCCTGTGTTCAAGAAGCACCTGGGACAATGAGGCACCAGCACTGTGGTAACAGCATAAACAATATGAGTTGGATGCAGCTAACCTCAAATCACTGGAAAATGACGTTTCATCCCAGAGCACAACAATGGTCAGGTCAGCTTGCCTCCCACACACTAGGCCAGGATCAGAGCAACCCTCTTTGAGCTGATTCACTCAGTTTTTGTCTGAGACTTACTGACTCCTTTGTAATCTGCTAGGAACTGAACTGAGACCCAAAAATCCCACTGAAGGTACCATCAGCTGCTAACAGTTTCTAATCATTGGACAACACTATCTGTAAAAGGCTCTGCACTGCAGATGAATGTCCTCAGAACCAGCCAGGCTGTGGATCTCAATGCCAGGCCCACAAAGTTTACAGAACCAGCCACGCTCCACCACTTGCCCCCTTTGGCATCCCAACCCAGCTCAGCTCCTAGCACTTGTCTCCCGTCTCTGGTCTCCTAACCCAGTCCGACTTTGGCTCCCAACTCATCACTGAACACATACCACTAGGTATGGCTGCCCACAACCTGGCTGCAGGGGTTAAAATAAGCTGGGACGTCCTGGAACAGTGTTCTGGGACCCCCTATTTTGGGGGGGTAGTGATCCAGGCCCCCCTAAAAACAGAGAAATGCTCAGGAACGCCCCCTAAAAGAGAGGAATGCACCAGAACGCATCCTTCCAGTGCATTCCCCCAGGGCCAGCTCAAGGGGCCGTGCACAGCTGGCAGCTGCAGCCAGAAGACAGTCTTCCAGCCTGCAGGGAACTCCCCTGGCTGGGCCTGGGAGGTTTTAAGACTCCTCCTCTGAGCCCGCTCAGATTGAGTAGGCTCAAAGCCTCTGAGCCCGCTCAGTTAGAGCAGGCTCAGGGCTGGAGCCTCAGCCTGTGCCGGAGTTGTCCCACATAGCACCCTGGTAAGGAGGCCCCGGGATGGGGATTGGGGGACAGGCAAGCCAGCGCAGCGGGGAAAGGGTACAAGGGAGTAGGAAGCTGGTGAAGGGGGATGGGGGTAGGAAAGGGCTCAGGAGACTGCAGGGGCCAACAGCAGGACTAGGGGGTTAGGGAGGGCCTTGGGGTGTCTCGGGGAAGCAGGAGAAGCCGGCAGCAGGGCAGGGAGGGTTAGGGGAGTTGTTGGAAGGACTCAGGGGAGATGGGCTGGAGAGATATGGATGGGGTTGGGGGCTAAAGGTGGTGAAATGAAGAGGGGTGAGCTGGGGGGTTAGGAAGGCTGGAATGGGGACATGGGGCCAGAGAACTTAGGGAATGGAGATTGGGGCTGAGGAAGACATGAGGAAAGAGTGGTCTGATGGGGGTAGGTGTTTCAGGGGCAGGAGCTGTGGTGGCGGGCAGGCGTTTGTGGGGCAGTAGCTGAAGTGAGGGGCAAGCGTTGGGGGGGCAGTAGCTGGGGTGCGTGAAGGGAGCCTGGAAATTTAGGAGGGTTCCAGGGCCCACCAAATTAAACTTTAACCCCTGTCTGGCTGTGAGTTTGGAGATCTAGTGAGGAAAAGTGCCCCAAAAGAGCTAACTAGTCTTATTTAGATAGGACTGGGCAGGAAATGGCTTTCAGGTCATGGGAGAATCTGGAAGATCTCAAAAATTTCTCTCATCCCAAATGAGGACGAAAGGACAAAATCTCCCTTTCCTGAACTGACAAACTAAAAACCAAAATCAGGTTCAACTTATTACATTTCATGACTTCTGTGATGTTTTGCTTCAGCTTTGAGCATTTTAATGTATTAGTATTAATTCAGTTATATTTCTAAACCAAAAAGTTGTTGTTTCAAAAGAAAAATGAAACTTACCATTGCAGAAGGTTTTTTCCAGCCTCTTCTGTCATGCTGGGAAATTCATCAGAACTAACCCTTTCCCATGAACACCTTTGGTTTCGATGAATCAGCAAGGTCAAGCATAATTTTACAGACCAAGTACAAACTTGTAACATGGGCCCCTTGGTAATGGGGGTTGAAGTCTGGACGGGGCCTGCCTGGGCCTCTGGATTCTGAAACAGTGTACTCCTTTCCCCCCATGCAGGGGTCCTGAGAATCAACATCAGTCTCTGTAGGCAACCAGCTTAAAGCCTTTAACAGTTCTTGGTTTCCATAACCATCTCATTTACAGTCAGCTCATCAGCTGGCTCAGAAGTGCCAGAAGTTTTGGTTTTCCACAAAGCCAGCTGCTCAATCAAGCTCTAGCCATCCCTCCACTAACCCTCCCCTTGGATCAGAAACACCGGAAACACGGGTTGTACGTACTTGTTCTGCTTTAGCATCTTATTGTATTGACGCCTCACACTCCAGGCAACAAGTTTTTCAACGTCATAGAACCAGTCGCAGACATACTGAAGGATGCCACCCTTGAGAGGATTTGAGGAGGTGTTGCTGCTGTACAGACGGCTGGAATGGAGAAGATGAGGGAAAGCCTTGCATTGCTGGAGCTGCGGAGAGAGCACATGTGGGTTTTATTAGTCTTATCAAATAAAACAGACTCTTGGGTTTGACCCCTGCCTCTGCTACTAACCCTAGACAGGCCACACGTATTGACCTGCAGGCTCTTTAGGGCAACACTGTCTCACTCATTGTGGTTGTACAGCACCTGGCAAAACGGGACCGTCTTCGCACTACCACAACACCTGTGGTTAATCCTGTGAACTCTAAAGATATTGAATCATATTCCTAAAGCCATGGGTTTGGGGACTGTCAGTGGAAACTCAGTAATACAAAGAATTGTCTGGTAATGTAAGACACAGAATAGCTTGCAGGATCCTCACCTGAAGTCTAGATAGACAAACCGCAACAGGCCCCTCCAGTAGGCAATTTCACCAGGTAACACATTCTCTCTGCTGGCTACGTCCTGTTCAATCTCGTGGCACTGACAGGAAACCAGTTCACACCTCTGATCACTGCTCACGTACCACATTGGCAGACAACTTGGCCCTTGCCAAATCAGCAAGACCACCCAGCCTATGAGGGCAAATGACCTGCTTCTTTCTCATTTCCCAGGGGAGCGGGAGCAGAGACTCCTGGTTTAAAACCACTGCTCTTGGAAGGAAGTGTGTCTAGTGTTTAAAGTGGAAGAAGGAAGGGAGAGGAACTAGGATTTTGGACTCCTCTCACTTTATCCTCAGTGCCTTAGTCTCCCCTGTGGTATAAAGGGGCCAATAATGGGTTCAGGAGTCAAGAAACCTCTGTCTTATCCACAGCTGAATCACTGACTGCTGCCAAACCTTGAGCAAATCCCTTCCCCAGTCCGTTCCTCAGTGTCCTTATAAGGAGGCTTACCCACTTCACAGCAGGGCTTAATTCATTACTTGTAGAACTAGAGGCTACATTTACAGGTCTTTTTTTTTTCCTTTTTGTTAGCTTCAAGTGTCTGTCTCCAGGAGAGAAGAAATGAAGGGAGCACTAGCTGCAACAAAACACTTAATTCTTCCACTCCAGATGCTTCCTGCTGCCACTGATCAGAGGAGCTGCCCCATAAATGAGGAAGCTGCTGATCATGAAGAGATCTTTGTTACAGTCCTTGCTGAGAATCACCCTACTACACACACAGCTGCAGATCTGCACCCCCACCGCAGTGTGTACTTCCTGTGTACATCCATCCTGCACTAGAACCACATGGCCAATGGAGGGTTTAGTGGTCCGGTTTTGCAACTTCACTAGCAAAAAAAAGTGGGGGAGAGAAAAAAAAAGAAAAGAGGTTATAAAAAAAAACAAAACAGGCAGATGGGAAATTGGGCCTGAGGCAGGTCATTAGTACAGAGGAGAGTGGAAAATTCCACTTGCTTGGAAGGAGGGGAAGCTGCGTTGCATGACTCTTTTGCTGAGGGCAATCCAACTGTCCTTTTATCCACCAATTCCTTGTTTATCACTGCTGGGTTTCTACCTCCCAACACAATCTCTTCTTCACTTCGACTCTTCCTCCACTGAGTTTCCTAGCCCCTCCATTAAGAGCTAGGAGTGAACCCATTGTTGCCAACTCTTATAATTTTAACGCAACTCTCACATGAGCTGGCACTTGTCAAAGCCTCAACTCCTGAAGTCACTGGCCTACATAAGAATACCAGCTTTCATTTAAAAAAAAACCCAAAAACAAACAAACTCTGAAGTCCTACATCGTTTCCAGTCCTCATGGCTGCAGAGAAAGAAACTCTGGCCTGAGCGTACCGCAAAAAAACAGAAGGCCAGTAACTTGAATTCCACATTCATAATTTTGTTTTAAATCCCACAATTCTTAATACGATCTCCCAATTTCTGAGGCCTTCCTTATGGTTTTTTTAAATGCTTGAGATTAGCACTCCTGAGAATCCCAAATGGCTCTGAAGTACAGAACATCTTTCACTTACCCTCTGTCTTTTTCACCTGTTATGTTCAGATTTTATAAGCAACCACAAAAATAAACCAGGCTGCAAAGATTTCAGCCAAGAATCCACATCTTTAACTGAGAAAGCTAATGCCACAAGAACAGCTGCTTGATTCTGACCAAGAAAGTCATGGTGAGATTTGTCTAAAAGAGTCCTTCCCAGCACAATCAATGCTCGTTTGCCATCATTACAGGTCAGCTCTATGTTATGTCTTCACATAAAACTAACTGAATATTGTGGCCATCAAAAGGCTGCTCAATCAGCACTTAGGGCACTACTGGCCAGGGCTGAATTCAATCCTTGGACTGAAAAGCACCATGGCCATATAGTTCTGCATCTGTTCCAAAGAGATCTACTGACACCTACTGGCTGGCCCCCCCAGTTCCTTTCCCCACAGTGATTTTTAATTCAAATCCAACCTGCATTTCAAACTGATCACTCTCTCTGAGCCTTTCCTTCCTAGAAAAGGATGCCAGAATGTTTTTCAATCTCCGTGAACTCAAGTCAGCCACTAACAAAAGGCAGCTCCCCCTCAGACAGAAAACTGCAGCTGTTTCAAAGGGAAATGGTCACAGTGAAAACTTCCAGGGGTACAGCTGTGTCAGTCTAGTTCAGCAAAACAGACAAGGAATCCTCTGGCACTTATAAAGACTAACAACTTTACGAGTGCCACAGGACTCATTATTTGTACCACAATTTGGCCCCAAAGATGTCTGGAAAGAGAAGAGTTCCTGAAAAGCAGCTTTTCAAGGTGATTCCAAAGGAGGCAATTTTAACCAAGTATTGTGTTTGCAGGAAACCAGCCAGGGTCATACCACTCTGCAAATGTACCAGCAAAAAAATGATGACCCCTACAGTGACATGAACTAGAAACTCGTGTGAAATTAAAGGACCCTCACCACAGGCACCTGGCTCATTACAGTGCCTAGAAGGCCTCTGTGGCTGGCTACTGATGCCAACCTCTTCTTCCTGAGGTCTGATTCTGTATATCAGGTCTGTGGATCTGAAAGCTGCCAACTCACCTCAGCCAAATCTAGACATTCAGGCTAACATTTGAGGTTGCGGGGACTGAGGGCACTTCCCAGATGCAGCAAGTAGACCCTTCTCTATACCAGCAGTTCTGAACATTTTCTCTGCTGCGGCACACCTTGCTACATTTAATTAATTTGGGGCATACCACCCTACAACGTCCAAAGAAACTTATGAATTTTCATGAGCCAATCCAGAGCCCTTCGAGTAGGTTTCCAAAAAATGTTGTGGCACACTGGTAGGGAAACACTGCTCTATGCTACTCACTTGGGTCTTTTGGGCATGGCTTTTTGTTGTCAGCCCCAACGTCAGGATCACCCACTGGCTTGCGGGCTGGTTTCACTCCAGCACCAACCCCCAGCTGAGTGTCAGAGGAGCCGGGAAGTATCCCACGGAGAGGAGGGGAACAGGCGCCGACCTGCCAGGCTCCCTGCCGCCCGCCACCCAAGGGCTAGCGGGGAACCAGGCTCCAGATCCCGGAACGGCCGGATGAGCCCAGGGAGCTATTGGGCCAGGTGGCCGCTCGCTCGGGCCGGCCGGGTACCTTGCGATGCCCGGGCACAGAGACCGCCCGGGCCAGCGTGGGGGGCACTACGGAGCAGGGCGGGTTACGGAGCGGCAATCAGAGACGCGGCCCCCCAAGGTCCTTGGCATTAGTGGGGGGCGCCTGCCCCCCGCTGCCCCAGGCCGTGCCGGGGCGGACACTGGCCAGACTGAGGGGGCGGGGCACACACACCTTCCCGCCCCCCGTGGGCATCCACGTCCCAGCCCCGGGTCACCTACCGCCCTGGGCGCCGCCATCTTGAACTGATCACATGACCGCAGGCCGCGTTCCAGCCCCGCCCCTTCAGAATGCTCCGGCTCCCGCCTGGCGCCACGTGGTCAGAGGAGCGGGGCTGGGGCGCCGGGACTGCCGGCTTCTGGCCCTGGCTGGGGGAGGGTCTCTAGACTCCTCAGAGCTAGTGGCAGCTCTTAGGCATCTTCCATGCCTCAGTTTCCCCAGGCACCCACTTCCAGGTGCGTGTGACTGTCATGCAGCCCACTGGGGTTGCTGGCAGGCGGGTAAAGGACTCATTCACCTGCCCACCAGATGGAAGAAAAGGGGCCACGATCCACAAGGTGCCAGCCAGCAGCAGGACCCACTACCTCAGGGTGTGTAGGTGGGCCAGCCTGCAGCATAGCATGGTACACCACCCGTGCCTCAGTTTCCCCTCATGGTCCAGCACAGGCACTTGCCCCTGGACTCCAGCTTCCCAGCCTTGTCCAGGCAGCGAGGCCTGTGTCTCTTTTCCTCCTGAGAAGGGTCTGTTCTTGTTCCCCCAGTAAAAAAAAACAACAAGGAGTTGTGTGGCACTTTAAGACTAACATTTATTTTTTGCATGAGCTTTCGTGGGAGAAGATCCCACTTCCTCAGATGCTTCAAAGATGGGTGAACTCCAGCCTCCCCTGCATTAGCCCTAGCAAAGCCGATCTCAACAGCCCTGCCTGCGTTCTCTGCAGTGAACAAGCAACCAGAGCAGATTGAGTTCTCCCTCTCTCGCCTCTGGAGGTCCTAGGAGCAGGCAGTGGGCTTCCCAGTAGGAGGCCTAGCTTTAAACAAGATTTGAAGTGGGTTCA
The DNA here is from genome assembly GCA_007922195.1 of Podocnemis expansa. Classification (NCBI taxonomy): domain Eukaryota; kingdom Metazoa; phylum Chordata; order Testudines; family Podocnemididae; genus Podocnemis; species Podocnemis expansa. The sequence goes on from ML681972.1 coordinate 453,561, forward strand.
AATCCCTTTCACACGTATGGCTCCCAAAAGTCGTTGGCCAACCCCCACATAGCCTTGCACAGGCCTCCAGTGCAGCTGTAGACACAGAATCGTGCCCTTTGCCAGACACAATTACATTTTAAACACAGCAGCTGCCACAACTGTTCCCCTTTGCTTCCTTGAGATGGTGAGGCATTGGTGAGCCCTTGCAACTTTCCCCAGGACATTTCACCTTAGGTCATTGAGGGATTCCCTCGGAGGCACAGGAGCCCTCTGCACTGCAGGGGAAGGGCAAGCCAGGCTGACGTCAGAGGGTGTGGGGGAATTGCTCCTTTGCCTGTGAACTTTGAGCTTCGGTGGATGCTTTGGAGCCTGGTGCACTTATTACTCTGTGCCAGTCAGTGCACCATGCCACTCCCTGTGCCAAAGGCCTAGAGTTCGTAGGAGAAAGAATCAGCTTTTATCATGGATTGGGGGTGTGTAAGGAGCGACTAGAGCCCTGCTGCTCACTGGGTAAGAGGGGCCCCTTCAATTAGCCCTTAGCTGCTGGCACTCAAGGACCCAGAGGTCTGTCCTTCCATTCCAGTGTCCATCTTGTGGCAGACCTCTTCTGGCCTGCCCCACAGTCTGCAGTGCAGAAGCCTTCTCCTGTGCAACCCCCAACCAAATGCACTAGACTCCAGTCCCAGCTGTTCTCCCCTAGACCCAGGCTCTTCAGAGGGTCACCCATGCCATCCTGCCTCTCCTTGAGGCATACCAAGTGCTCTGCTTGTGACAGAGAACAGTAAAAATTACATGGCCTCTGGTTTTGTGACACCAGTCTCCATTCTAGTTGGGCAGAAGGATGGGGAGGGCAGGAAGGATTAAAGGAGAAAAACTTGGGACTGAGGGAGATGCCTGGGGGGGTGCCCAACCCCTCATCCCAAAAGCCAGATGTGACTGCCATAAGATACACCTGGGGTAGGATCCTTTGGAACCCACACCTGTTTCAGGGAGCAGGGCCACAAATAGGGCAGGGTGACCAGGGAAAAGCCCCAGGCACCAAATCTTAGAGGGTGCGATACAGCTGACAGCTGCAGCCACTACCTGGCCCCTTCTTTTTGCCCAGCCTCTAAAATTTGGTGCCTGGGGTGGTGGGGAGGTGGATCTGACCCCAGCCGCAGCTGAAAGGTGGCAGGTAGCCGGATCCAGCTCTCTGCCACCTTTCAGTGGCAGCTGAGGACAGACCTGACTCCCCGCTGCCTACTGGTGGCGACTGGGGACAGATCAGTCCCCAGGCCAGATCAGGGCCGAGGTGGGGGAGGATGCCTTTGGGGATGCTGGCACCAAAACACCTAGTTCCAGTCCTGTCAGGGATACAGTAACAGAGGCTTCCCTATTTCCCAGAACAGCATCAGGGATCCCCATGGCTGAATGTCAATGGATGGAGGAAGAAGGGTCACTTTTCAAGGGCCTTCCTCCCCTGCCTAAAGGGCTCCAAACACCCCGCACAGATGACCCTCCGGTGGTAGGGGAAAGCCAAGAGGCACATGGGACAAACAGCCAAAACAGCAGCGCACACACCTCCAGCCTCCAAGACAGGATCTCTTGGTTGCGGAAGGAGCTGGTGAGTTCTGAGGGGTGATGGGGTTTGGTGCTAGCCAGCTGTCCCCAAAGACAGAGTATTAATGGGGTAGTTGGCTGTGGTAGAAGGCTGTTAACTTACCTGCAAACCTGCTGCTAGAGGGGAGTGGAGAGACATGCTTTACCCATGGGTTTCACTGCAACTGATTGGCTTCACAGCTGTTGACAGGTGCACATAATTCCAAGTGGTGGAAGGGGAGCAGCCTCTAGTGATTAGAGACCCTCCATTTCCCTTTCCTTCTCCCCCACCCCCAGGAGAAAGTGGCAGAGAGCCAGGATTCATGGGTAGCCCTCACCATCCCTGGAAAACTGTAACTTGCTTCCCTTCCTGCCCAGCTCAGCCTTCAGGAAACCGACCTGGTCCTTCTCCGGCAACTGGGCACCATGGCCCAAGAGATCCAGGACCTGCGAGAACTGCAGCTGGAGATGGAGGAGTTTTTTGCCGAAGGGGAGGTGCTGGGACCAGCTGCTTCCTCCCACCACATGGGAGGCAGCATCATGGCCACAGCCTTCCAAATAACTCTCTGAAGATGGGATGCTGCATGACCCCATGGCAGGCTAGTTCTTGACCTGCCCAGCCCAGCCACCAGCAGGCCCAATAAGCCTCTGTCTGATCTATTTGTTTCAGTGGTCAAGGCTTATGCTTTAAGGTCCCCTGTTCAAGCCCCTAGGCTAAAACATTATTCCAGCACAACAACCAAATCTTGTATCCCTGCCCCTTTAAACTGGGTGTTCAAGATCCCTGTGGGCTAAGGGAAGCCCCGATTTTAATAAGTCAAGGAAAGAGCTGATTGGCTAGATGAACTATGAATAATTTAGACAGAAGTGTGGGACTTCTGTCTCTGCAAAGGATTCCCAGGTAGAGAAGCCCTTCATAAAACCTTTGTGGCCAGGCCTGCCTAGAGAGTGAGAATTAGCTGAAGGGAGGCGCAACATCCCAGGCCTGTTATATAAGCTCTCTGGGGCACTTTGACTGGGGAAAGGGAAGGAAGGAGATGAAGAAAAAGTCTGGCATGAGGGTGAGTCCTCCCACCCCAGGATTTAAAATAAAATGTTTTTGATCCTTTTCTTTTCCTGCCAAACCTCCTCTGCACTCGGTCCTTCTGGTTTCTTTGGACAGTTCTGCAGTCGCATTTTGCCCCAACTGGAACAGGGGCTCCACATGGATCAGAGAGAACTGAACATGCAGCTTCTGGTCTGATGTTTCTGCTGTCCCCTTTCTCACGCGCCATGTGCACTGATGGGAGATCAATGGAGTAACAGGGCAGCATCCTGCCACTTGGGGATACGTGTTGCCACTTGCTCTGAGGAAGGCACAGCACCTTCCTTCTATGGGAGACATGACTCTAGGGTGTAGCCAGCGTGCACTGGAGTGGGGCTATTCTCTTCCCTCAGGGGTCAGAGTTCTAGTTAGAGCAGCCTTGGGGCTGCTGTAACTGCTGCAGGTCAATGCAGAGTCAATCTGTTTTAAACACTCAGACCCAGCAAGGGGCTTCTTCTGCTTTGCTAACCTTGGCCTCTGCCACAGAGGAGCTCATGGCTTCCCAGAAATGTCTAAAAACCAGCTTTCATTGGATAAAACATTTTTAAAAAAATCCAAGTTGTTGCGCCTGGGGTCAGGTACATCCTCAAAACATTCGCCAGCATGGGGCCGGCCCAAGCACAGCAAAATTCTTAGCACTCATCCCCCTCCCTACACCCTCCCGCCCCCCAGAATTAATTGTCTGTATTGTTGTCATGGGCCCATTGCGCTAGGTGCTGTACAAGCACAGAGTGGAAAGACAGCCCTTGCATCCACAGGCTTACAAAGTAAAACTCTTCTGGAAGGAAGATTGCACTGTGGCCCTCTGCTGGCAGACAGAGGACAAATGGTCTCATGCCCAGAGACTCAGCTGGCCAACGGCGTCTTTGCCAATCTCAACCAGTCACCAACATGGTAGTCGATCCACTGCGGAAGCACAGGAGAGGGACAGAGTTGGAATCCCACAGGAATACAGGGCTACATCCCAGCAGGTCCCTTGCCCTGTGGAGGAGTATCTGGTAGAATTTGGCTCAATGCCCAACTACCAGGTAAATCTGTGCCCTGGATATATCCCCCAAAGGGCCTGATCCTCAATGGTGTGCGGGTATGGGGCCAGCCCTCCAAGAAACCCACCACCACCAATGCAGGGGCTGTCCCAACTGGCACGGAGCCAGCATAAGGGGTTTCCACTGTCCTGCTCCCAGCACCTGGTGCAGGGGAGGAGTAACTTAACCGCTCTGCAATGTGGCTATTTCCCTGCCCCTGAGGGCCCACAGGGAACAGATCAGGGCGGTGGCCAGGTCACACCATGGTGTGGCTATCCCCTGGCCCCCAGGACCTCCCCGGGGGGGGGAGGGGTGGAAGCATTGGCACTCTGTAAGAGGTACTGGGGTTTGAGTCTAGGTTGGTTCCGATTTCATCCCAACCTGCCAGCCATGCCAGATCTGGGCTTCCTGCTGCCCTCTTACCTTCCGGGCCAAGATGAGGGGCGGAGGATCCGACGCCTTGGAGGGATTCATGTTGGCACAGTGCGAGGTGCCATTGATGAGGATGGCCAGCTCTGAGTGGGACTGGTTCTTCAGGACACTCAGAGCGTGCCAGGGGTCAATGTTGCCTGCATAAAGGTGAGAGGAAAAAGAAGAGGCAGATGACCTGGTGAGTGGTTTGATCCTTAGTGACATGGACCTGTGGGTCTGATCTGGTCAGCTCCACCCTCTTCCCCTCTCTCCCATACCATTCACGAAGAGGATCCTGCTGCCCTTGGGGTGGTCAGCCCCGTAGTACTCGTTGGTGAAGTTCACCGCCTCTGCCACGCGCTTGGCTGCCACGCCAAAAACCTGGGTGCAGAGGTCGAGCTGGGATGACAGCTTCATGAGTTGGGAGAAGGGGCAGGTGCCGTCTTCACAGGTCTGGTCTGGAGTAGGAAGGATGGGATGAGATGCACACAGGAGTGCTTTGGCTCCCTGGTTTTTGGGGGCCTCTTCACTGAGACAGACCAAGAAATTGGGTGCTTGGGTTGCAGGGTGAGCAGAAGCAAGATGGTCCCCCAGAGCGGGGGCAAGCCACGGTGACTGAAAAGGCTGTAGGATGGGACAGTTGTTCTGCATCTCAAGTTCTCTAGCTTGGCGTTGCTGCACAATGGCCCCCTGTCCTGATCACCCCATCATGGGGCAGGGACTGAGAGGGGGTTTAAGCCCTATCTGTGCTCCCTATATTGTGCCCCAGGCCCCTGTGGTCACTGACAGCAGCCTCAAGGCTGCTCTGACTCATGGTCTAACCACAACCACCCCCACGAAGCAGAGAATAGCCACAGCACCATGAATGCTGACCATGTCCCCAGTCTGCACCCTATGGTGGGGCAGGGCCCTTAGGCTGTCTCCACACCAGCTGGCATGATCCATACATTGGGTTGGGTGGGGGGTCTGACTTCAAGGGCTGACCCCACCTGAGAGGGGCCTGAGCATGTCTCAGACCCAGGGTCTCCCTACATGCCAGCCCGGAACACAGTAGTTGGACTGCAGGATCAGAGCAGAGTCCAGGATGAGCAAGGTCTGCAGGAAGAGAGGGGAAGGAGTGCGTGGGTGGAGCGGAGTGGGGGGGAAAATCGCATGGTGTAGAGCAGCAGGGAATGCCCCCTCCTCCATGGCTGACTTACAGTATCCAAACTCAGTGCAGGTCTGGAAGTACCACTGCCGCTCACCCACTCCCGTCAGCGATAGGTTGGTACTGCGCAGTTCTTCCACAAGGTGCTGGTATGAGTTCTGCACACAGGGAAGTGCCATGGTCTCCAGGAAGCCCTGTCATGGAAAGAGACATATAGTAGAGTCACCCTTCACCAGGGCCACACCCCCACCCCACCCTCCAAGCCAGGCCATTTCATTACCAGCAGCTCTGGCACAGGGGGTGAAGACACCCTGTTATTGCGGCAAATTGGCAGGAGGGGATGCTCGGTGCACCAGTGAGGGGGAGACGGTGCAAGGGGCAGAACCCCTCCACTTACAGCAGAAGAGGGAGGAACTATGCACCATTTCTGTTAGCCCCTGGGGACAACTGAAAAGCAGCCTAAGGTGCATCATGAGAAATGAAGTCCTGGTGTCTCATGTCTCCATAGGCTGGGCTCCCCAGCTGGACTACATCTCCTATAATGCACCACAGCTACACCCTCCCCAGCCCAAGACTGTGGAGCATCCTGGGGATGTAGTCCCAAGCAGGAAGTCTGACTGACCCAGGAAAATGGGAGCTTGTGGCCACCTGAACTATGAACTAGTTCAGCATCAACATTCACCAGCCCCTGCATGCAGCGAGTATGCTGGATCTCAGCCAAGCTGGATCCAGACCCCCACCCAGCTCAGCCTTACCTTATTGACAGCAATGAGTCGCTGGTAGGGGGACCCCAGGGACCCATCAGTCATGATGCTGCACAGCCTAGCCACACTGTTGAACTGGAAGGCCTCACTGTTGTACTGCACAGCGCCCATGAAGATGTCAGCCAGGTTGCTGGCAAGCTGCTCGTAGTCACTGGGCCCCATAAGGGGCTCACAGGACTGGAAGTCTTTCTCCAGCTCAGCCAGCTGCCCAGCGCTCAGACTCTTGTCCACAGCAGAGAAGGCCTGCACCACAGCTTCATGGCACTGCATGGGGAAAGGAGTGGGACTCATCTGTTGGGTGGTTCTCAGCTGTGGAGGGGCAGCTAATGCTGAGGGGGATTTGGCCCTAGTGGGTGTTAAGTGGGGCAGCTAGGACACCTGGGTTCTCAGCAGACTTCTGGGAGGGGAGTGGGAACTAGTGGTTGGTGGTGTCAGGGAATCAGAACTCCTGGGTTCCCCCACCCCGTAGGAGGGAAGTGGGTCTAGTGGTTAGAACAAGGTGGAGGAGGACTAGGAGGCAGGACTTCTGGGTTCTGCCCCTGGCTGTGGGAGGGAACACCCTAATTCTCCTTTCATTTACACTGGTGCCAGTCAGGAGCAGTCCCTCATGTGGCAGTGGCAGGACACTGGCATCAGCGGGCATAGAATGGGGCCCAGTGGGGCCAGGAGTTGAAGCTGGGGGACAGAGAGCCTTAAGTGACATAGATGGGCCCAGCATGCAAGCTCCATCCTCCTCCTCCAAGGGCCCATGCAGCATGCCCAGCTCTCTCTGCAAGCTGACCAGAAGCACCCCACGCAGTGCTTTGGGACACAGGGGAGGGAGGGGACACAAATCACTGGGACTTCCCCCACAGGACTCTGGAACCCACCCTGAACTATTCACCCACCTGGGCAGAGCCCCCCACCACTGGGTCCGACAAACTCGCCGACACCACCTGGAGGGAAGACAAGTAACACAGGGGGTTAATGCAACTCAAGGGAGGGAAGGCACAAGGGCAGAACTCCAGCTCTGAAAGCATTAATTAAGAGGAATGGGACCCTCTCCACCCTACACAGCCCCTGGAACTGCCTCTGGAGCAGGCTGTCCTAAAGCAATGGGAGCCCAGGGGCACCTGCTGCTGCCAGGGGCTAGTTCTGCAACACCCAATCTCTTCCATGATACAGAGCTCAGGCCAGGATTTTGGGAGGCAACATAGAGTAGGGAGCCAAGGAGAATCCCAGGGGTGTTTGGACAAAGATGCCCTCCCCCACCACCCCTGCTCCTCCCTGCCCTGATCCAAAGTCAGGTCCCCATCCATAGCTGGGGCACAGCTAATAGGAGGTGGGGGGGACGACAAAAGGAGATCAGGGAACATGGGAGGCGGGGTGTGGGTGGGGAAGAAGCCTGGAAGCTGCCCCCTCAACTTGGTATTGTCCTACACCAGGGATCAGCAACCCTTGCTGACCCCTGTGCCAGTTCTTCCTCCCGGACCCTCAGCTGGTGTTGGCGGCCCCCTCTGCTGAAAAAATGTGGTGGCTGCCTGAAAATTCAGCAGCAGTCACAACTGAAGTGGGAGTGCTTCCCAGGCATGCCACAGAAAGAAATCACCCAGAGTGGCTCATCTTAGTTGTGTGTCTGGGGACAGAGGCCCCAGGCATGCCACAAAAAGTGGCTCGTTTCAGGGGTTCCCAGGCATGCTACAGAAAGAAGTTGCCTGGAGTGGCTCCTTTGGGGAGAATCACATGGGCAGCTTTTTTCTGTGTCACATGGAGCCATAGGCATGTGGGGATTCCCTGTGTCCCAGATGCACCTGAAGGAAGCCCCCAGAGTAGCTTTCAGTGGCAGAAGTGGCAATTTCTGTGGTACTGCAGAGGATTCTGCATGCCGCTCTGAATAGGCTCAGGTGTCACTGTCAGCACAAGTGCCAGGGCTTGCCTACCCCATTCTGTACTGCTTGCTCACCTGGTTGTAGCCAGTGAAATCCAGCTGAGCCTTCACCGGGGCAGAGGAAGCGACCGCTGCAAAGACCAGGTGGGGGAACTAGAAGAGAAGAGAAAGTAGGAGGAGTTAGAAGAGAAAACAGCCATGCTGTGGCTTTGTCTGCAAACCTGTCCCCACCCTGTAGGAGCAGGGAGACAGCTGGGGACAGGTTCCCTTGTGGCAAGGGGCATCTGGCATGGGTCCCAGGACTGGCCAGCCTCCCCCACTACTGAGTCCACCCCATGCCCCTGCCATAGTCAGGAACACAATCCAGGAATCCAGGTTCTCCCTGCCCCCCGCCAGCCCCATACTACTAGATCCCATTACATTCCCAGTGCCAGAATAGAACCCAGAGGTCCTGGATCCCACCCCTACACCTCCTGGCTCTAACCACTTGACTGCGCTCCTCTCCCAATGCCAGGACAGAACCCAGAAAACCCAGTTCCCCTCTCCCCCACAGCTCTTGCCTACAAGACCCCACTGACCCACTCCCCTCCCAGCTCCAGGATAGAACCCAGGAGTCCTGGCCCCCACCCTAACACTCGCATCCCCCTCTAGTGGCTGGATCATGTATCAACTCCTACAGAACAAACAAGGAGTCCTGTAAAACAAGCAAGGAGTCCTGTGGCACATAAAGCCTAACAAATTTATTTACCACATGAGCTTTTGTGGGAGAAAATTCCACTTCGTCAGATGCTTTGAAGCTCATGTGATAAGTAAATCTGTTAATCTTAAAGTGCCACAGGACCACTTATTTATTTTACTGAACTAGACTAACACGACTATGCCTTCAGAACTCGTCACCTCCTACAGGTAGCTCCCAGCTACACAAAAGTGAAGCTGTGCTACTCTGTGCTTTCAGACCCTAAGGTCCTGGGTTCAATGCTGGGGGAGTGGTTCCAGTAGATCCCCATGTACCATATACCCCACAGTGCCCATCATGCCACTACCTTGAGCCTGAACCAGGCAGCCAAGGAGCCGGGGTAGGAGCCCCCAAAGCAGATCCAAATGTTGCTCTTTGTCAGGTTGTACTTCTGAGTGATGAAGAGGTGGAAGGAGGCCAGGTCAGCCAGGCTGTGATAGGTTTGAGAGGGAGACACCAGGATAAAAACACACAGGTGAGCTGGGCCAGAGCCAGGATCCCCTTCTCCTTTCCCTCACCCCCATTCCCCAGGTGCTTCAGCCTAACTACACCCATTTCAAAGAGGAGAACCTGAGGCTGAGAGAGGGGCCACTCTCCACACAGAGCTCAGTGTAGAACCCAGGAGTCTTGGCCTATGTTCCCTCTAAGCTGTGCACGTGTGCGCACGCACACAGGTTGTGAACCCTGTGCACACACCAGAATAAAGCGTGCACAAAAAAAATACAACAGTGTAAATATTTTTATGCTACTCTAAGACAGCTGTTTCAAGTAGCATGTTTCAGATAAGATTTTGTAATTTATCATATCATTTCCATCACCATATCAAAATAAAGATAATATATTAATTGCATCCTACACACTTGCTGCATTGGGCTCACAAGTTGGACCACATTCACTAGAGGCAGCACAAATTTGCACACCCGCTCCGAAAATTTGCACAAAATAAATTTTTTCTGCACACAGCCTACAAAAAATTAGAGGGAACATTGGTCCTGGCTCCTTGCTGTGCTGTTCTAACCACTAGACTCCACTCGTCTCCTGAGCTGGGGACAGAACCCAGGAGTCCTGACTCCCAGCACCTCCTGCACCCCCCTCCCCAAGGCACTCTGTAATGGAGAATGCAGCATGCCCCAGACCCTCACATGCATGGCTAGTGCCTGAACTCACGCTTGCTGGCTGGACAGGAACTGGAGGTTGTCATCTTGCAGGCCGTCAGGGTTGATGCTGGCACCATAGAAACGGTGTTCCAGGGCAACGGCCAGCGCACCATATTTCTGAGCCATTTCCATATGATGGCCTGACACCAAAACTGACATTAGATGCATGGGAGGTGTTGACCTCTCCCCACCCTCTTGTCCTCCCACTGTGGTCATCCCCCCCTCCAAGCCAGAGGCTGGGACCAGATCAGAGCTGGCAGGCACACACCCCTGCAAAAAACCACGCTGCCAAGTTTGCCCACATATCTACACAACAGACACCATCATAGGTCCTAATCAAGCCTGCTACTCCATCAAAGGCTCATTTACCCGCTCATCTACTAATGTGGTCTATGCCATCATGTGCAAGAAATGCCCCTACACCTTATATATTGGACAAAGAAAACGATCACTCCGTAAGAGACTGAATGAGCACAGAGCTGATATCAGAAATCAAAGAACAGAGAAACCAGTTGCTGAGCACTTCCATCTTCCTAATCACTTGATGATGGATTTGTTAACGACAACTGTCTACTTGGGACATCAAGACTTCAAAGAGAGACAGCTGAACTCGAATTAATATGCAAGCTAAATTCTGTGAAAGCAGGACTGAATCGAGACTATGGATTCTTTTCCCACTACAAAGGGTAATTTGACTTCAGGCTTCCCATGGTTTGAGCCTGTAAACTGCTCTGATTTGCTGTTACTTTATGACCTGATCCTATGTTTTACAACCCCTTGCATTTAGTTTCATTCCTTTCTGTAAGTTCACCCATCTTCGAAGCATCTGAGGAAGTGGGATCTTCTCCCAGGAAAGCTCATGCAAAAAATAAATCTGTTAGTCTTAAAGTGCCACACAACTGCTTGTTGTTTTTTCTCTATAGGAGAGACACTCCCATGCCCCACTCTGTCTTTTTGCTCCTGCTTCAGCCCCACTTACCTGACAGCACAGAAAACTGTGACAGGGAGCTCTCGCCCCCAATGTACAGGAAGACAGGCCCAGCTGGGTGGTGCCAATACTCCTCATTGATCCAGAACCTCTACATGGGGAAAAGAGCAGGGTCAATGGGGGCACCTGGGTGTGATCACCTGGCACTGGGGGGCTCAAGAGCTCTGGGCACCCAGGACAGCAGAACACATGCATGTGTATCCTTGGCCGTGCAGCACAGCTCCTAGGGAGGCTGCAGGTACCCCGTTGGGTGGCAGCGCCAGGCTGGAAGGGGGAAGGTCAGCACTCTGCCCATCTCACCTGGTTGAAGATCCGTCCCTCCTGCCGATTGAAGTGGTCGAGGGGCTGGCGCAGGACACTCTCAAGGGGGGAGTTCCAGGGTACTGGATGCAGCAGCCGCCTCTTGGACAGCATCGCCTTCATGGCCTGCACCTCGCGCCACTGGAGCACCTGTTCTTGCAGCAGCCTGAAGTTACGAGCTGGGGGATGCAAAGGGAGATCCAAGGTGGCACTGGTTCTGATACAGTCCCCTCCAGGCAAGATTCCCCAGTGCTGTTCCCCTGCTGGCAGCAAACCTGCTGCCCCTCAGCCATCACCGATCAAAGGAGTAAATCCCACCAGCCAAGCACTGAACTACAGACTGCCCCTAGAATTGGGTCCCTGCAGGGCACGAAGGTCCAGGGGTTGGGTGGGAGGGTTGTTTTTCCAGCCATTGCTCAGGGGACAGATGGAAGGATCCAGTCTCCAGGGGTTTTCAGCTGTCCATTCATCTGCCTGCTACCAGCACAGGGTTAAAATTACATTTGAAGAAGTGAAACCATTTCACTCAGCAGAGTGGGGGTGGGAAGAGATCACAAGAAACAGCCCCCCTCACTGCTGCCTCCACCAAGAAGCCAGACTCAGCAGAATCTGAGAGGCAAATGCTTCTCCAAAGCGTTGGCTACAGACCGCACTCAGTACCGGATTTAGGCAAAAGCCAAGAAAGTCATAGCTAGTCTTAGGGCCTCACATTATGAGGGGCCTCTAAATATGTTGGAAATAACTAAGAAGATTAATCATAATTGAAATTGATAATGCAAATAAGGCTTTTTGCTAGATGTGTGTTTTATTTAGTTGCTTTTGTTGCACCTTTGCCTATGTATATATGCAAATACAATGGTATCATTTATTTTTTCATTACCCTTTTCATTATAATGTAATATACTTTTTTTTTCTTGGCATTGGGCCTCTGATTCTTGACATAGCTTAGGGCCTCAGCTTGTCTTAAAGAAGCCCTGGCCACACCCACCCTCAGAGCTGGAAATGAGACCCAGGAGTCTTGGTTCCAATTGCTACTAGACCCCACTCCCCTCCCAGAACTGAAATAGAACCCAGGAGTCCTAGCACCTAGCCACCCTGCTCTGACCAGTAGACCCAGTCCCTAACCCAAAATATGTGGAGCTATGGTTGTGTTGCCTGGTAGGTGAGCCCCATAGGGACAGAGGCTAGGCCCACCCAAAGGGGAGTGGAGCAGACTCCACATAGCATCCATCCCTAAAGAAATCTTGCCCACATGCTGCTAAACTAGATCTGAACTGTCTGCTCCCACCAATTCACTTTGATTGAGTGTGAATGGTACTAATGGGCCCATTAACAGGGGAGCTCATCAGGGCCTGTTCACACACCCACTGTCTGTTCCCTTCCCATGCAATTACTGCCGCACCCATACCCCAATAGTGACCCATTTCTTCATCAAGGATTCCAAAGCACTTTACAAACCATTCTTTCACATGTAGCTTGATACCAAAATGCAACCATCTCTGGGGATGGCTCCCTGGCACTCATTTAAATAGGGATCCCTCACTCAGCCCAGAAAAGCAGCCGCTCCTGGGGCTTGCCAGCTATTTATATGGGGATCCCCCAATATCAGGATGCAGCCACCTCTGAGGTGGGATGTGGGGGTTATTTACACAGGGCTCCCTCCCCTATTGCTGAGATGTAGCCATTTCTCAGCTAGGATGAGGGGGCTGTTAAACAGGAACCCAGACCTACATAATTAGGGAGGTGGAACATTCAACTAACCTGGCATTTTTGTGCCTCTCCCCCCCAGTTGTCAACTACCTGGTAACATAGTGATATACCAATGTAGTCATTAATTGGAAATGACTGGACTGAACTGAACTCACTAAGAAGTAAGGCAAACAAACAAGGAGTCTGGTGGCACTTTTAAAAGACCAACAAATTTAAGGAGGTTCATTTGCCATATCAGATTGCTTATTGGTTGGGGGGAAGGGGACAGATGTTTGCTTGATGTTGTTGTAGGCTCTCCCTTACAAGCAGTATCTGATTAGCAATCAGTTCTCTCTTTTAACGAGCATTTGGCTGGTCAAATAGTGCTTGTCACTCTTAGTCAGGCTCTGTACAGAGTCTTTTGTTATTTTAAATGACCATTATACCTGAAATCACAGATAATCAGGTTTAAAGTACCACTGCTTAGATCTGTAGTGTGGGAAAGTAACCATATTTTGTGGAGACTAGAGATTTCCAGCCTACATCAGCTAAAGTTCCTTGACTGAGACCTAAATTCATAGAAGTCAAGTCACACAAAGTATGGAGAAAGAGACTATATCCACAACAAAGATGACTTGAATGAAGTAGTGAAGAACAATGCGACCAACAGCTGGAGGAATGGAACAAGCAAAGTACTAATGCCTTTGTCCCCCTTTTCCCTGGAAGGTGAACTCTTGTGAAAGCACCTCTGAACTGTTGCTCTACCTCCAGTACTAACAAGGAGGATAACAAGGTGAGTGAGGTATGGAGAAGGGAAAGGAGCAGTTAAAAGAAGATTTGTTTGTTGAACACACAAGGAATCTAGTAGCACTTTTAAAGACTAACAAATTTATTATCTCACTTTGTTTTAGTGACTTTGCTCCAGAATGCTAGATTTGTGACTGGGAAACTTCTATAAATATTTCCTAGTAGGCCAAGATTTTTAAAATGCTTTATTTGCCAAGGTCATTATCCCACTTCATCACTATCTTGAGAGGTCATTATCTTGAATATTTTCTGTGCTAAGGAATTTTTATGTTTTAACTAGTTTTTACATAAGAACATTAGAATGGCTATACTGGATCTGACCAATGGCCATCTAGCCCATTAACCTGCTTTCTGACAGTGGCTAGTGCCAGGTGCTTCAGAGGGAATGAACTGAACATGTAGTCATGGAGCTATCCATCTCTTGACATCTAGTCTCACCTTCTGGCAAAAGGAGATTAGGAACATTTCAGTGCATGGTGTTACATCCATCCCTGCCCATTCCAGCTAATACTATTGATGGACCTAGTTTTCCTAAACTCATCTAATTCTTTTCTGAATCCTGTTATAGTCTTGACTTTCACAACATCCACTGGTAGAGAATTAAACACATTGACCATGTGTTATGGGAAGAAATACTTCCTTTTGTTTGTTGTAAACCTACTGCCTATTAATTTTACTAAGGGACACCTAATTCTTGTGTTATGTAAAATATTAAATAGCATTTCCTTATTCACTTTCTCCACACTGGTCTTGATTTTATAGACTTCTATATCCACCCTTAGTCATTTCTTTTCCCAACTAAAAAGTCCCAGTTTCATTAAGCTCTTCTCAGATGGAAGCTGTGCAATACCCCTAATCACTTTAATTGCCTTTCTCTGTACCTTTTCCAATTCAAATAGATATAGTTTTGAGATCAGGCAACTAGATCTGTATGCCATATTCAAGATGTGGGAGTATCTTGGACTTGTATAGTGACATTATAATATTTTCTGTTTTATTAAATCCATTTCCTTTCCTAATGGTTCCTTCCTAGCATGCCATTAGCTTTTGTGCTCACACAATGAATAAAACTTTTCAGAGAACCATCCACAATTGAAGCCAGCATCTAGTAAGACTTGCTCATATGCTCAGGATGACCACCATATTTTGAGTTAAGAATTCAGGAATGAATTTTCCCCTAGGACAGATTGACAAGGGCTGTGGGGGGGTTTTCACCTTTCCCTGTAGCATGGGGCACAGGATGACTCACTTGCTGGTGGATTCTCTGTACTTTAAAGTCTTTAAATCATGACTTGAGGACTTTAATAATTTAGTCAGATTTATTACTTGAATGAATGGGTGAGGTTTTGTGTCCTGTGTTGTACAGGATGCAGGACCATCATATTGGTCCTTTCTGGCCTTAGAGTCAATGAGTCTGTCTCTTTCTCGAGTGATAACAGCTAACTCAGGCCCCATTATTTTATATGTATCATTGGGTTTCTGTTTTCAAATATGCATTACTTTGTATCTATCAAGACTGAATTTCAGCTGTCACTCTGTTCATCAGGCAGTTTTGTAAGATCCCTTTGTAAAACTCTTCACAGTGTGGCTTTGATTTAATAATCCAAACTTAATCTTGAGTAGTTTTGTACCATCTGCAAAACTTGTCACCTCAGTATTCACCCCTTTTACCAGATCACTTTTGAATATGTTGAATGATATTGTCATTCATGAACTTCTTTTTATCTTTTACTATGGTGCCATATAGCCCCTTTTCACCCCCACAATCTCGCACCTCATTGGTCCTCACTCACCCCCTATAAATTGCAGCTGCCCTCCCCCAATTTCAATTCCTGGGGCGAACACTGCGTCTAACCAAGCCCCTGTAGCTGCTAACTCAGTCCCAGTCAGAAACTGGTTTACCTGCTTCAGCCAGGATCAGCAGGAACAAAAGCAAACCAAGGGCTCGGGGAATCAGATGCCCCATCTTCTGCTTCTCAGGCTGCTTCCTCTTAGTCTTGCTCAACACCGGAGCGGCCTGAAAACTTCCTGGGGGGGCTGGACCGGGGCACCGGGAGACAACCTGCTAGAGCAATGGCCAGCAACTCTCTTGCTGATCGGTGACTTTAACTTCCTTCCTCCCCTAGCTAGCCAGCCAGAAAAAACTTCTCCTCCCCCCCTCACATGATCACTGCCCCCTTCCTCAAATTTGCACATGCATCATCAATTCAAGGGGTGGGGCCTGGCCAGCCCAGTGTGAACTTTCGCTTTGCTTTTCTAGAGCAGAACCTCCTGCTCCGGTAAACGGGCGTCCCTCCTTTGCAAGCTGGTTCCCAATACCCACTGCACAAAGAGGGAGGCACGGAGGAGCTGGGTTAGGGTAGAGTTAGGCACTTTAGTGGTGTGTGGAAGAATAACAAAATGCAGACTGAATTGAAGTAAAAATCTCTGGTGAACCAAACTGTTCCATCAGTGGCTACAGAGAGTAACTGCTTGCTGGCATAATGCAAATATCTAGAGCCTTGCATGCATACAAGGATGTGGATTTGCATCGGATCTGCATCCACAAGAAATGGTCCTTGGATGTACGCATTGTAACCACAGATGCTGATATCAGTGGATGTAATGTGGATATCCATGGATTTGTGGGGTTCTATGACTATTAACAATAAGGTTTTGCCACCAACCCCTGACCAGGATGGTAATGGTGACTGGGAAGTGCTCAGGGAGATAAGAGGTTGGAAAAATAAAAATCTCAGTAATAATGGGGGTGTCAACTAACCACATAGTGACTAGATACCTGTCACCTCAAGACGGAATGCAGATATTAAGTTTCTGAACACTTTAAATCAGCAGTTTGCAAAACGTGCAGGGTAGTGGCTAGCACTTCTGCTTAATATGCAGAAGGTCCTGGGTTGAAGCCCCGGGGGGTTGGACTCGATCTCACGAGGTCCCTTCCAACCCTATGATTTGATTGATTGAAACTGCTGTGTCATGACACAAGTGTGTTGTGGCACACGGCTGAGTGTGTCGTCACAACACTGCTACCAAAAGAACTTGTGCCTGCTGCTGAAAGGTATCCTGCCTTCCTGATGGGTTCTGATTCCAGCGGCGTGGAATTTCTCCCTGCAGCAAAATGAGTTGTGGTACTTGGGAGCTGGGTTTAGTGCTGCTGCCAGAACTGCTTGTGGTGATGACTTTTTTTTTTCTGGAGTGGGGGGGATGCATTTTCTGCAGCGGGGGTGGGGGGCTGTGTGGTCTTGAGCCATCACTGAAAATGGCGGTGGCACCAGTTTCTTTCGGCAGAGGGAGGCTTCTGGGTTGTACACAGTTGACCATGGTGTCAGCTGGAACTCCTGCCTTAAATGAATGATGCTTGGAACAGCTAGACCTGGAATGCACAAGGGGAGAGGCAATTCTTCATTGAATTCTAAGTGAAGCACTGGATCTGCTCCAAGAGGTGAATCTATCTGAACTGCTTGGTAAGAATGACTAACATAATAAAAGTTCCAAAGGAATAGCCGTGTTAGTTTAGTCCAGCAAAAAAAAACCCAGGACTCGTGTGGCACTTTAAGACTAACAGATTTATTTTTTGCATATGGCATAGATCACCATGTGCAAGAAATGCTCCAACACCTTATACATTGGACAAACAGGACACTTGCTGAGCAAAAGAATAAATGAACACAGAGCTGATATCAGAAATCACAAAACAAAGAAACCAGTTGCTGAGCACTTCCATCTTTCTAATCACTTGATAAATGAGTTTTTAACAACTGTCGTCAGAGATGTGGCTGGGACATCAAGACTTCAAAGAGAAACAGCTGAACTCTAATTAATATGCAAGCTAAATTCTGTGAAAGCAGGACTTAACCCATAGTCTTAATTCTTTTCCCCTTACAAAAGGTAATTTGACTTCAGGCTTCCCATGGTTTGAACCTAACAACTGCTCTGATTTGCTGTTACTGTATGACCTGATCCTATGTTTTACACCCCCTTGCATTTATTTTCATTCCATTGTGTAAGTTATCCCATCTTCAAAGCATTTGATGAAGTGGGATTTTCTCCCACGAAAGCTCATGTGAAAAATAAATGTTAGTCTTAAAGTGCCACACAACTCCTCAGTTTTTTTTATAATAAAATTTAACATGCCGGGGGGTGGGGGCGTACACCAAAACAGCCTCCCCTCCACACACCTTGATAGCGTTTAATTCCAGAAAGAAAAGCTACAGAAAAATGAGGAAATCAGTTAAACAGAAATTTAAAAGGCACAGATTAACAAAGAGGTTTTAGTGGCTGTAGGCCCAGGTCCCAGGCTAAGGGGGCCCTGTTGTGCACTGCACTGTAAAAATAAATTGGGTACCCACTGACAGGCCTGGAGCACCTTCAGTGGTCTGAGCATCATCAGCCCGCACTGCATCATTTCAATGGCCCACCTCACTTCACCCCCATGGCTGACCGGTCTTTGGGCCCCTCCACCACCAAGCACTAGCCTGCCCCACTCAGCTAGAGGCAGTGCCGTCCTTAGGGGGTGGCAAAAGGGGTGATCGCCCCAGGCCCTGCGGCAATGTTCTCTCTAAGCTGTGTGGCCACGCAGCCCCTGCCGCTGCCCAGCACAGGGAACACTGCTGGCTGCATGCAGCCAGCAGCTGCAATCCCTGCTTGGTCAGAGGACAAGCTGCTCCAAGCTGGGAGTTTTAAAAACTCCCTTCTGGTGTAAGCTCTCACTGAGAGACCTTGCATATGCTTACTGAGAGCTTCCTCCAGCTGGAGGAGTGGCTGGTGCCCAGGCTATGCCGCTCCAGCAGCCAGGTAAGGAGGCTTGGGGGGGCAACTGGGGACAGGGCAGGGGTAGCCGGCCATGAACGGGGACTGAGGGCTGGAGGGAAGATGGGGTTGGGCCAGCTGAGGGGGATGTAGAGGGGGTTAGGGTCAGGCTGACTGGGGGGTGACTAGGACAGTTGGGGGGGCAGAATTGGGTCAGCGGTGGAAACAGGATCAAGCCTGTGGGGTGGAGGTTGTGCAGTGAGCAACATAAGTTGCTCAGCTATCTTAGGGCCTTACAGGAACATTGCCCCGTGGTTTCATGGGCCCCGTGCTGTCCTACTATGAGTAGGTGAGGGGCCAGAACCGCTGCCACCCCATGGGCAGCTCTTCCCCATCTGGGGTATGGAGCAAGCCAGCCAAAATCGGCAGCTGGGTTCAATGCTGCTGCTGCCCCCCCCCCCCAGCTGTGCACTGCCTTTGGCTCCATGCCAGCAGCAGCGGGGAGGGGGTGGGAGGCAGCCTAGGGCCCATACCACCGTCCCCCAGCCACGCTGCCTCCGGCACAAAGCCAAAGGCAGTGCATGTGGCCACAGGTGGAGGGGGGAGAGCAAGAGCGCTGAATCCAGCTGCTGCTTTTGGCTGGCTCGACCTATCCTCTGGATGGGGAACGGCTGGCACAGAGGAGAAGGGGGCTGCCCCTCCTCTCTGGGCTGGTCAGCCCTGCTTCCCAGTGCAGGGGGGCTGAGTGGGGGCCACACAGAGGGTGATTTGCCCAGGGCCCCACACCCCCCTTCGGGCGGCCCTGGCTAGAAAGACCCAGTGTTGGCACGTGTGAGCATTGCCACACCCCACCACCAGGCCAAGTGCCACCATAGTGGGGTGGGGGACAAAACTAGACAGTCTGAGGCCATCGAGAGCCTTTTTCTAGTCCTGGGCCGAAGGGTTAAAGTAAGCTGGAACACTGTTCCAGGGCCAACAAATCTTATGGGCCACAGTTCTGGAGCCCAGCATCTAGAAAAATCAGGCCCATTCATGCATGAAGAGGAGGGCCTGGACAATACAGGAAAATGGCCCAGAGGTTAGGAAGGTTCTGGGGCCCCCTCAAATTTTACTTTAACCACTGCCTGGGCCAATACCAAAAGTAAAATCCTTACAAACTGCATGGAAACTTTTTTTTAAAGATACCATAAAAGAGGCTCAATTTAAATGTATGACCCACATTAAAAACATAGTAAGAGGACCAAAGTGCCACTGTGGCTAAACAGCAAAGTAAAAGAATCTGTTAAACTTAGGCAAAAATGCATCTTTAAAAAGCAGAATTTAAATCCTATTGAGAAAAATAGAAAGGAGCTTAAACTCTGGCATGTGGAGTGTAACAATATAATTAGGAGGGCCAAAAAAGAAATTGAAGAACATCTAGCCAAAATCTCAAAAAGTAACAGGAAAAAAATGTAAGTACATCAGAAGCAGGAAGTTCTAGATGGGTAACATGTCAGTTTATTCCAACAAAACCAAAGCAAAGAAGGTGGTGTTCTGTGGAAGTTTTAAAAAAATAAATTTGTTATTCTTTAAAAGTGCCACAGACTTCCTTCTGTGTTTTGGTTTTGCTGGAAGAGAAAGCCAGCTAAACAGCCAGTGGGGCCACTGGATGATAAATCTCTTAGTCTTTAAGTGCCACAAGACTCCTTGAGCCCCCCGCCCCCCAAGATGCTAAAGGAGCACCCAATGAAGACACAGATATTGCAGAAAAACTAAATGAATTCTTTACATCAGTCTTAATGGCTGAGAGTGTGAGGGAGATTCCCAGATCTGAGCTGTTCTTTTTAGGTCACAAATCTGAGAAACTGTCTCAGACTGAGGTGTCAGCAGTGGAGGTTTTGGAACAAATAGACAAATTAAGTAGTAAAAAGACACCAGGACCAGATAGTATGCACCCAAGAGCTGTGCAGGAACTCAAATGTGAAATTGCAGAACTAGTAACTGTGCTACCTAACCTATCTCTTAAATTAGCTTCTGTACCAGATGACTGGAGGATAGCTAATGTGATGCTTGTTATTTAAAAAGTCTGCAGAGGCGATCTCAGTAACTATAAGCCAGTACCAGGCAAACTGACTGAAACGATAATAAAGACCAGAATTATCAGACATACAATGAACGTGATTTGTTGGGGGAAGAGTCAATGTGATTTTTGTAAAGGAAAATCATACCTCAATAATCTGTTAGAATTCTTTGAAGGGGTCAACAAGCATGTGGATAAGGGTTATCCAATGGAAATAATGAACTGAGGGCTTCTTTACACTTGTGCTTCTACTGTCAAAACTTAGCAGGGTGTTTTTTCACATCCTGAGCAGCGAAAGTTTTACCAACGTAAATTGAAGTACAGACAAGTCCTAGAGTTTCAGAATGTCTTCAGTAAGGTACCTCAGCAAAGGCTTTTAAGCAAAGTAAATGATGTTGCGGTAAGAGGAAAAGTTCTCTCCTAGATCAGTAACGGGTTGAAAGATAAGGGAAAAGGTAAGAAAAAAGGGTCAGTTTTCAGAAAGGAGAGAAATAAATAGTGGCATCCTCCAGAGATCCGTACCAGGACCAGTGCTGTTCAACATAGTCATAAAAGAGCTGGAGCAAGGGGTAAACAGTGAAGTCACAAAATTTGCTGCTGATACAAAACACTTCAAGAGGGATCTTACAAAACTGGGTGACTGGGCACCAAAATAGCAGATGACAAACCATGTTGATAAATAGAAAGTAATGCACATTGGAAGTATAATCCCAAGCATACAGCCAAAACAAATAGGTTTGAAATAAGCTGTTACCACTCAAGAAAGAGATCTTAGAGTCATTGTGAATAGTTTGCTGAAAGCATCCACTCAGTCTCCAGGGGTAGTCAAAAATGTTAACAATGTTGGAAATCAGTAGGGAAGGGATAGATAAAACAGAAAATATCATTTTGCCTCTTTATAAATCCATGATATGCCCTCATCTTGAATACTGTATGCAGATCTGGAAGCCCAATCTCAAAATAGATATAGTGTAATTGGAAAAGGTACAGAAAAGGGCAATACAAATGATTAAGGGTATGGATAAGCATCCATATAAGGAGAGATTAATAAAACTGGGACTTTTTGACTTGGAAAAGAGATGACTATGGGTGGATATGATAGATCAGGTAGAGGTCTATAAAATCAGGACTAATGTAGAGAAAGTAGATACAGAAATGTTATTTACTCCTCAACACACAAGAACAAAGGTGTTATCAAATTAAATTAACAGGTAATAGCTTTAAAATGAACAGAGAAATATTTCTTTACACAATGCACAGTCAGCTTGTGGAACTCCTTGCCAGAGGATGTTGTGAAGGCCAAACTATAATAGGGTTCAAAAAAGAATTAAGTAAGTTCATGGAGGAGAGGTGCATTAATGGCTGTTACCGAGGTTAGCAGGGATGCAAAATCATGGTCTGAAGTGTCCCTAGCCTCTATATGTCAGAAGCTGGGAGTGTCCAACAGGTGATGAATCCCCTGAGGATCCTGGTTATTCTGTCTGAAGCAGCTGGCACCAGCCACTGTCAGAAAACAGGACTTTGGGCTAGATGGACTGTTCATCTGACCCAATCTTATGTGATAACGGGACAGGCTGGAGCTGCACAAGGGAGTTGAACCCACTGTTGGACGTATTCCTGGAGGTCCCATCACATGCCACAAGCTTTCATTGCAAATTAATCTTTAACTGCTGGAGCTGTGGTCACTAGAGCTGAGCCCCGTTGTCCATCCAACCACAAGCGCTAGGAGTTTAGAGCCACTGGGACTTCTTGTTTGTGTTATATGGGTGAATCAAAATTGTAAGATCAAAGCAGAAATCAAACTTTAACCCAGTAAGCCATGCCTGGGGCTTTCAGAGTAAGTCATGCAATTAGATACAAAATCCATTAATAGTCCTTAATTATTCATAATAATCAGCACTTCAGTATTAATAATTAATAGCTTTGCTGAATAGTAATAGGACTTCCCATGTTACTCGGCCATTCAGATCTTTCAGACAAAAATAAGTTTGACATGGGGGCTCAATTTCATAAAGCACTGCATTTAAAATGAATCAGACTTCTCTTGCAAACTCTTGACCCAATTTATTTGTGAATTCTTAAAATAATTCAGTCTGCATCTGAAGCATAACTGCTGGAAGCCTGAGGGGCTATGCTAGGCTTTTCACCCGTGCCAAAGAGGGCGAACCACTCCTGGAAATGACAGCGACTAGAAGTTCAAGGCAGACACCATTCCAATGAGAAACAAGACCCATGCTTTTAACTGGGTGTGTGGTTAACGATGGGAACAACTTGCCAGTGTGTTTTCAAGATTGGAGATGCCTTCAGGTGCTTTCATCTGATGTGGGGTTTGAACTCAGTAAGGGGTAACAATGAAATTCTCCAACCTGTACAGGAGATCAGACAAGAGGATCACATGTACTCTTCTTCCCCTAAATCTATTAAAATGCAAAACCCTAACTCAGCCGTAAAGATGGAGGCTGGTGCCTCCCTGGTATTTTCAGTAGTGGTCAGGGTCAACCTTAGCATGGTGTTTCTACACAAACCCCATGGAGACCTGGAGCATCTGGGACAGGTGCACATCTCCCTAACCTCAAATATCAGCCAAAGTGCCCGGCTGTGGCCAGAGTGGGGCAGCAGCTCCATGCCTGATGTACAGAACCAAACTTTGGGACTCGGAGGCCAGCAGTAGCAGTCAGCCTGAGAGCTCTCCACATCTGGGGCCAGCCAAGTGCTTGGTTTATCCAGCTGTTTACTGGATTGTGTCAAGTTCACATCTGTTGCTAGTCAGAGTTACACCAAGAACTCTTATTATTTGCTGATAAGGTCGCAATCCTGTTATGTACCTGAAGGGCCTCCGCAGCAAATGCAATGTCTGTTTAAAATTACCTCCCTTGGTATCACCTCCCCCGCAGCATTTTGGGGACAGATGTCACCTTTCCCTTTCATATAGCTGCTGTCTTCCACCCCAGAGGGGGCTGCATTTTGTTGATGGATGACATGAGGCTAAGAAACATTCTGGTGTCCTTGGCTAGGAAGGGAAGAGAGAAGGGTAGGGTCAGCTTGAAACATGAGTTGGGTTTGAATTCAAATTAACTCCATAGGGAATTAGGAGCTGGACACAGTGTCCAGTAGATGTCAGTAGATCTCTTTGGGACAGCTACAGAACCACTTGATCATAGTGCTACTACGGCCACAGTTCCCAGTTGATGGCATCTCTGTGAAACGAGTTTTCTGGATCTTTCAGCCAACGTCTCAGTGACAGGTATCCACTTTCTACAGTGATGGAAGGGGTTTCTCTGGCTGGGACATGAAGCCGCCTCTCTGAGAGGCAGTGACTAGAATGACAGAAATTTTTTTCTGCTGGCCTGGCTACATCCACACCTGAAAAACTTTTCAGGGCCCTGAGCAAGAGATTGATTTCATTTTAAGCATGGCCTGGCCTTGTCTCCAAACACCCCCACCAGCTGCCACCATCCCGGAGCTCTCAGGAGAACCTGTAATAACAAACAAGCTTGCCAAGACCCAAGGCTCGTGGGCCATCCTTCTGTAATACACCAGCAGTCACAAGAAGCCTGATAAAAACAAACCATCATGTCCAACCCCAGCGTTCACAGGCAACCCTCCAAAAAAATGAGGCCTTGTACACAGCCCTGGCACTGTCAGGCAACCCTACAAAAACAAATCAATGTGCACAAACTGCATGCTCCTGTGCAACCTTCCAATAACAAATCAACCACTGAACACAACCTGAGGAGACAAACAACTGCACCTGCTCAGTAGAGCTCAGGGGTCTGCAACTGGTGGCTCTGGAGCTGCATGCAGCTGTTAGGCTGCCTCCTTGTGGCTCCTGGCTCCAGGGTGCCCCCACCAGCGGGGGACCCTGTAGGTTGTCTACTCCTGGCTCTGATATCCGCCCCTGCCACCAGGAAATCATGCAGGTGGCCCATGCCAAGCTCCAGGCTCTCCCCTGCCATGGGGGGGGACCCAGCAGGGGGTCCACTCCTGGTTTCAGGCTCTTCCCTGCACCCCCCCACCAGGGGACCCTGCAGGAGGCACCCTGGCCCAGCTCGCGCCACCCCATAACAGGAGGTTACATTCATTGTGGCTCTCAAAGCACTTAGTTATTGAAAACATTTTTTAAAATGGCTCTTTTTAGCTTTTGTGTTGCTGACCCCTGGTCTAGCAGCTGGTCTCAGGTCTAATGAGGGTTATGGGACTGGTACTAGAGTTCTCTCCATTGTAATTTCTTTGCCAGGGTAGCCAAGAAGAGGTGCACAGCCTGCAACTCCCTTGGCACTCCTAGATTTAAAATCTCGCCCTTTCCCTCCATTCTTTGGGGCTCAGGTTTGCAGTAAAGACTATGCAAAATTTACCATTGGTCCTCTTTGCCATGCCGCCTGCATTCTTCATGCACAGAGGCTCAGCCTGGTCTAAGATGGGCCCTGGGGGGCAAAGACCAAAGGAAATGCTTTGGGGGGGGGGGGATAATGGAGCATGTGTCCACTGGGCTGGGCCCACAGGTGTCCATGCACCTCTGGCCCAACCTTTGGTTCTGAACTGCAAGCAAACTGGTGGGCTGTCTCCTTAAGAGACAAAGGGGCAGCACAGCCACACCCACAGTTGGCACTAGCCAGTTGGATGCGCCTAACAGGCATAGCTGAGGACACCAGCCCCAGATCGGAATTGCCCCACATGGGGTCAGCTCCAGGGTCCCTGACCCTGCTTTGGGATCCCCAGCTGGGAATCTCAGCCTCCCAGTCCCAGGCTCCCCCACAGTTCTGCTGGTGCCCTTCACTCCTGACCCATAGCCCCTGCTGTCTCAGTCCTCCCACACAGCACAAGCTGGGCAGGACTCCTTTGTCTCCAGACCTGGCAGCCTATGGCTCAGTTACCCTCCTTATCCACTTCATTAGAAATTTTAAACCAAGCTTAACCTTCTTTTCCTGATCTCCTCCCCCCACCCCCGACTCCCCTGCATCTCCTTCCACCCTCCCCCCATCACTAAACGCGCGCCATTCCTTGGTTCACCTTTGCAAGGTCTCCAGCTCGGGCGTTGTCTCCTCCCATCTGTCCCCGGGGATCAGGGCAGATTAGAGTCCAATCTGTCCGTCTCGTTTGCTGCTTTAAAACCTGCTGACAGGTTCGGAGATTAAATTTCCCAGCTTCCCCCGGCTCCCATGTGCTCCTTCCCACCCCTACCCCAGCCTCTGCCCGCCCAGGGTCGGGATGAACCTGCATGGTACCTTGGGTAAAGGGGATGCATCTTCTTTTGGGGTCATCCTGGTGCCCCTGTTATTTTAAGAAACCCACGGGAACGCATGTATACTTCAAGGTCATGCCTCAGTTTCCTTGCTTAGCACTGTCTGGCTGAGTCTCGGTTTCTCTGCTCCCAGATATCTTCAGCCCTGACTCAGTTTCCCTAGTCAGGGCTCACCTCTTTGGCTACTGAGTTGGGCCTTTGCAGCTTTCAACTTGAACCCTCTAGGATCATTCCTGTGCCATTGAGAGGCCTAACTGCACCCCCTGGCCTGAGTCCTTGGCTCCATTCTGTGCTGGTGCCCATCTGAGCTGGAGGGTTCCTGACCCTCCCACACCCCTCAAAGCATCTCAGCCTCTGCAGCAATCCAGTACTCAGTCTCCCTGAGGAGCGCAGTCTGTGCTTATGGGGGACAGGCATTTCCAAGCCTGAGCTGAGACCTGGCAAACTTGCTTCTCACAGAGCCACCAAAAGACAGGTGTTACTATCAGTGCCTGGTTACCTTGGGCTGGATGGCGAGAGGCCCCATATCCCACTGCCCTCAGCTAGTCTCGGCCCAGTTCTCCATGGCGGCCCCATCTAATTTCACCCAGAGAGTCTGCTGTGTCCTGGATGTTCAGAAAAGCTGTCGGGCATGAGCCTGGCCAGGCACACTGGGCCCGGCCTGCCGCTTGGCTGGCACTACAGGGAGTAGGACTCAGACACTGTAACAGTGGGTGCACTGGCACTACACAAACCATCTGTGGCATCCACAAAGGATCAGTGACTCCCATGTCACACCCCCCCCCCCCCACTGAGCTCCACCAACACGCGCATAGGCTTGAATCCCACAGGCTACCAGGACTCTGGAAATCGACTGGGAAATTTAGTTATGATAAGCCACTATTCACGGTCACCAGCGCCCCCAACCCAGGATCAGGCCCAGCTGATGCTAGGAGCTGAACAAATAACCTACGTGTTGACCCAAAAAGCTCCCAACTGAGGACCACTCCTGCCTGTCTGGTCGGCTTAGCCTGGGAGCTCTCTGTGGCAGGAGTCAGGGTCCCATGTTGCACCTATGCAGCGCCCTGCACAATGGGGACCTGATCTCATTTGGGATCTGGGCAGTGCTTGACACAATAGATCTGAATCTGCTTCCTATTGGAGCCCATTATCTACTGCCTTCCCAGCCCCCATTCTTGGGGCATAGGGTGCATCCCGGGAGCTGGGGGTTCACCTCGACCACGCACAGAGCTCCTAAGAGGGGCTCAGCTCCCCTAGCCCAGGGCAGCTCCACAAAGGAGGCTGCTCACAGCAGCTGTGGTCTGTCTCCGGGGGATTTTGCAGGCCAGGCGCAGGTCACATGGCTGCCAGCAGCACCGGCTTAGAGCCTTGTGGATTTGCAATGTCGTTTCAGGCCAGCTTTAGGGGTTAAAGGGAAATGGATTTTTTTCAAACCACAACATTCATTACCCAGGCTGAATTAAAGATGCTCTGGGAGCATACCTGGGAGCGCGTGTGTGTGTGTGTGTGTGTGTGTGTGTGTGTGTGTGTGTGTGTGTGAGTGAGTGAGAGAGAGAGAGATGGGGAAGGAACCCAACCCCCAAAACACACAGCCTGTTCAGAACCAGGTGTCCATGCTCTTCAGCCCAGGGAACAGGAAGATTGTGGTGGCAACTTCCTGCATCCTCTATGGTGGCTGTTTATACAGTAACCTCTTGCCCAGCACTGAGATGCAGCCACCTCTGGGATGGGACACAGGAGCTGATTAAGGTCTTGTCTGAATCCAGCCCCGGGAAGAAGCCAGAACAGAACACCTCTAAAATCAGTCAGGAACATGCCTGCCAAAGTCTTTTATGCTTGGGAACTATGGAGCTGTCCACACACCTCGAATGTTTTCCGGGCCAGTCGTGTTGAGAGGCCCTAACTGAGATAAGGACCCCATTTTGCCAGGTGCTTCATGGACATTGAGGAAGACCCTCCCCGCCCCCAAAACCCTCACACTCTAAATAGACCTAGGAAGTCTGATTCATCCCATCTTACAGATGGGGAAACTGAGGCCTGGAGCAGGGCAGTGACTTACACAAGCAGCCAACTGAGAATTAGCCCAGATCTCCCAAGACCCAGGGTATCCTTACCCATAATCCTTTGGGAGCCAGGATTCCTAGGAGGGGAGTGGGGTCTAGTGGTGAGAACAGGGACCTGGAAGCCAGGGTGCTTGGGTCCTCGCATTCTCCCCGATTCCTCCTAATTGCAAGGCCCAATCTGAAACCTCCAAGGCATGATCCTGCTAGAAAAGAGAACTTTAAGCTTTACCCAGCATCTCCCTGTTGTCTGGCGAAGGCCAGTCTCTCTTTAATTAAAGCCGGTTACCCAGGGTGCCTGGCGCTCAGCCACCGGTGGCAGCTGTCAGCCAGCATCGTGGAACCAATTTGTCATCTTTAACGGACTCCTTAATCCCTGCTAATTCAGTTACCCGCCTGGGGGGTGGGGGACGAGCAGGGATCTAAGCGGATTGGGACATTTGCTAAATTAGAGAAGTAAAAATAAACTGTGTGTGTGTAATGGACAAGGGCCAACACAGCATTTGGGGGTTGTACCCAATGGTGATCCCCCAACTTTCTTCCCTCCCTGTTTCCTGGAGGGGAGAAATTTAGAAGGGTCAGCATTGAGGGGTGGTGCCTGGCACTGCCATGGAAGGTGGGGCGGGCAAAGCAGGGGAAAATCAACAAACAGGTCAGCAACATTGAGATCTGGGAGGGTGAGATCCTGAGGCCAGTGGCTCAGGCCCCTTTCATGGCACTATGGGGAGCGCTGATCTGGTAGTGGTTGTGAGATGGGGACTGAGACTAGGCACTGAAGATCCCCTACCTAGTCTGCTTCGTTGAACCCCTACTGTCTTCCCGGACCTGAGAATAGAACCCAGGAAGCCTGGCTCCTAGCCTCTTCCCCCTGCTGTCACCACTACATCCCACTTCCCAAGCCAGGGAGATAACCCAGGAGTTCTCAAAGTCAGGACTAGGGTCAAGGTGTCCTGTATCCCAGACACTTCCCCACTTGGTGCCTCAATTTCCCCACCAACTGTTACCATGCTCAGCCCCTCCCCCCATGTCAGGCACAGCAGGAGAGAGACTTCTGCCCTGCAGAGCTCTCAAAGGGAGGAAGGACAATTAGCCCCTTTTCACAAAAGCCAGGAAGGAGAATGATGCCAGCCTGGAGCTTTAGTCACTAGGCTACACTGCCCCAAAGCCTGGCAAGCCACTGGTCAGCCCAGGGGAGATGGGCTGTAGCCACCTCGCATTCCAAGCAGTGCCCTGCTCTTGCCACTAGGCAGCACCCCCACAGGTTCACCCTCCAGTGCTCTAGGGTCCTCTACACCGCCCCATCCTGAGCCTGAGCCATGCACAGGAGAGACAGGACGGACTTCCAGCATCTCCACAATATCTAGCCCTAATCAGATTGCTCAGCATGTCAGCCAGTGGGGAAGGTTGATCAGTGGTTAGAACAGCAGGGCTGGGACCCAGGCCACCCAGCTTCTTTCCAGGATCTGGAAGGGGGGGGGTCTTGTGGTTAGAGTGGAGGGGGGCAGCCAGGAGCTGGTACGCTTGGGGTCCATGGGAGGATGCAGAGGAGAATCAAAGCTTCCTTCCGCCTCTCCAGCTGTCCCTGCCTCTAGCACTGTAGTGTCTGGGGCTCCTCTCCTTGCACAGAGCCCTGCCAGTGGGGGGACATGTCTGGGACAGGCTCAGCATTGTCCTACTACTGCAGTGAGTCTTGGCCTTACAAAAGTGGGATTGAGAGAGGAAGGAAGAAAACACACACAACACAGGGCAGGGCTTTTCCAAGGAATTTTAGCCCCCCCCTGAAATTCAAGTGGCATGCAGACTGCTTTGGCCCACCCTGAAAACCTCAGCCTCAACTCAGCTTCCAGTCCTGCTCCAATGACAGTCCATTCATTGATTTTGGATCCACATCTTCCATACAGCCTCAGCCACCAGGGCTGCCTCAGTTTCCCCCAGAAACCCAGTGCATTGAAGTCAGTCAATCAGATAGGGGATCAGGGGCAGAGATGGGGGGAGAGCAAGGCAAGCTGA
The DNA here is from genome assembly GCA_007922195.1 of Podocnemis expansa. Lineage (NCBI taxonomy): Eukaryota > Metazoa > Chordata > Testudines > Podocnemididae > Podocnemis > Podocnemis expansa. Next base: position 483,213 of record ML681972.1, read on the forward strand.
GGCAACCAGGCTGGCTGTGGAGTCAAGGGTGACGTCAGTGAGATTGGTGGGGAGCTGAGCAGAGACCTGAGATTTCATAACATGACTGATTCTACAATCAGTCAGAGCTGGGTGGGTTGCAGGGGGCTAAGCAGAGGTGTTCCCAGGACTAAGAGCAGGGTTAACATTACTTCATGAACAGCCACAGCAACCTGTTGGGGAAGCCCCCTGACAGCAGCAAAGAGCATGAGCCAGAGACAAGGGTTACCACAGGGCAGGGACCAGGTACCCACTCATACCATCCCTCTGTCTGCAGGCTCACATCCCAGCCTGCCTGCTCCCCTGGCTTAGTGCAGCCCAGGCACCTCTGTGGGGCCCCTGGTTTATAGGAGCCAGGAGATGTGCCCCTAGTTAGTGCAGCTGAAGATCCACAGTCTCAGCCCCCAGCTATCCCAGCCAAGGGCACCTGCACCCAGATCTGCAGGTGCCCCTCAGTCCTGATCTGCCCCATTAGCATCTATTCTGCACTCAGCTATATGAAATCACACGTGTGTAACAGTTTTACAGATTGGGCCTTAAATTAGCAACTACCAGTACGAGTACCAAAAAAGCCAGCCCAGCACTGAGTCCTTTTCACATGTTTTTTTATTTTTTAAATATTTTTCTTCCTTTTTCTTTTCTTTTTTTTTTTTTTAATCTTTAAACCACCAAAACTTGGGGGATAGTACAGGAAACTGCCTCTCACTAAGACAAGAATAAATAGAAAGTCATAAAAAGTAGTTTCCACTGCAATTCTGTTCTACAGGAAAAAAAAGACATTTGAGTTTTACACCTAACAAAACTAGCCTAAAAAACCCGCTCTACATCAAGTTACAAAATAGAACTTTTTATTTTTAAGCCAGTACTTCACTGCACACAAAAAAGATCAAATTCTTTACAGATAATTATTTTATCTGATTATATTTTTGCCCATTTCTCTTTTTAAACAAATTCGAGCAAACCTATGGCTAGAAAAAAAAGCAAAAAATAAAACATTTCCACAGATAAATGCATGAAAATAAAACCTGCTAACCAGAGGCTTTGGGGACACGCTCTCCAAATGCAGAGGGATGTCGCAACAGAAGCAGCTATGCAATTCTTTTCTTTTTTAAAAAGGGAAGACCAGCAAAAATTAAATTCACTGAGGTAAAAAAAAATAAATAACAATGGCATTTTTTTGGAAGGTGGAAACTGGGATTATGCTTGCAGGTTTGCTTGAAAATAAAGAACTACATAATCACCCTAAATGAAACTCACAACTTAACTTGTCATGGTTTATTTACATGCAGAAATTCAAAACACAGACACTCAGTCCTACAGTGCCCTAGATCTCATCTAGCCACATTCACCATGGCAAAGTTCTCCCATATCAGGCATGTTTAGCGCTGGTGAAAATGATTTCACAAAGTAAGTTCAGGCCCAGACTGATCTGTATTGCAGTTGATTTAAATACAAGCCCCGTGCAAGGAAAATGAATCTGGTGCAGGAGACCTGTCAATCTGGCTGCCAGTGTTAGAATCTTTTCCAGAACACATTGAACAGCTGCTCCTATTCACATATCTAGGAGCAAGGTGGATCTGCCTCAGAGAGAGATGCATCTGATTGCAGATTCATTGTTCCTTTGAGACTGTTTCTGTCCAGACAGCTTGGGAAAGGGGAACAGTCAACCTCATTTAACTGGAAAAGAAAAGGCTTTGTTCTCCACTGTCTTGCACCTACTAGTGCAAAACAGGTGTGAACAAGAATCCTTCTGATCAGCTTCCTGCCTCTTCTACACTAATGTAAACTAGTCAGGCCTCAAAGAGTCACCAATCCTGCAGTTAACTTAAACTTTGCAACTTTAAAAAAAATTAATGGGGAGAAGCTCCATACCTGCCTCCAGCAGGATCAGTGACTGACCTGAATTGGGTTTCACTACCACCAGTCAGCGAACCTCGCCCTCCTATCCAGCCCTGCAAGGTGTCAGCACATGCATAGGGCTTCCTGGATCAGGATCTTTGTCAGATGGGACATTGTGCTTTGTGCATTGATGGTGGCCTCGATCCTCAGAGGTGTTTAGGTGCCTAACTGCCAGTCCCACGGGCCACCCTGGAAGAGCTGAGCCTTTCTCCTGGGTTCATGGAAGCACCTCTTTTCCAGACAACACTGGAGCCTGCAGGCAGGGCCAGCCCAAAGGTTTTTGGCACCCTAGGCAAACTATGACTTTGGTGCCCTCTCCAACATTATGAGAGATAATATATTAATAAATATATATATATTTTAATAGAGTAAAAAATCACTTCTGTCTAAGTTGATGCCCCTTTAAGGCTGGTGCCCTAGGTGACTGCCTAGTTCACCAATGTGGGTTGGGCCAGCCCTGCCCCCAGGATTCTGAATCAAAGTGGAACAAAGCACATGCTTAAACGTTTTTGATGACACTCAGACCAGCTCCAGTGGGACCCAAGTCAGCCCATAGCAGAACTCGTCCCTGTCCGGGACTCGCACCTGCACTTAGAAAGCCTGGGATTTGCAAAAGACTAAGGCACCTGAATCCCTTTGGAGATCCCAGCCAGTCTCTCAGCACTGTGGTCCCAGGGCAGATTATTCCAGCAGTGCAAAAAGCCCAAGGTAATGCTGGAAGCCAGGGACAGGAAGCAATGGGTGACACCAAGATCAGAATGTCCAAAACCCAGTGCTGTCCAGGGGCTTTACGTGGTCAAAAAGAGCAAAAAAAAAGAAACCAGCATCCCCCAGGGAGGAGTCCCAACAGTCTGGGACAGCATTGCCAAGCACTCAGCTTGTGCTAGGTGACTGTCAGCATCACCAGGGAAGGTGAGGCTGGGAAGCCATCAAAGTGCCCATGTTTGGCACCAATTTCAATTAAAATAACCTGGGTTTTGCACGCAAAATATCAAGGGGTAGGGTGTGTGCTAGAGGAAAAAGCCACCCTGCAAACCTGAGGGTGATCCTGTTTCCAGACCACTCAGCTGAGCATTCCTGTCTCTATGTCATAGAGGTACTGTGAAGAATCCAGATTTACATGGCTCTGGAGTTCTTCTTTCATCAGTTTATGGGAGTGGGGGAAATCCAGACAGATGCTCTTGCTAAATGCTCACCGGAGATGCCATTTGTCCCCTGCCTCGTATATTCACTGGGTATTGTGCCTCAATCATTTGATCCAGCAGATTTTCCCAGCTCCTACCTGCTCCTCCATAGCTGAAGTGCAGCCACCTCTGGGGAAGACCTCAGCTGAGCAAAGATGCCAGGGCAGACCCTGTCTCTGGCAGGACCTGTCCACTGAGGTCTCCATTCAGAGCTGATCTCAGTTCAAGACAACTGGACTGACGTGGAACATGGAATTCCAGGGAATCTGGGTGGATTCAAACCCAACACTCTTGTGACTCAGTCATGCTCGTGAGGTTATGACCCCAGCACCCACCCTTCGCCCTGGCTCTCAGCTTTGCGAAGGTAAGCCCTCCCCTCACCTTTATTACTTTCCCTGCTGACACAGCATTGCCCACCAGGGCTTAGGGTGATGTAACTTTTATTACATGTGGGGGATGGATGATTTGTTCCCACCCCATCACAACATAAGTTGTTGCAACATAAGTGGCCACATCGCCCAGCATGATGGAAGGGGAAACTGAGGCATGGGGAGTACACTTGCACTTAGTCACTGGCTGAACTGGAAATAAAACCGAGGAGCCTAACTTCCTTAACCCCCTCCCATCATCAGCACCAAGAACCCAAGGGTTCGGGTGGCATATGCCAGGATATAACCCCAAGAGCCCTTGGTCCTATTTCATTCCACCCATAATTCCTTAGTTCAGACCCTCCCTTGGAAAGATTCGGACAGGGCTGTTGTGAAATGTGGAACCCAGAACTCCTTTCACGGGCCAGACCAAATGACCTCCAGGGCTGTTTTGCAACCAAGACCAGCCATGTCAATTGTCAGCCTCATTCTCAGAGATCCAGGTGCACTCAGGTTGAGCATGGCACAGACTTTGCCCCCCATGTCCTCGATTTTCCTCCTTCCCCACACCCCCAGTAAGTCAGCAGACAGGAGGCTGAGATCCGGCTGCAATTCCTTGATTGGTTTCAAGTCTAGGGCTTGGGCAAAAAAAACTCAACCTGCTGTCCGTTGCTAGGGTCCCCCCGCAGGCCTGTCAACAGGGTCCCCCAGCAGGCGCTGACCCGATTCGGGGTACAGTTTTCAGCCATGGAAAGATGCACGGGTTGTGATCTCAGTCCAGAAAGCTCTCTCAGCTCTGAGGTGGAGCCTGGAGAGAGGAGGTTGTCCCAGAGTACTTTGCAGGGTGGGAAGGATGGGTCTTCTGCGGGAATGGAGTAGTCGGGTTGTCTCTCCAGCTGTTCCCTCCACACTTCACAAGACCTGGAACTTCCAGGAGCTCTGATCTTTGTAATCCAAGCAGTCAGTTGCATTGAAGTTCAGTTTCCACGAGGTCGTCTGGTCCTTGTAGTCTAAGCAATCCACTGAACTGAAGCCGAGCCCGGCCGTGCCATAGCCCTGGCTGGACAGGGAGGCTGGTGACTGGCTGAGGTGGCTGCCCATGGCTGGGGTGGTGATGGGGCTCAGGGCAGCACCAGGGGCAGAGAGCTGGGGGTGCATGGGTGAGAGATAGGAGCTGCAATCCAGACCACTGAAGTAGGAGGACGAGCTGGCGTAGCTCTGGGGATACCCAGGGGCCTGGGTGTAGGTCATGGGGTAGGCGGCAGAGCGCTGCATGCAGGGGGTGGCAGAGGAGGCCAGGGGGTCAGGGATTGGGGAGATGGAGGCCGGGCTCCAGATAGAGACAGTAGCACTGGCTGTGGAGCTCGGAGTGCCAGAGGTGCCAGCAGGTGGGGGGCTGTACTGCCCATTGGTGCTGGTTTCTGAGCTGGTCTCCCGGGCTGGCGAGCTTTTCTTCTTAGCTGGGCGTGCCTTGGCCTGGCCGCTGCTCTGCTGTTGCTGCTGGCGGCACTTGGCCCGCCGATTCTTGAACCAAACCTGTAGGGGGAAAGGAGGTGGAGGGTGAGTTGCAGAGCTCTGAGCAGGTGCCCACTATGCAGCTGCAAGACCCACCCATGTCCTTCTCTGTCCCAAAGCAGGCATCCCTCCTCTGATGGAACACAGCCAGTGTCTGTTAGCATTCTCCTCAAGGTAAATGGGGAAACTGAGGCTAAGATGGCCTCTAAAACTGCCCTTTAACTTTGAGACCCTGAGGGCCTCAACAGCACTGGGGATTTAGTGGCAGGAGCAGGGCAGAAGCCAGATTCTCCTGATCCGGAAGTCAGACAACCCTCAATCTCAAGGACCCAGCACTCCCCACAGTGACTGAAGGCCATTTAGGCTGGAGCCAACCCACTCCCGCCTGGATCAACACTCCTGTCGGCTCACTGCCTGGTCAGAGCCCATAGAAAGCTATGCATAGGTGACAGTTCCCTCCCCCTCTGCCCCTTTCTCCTGGCCATAGCAGGAAGCAGTGACTTTTCATATCCCCCCAAAAAGGGATGGAAAGTTGTAACCCCAGGATCCAGTCTTTATTTCCAGCATTAGCTGTGGAGCAGATTCCAAAGATTAACGTCTCTCGCTGCTGGAAAAGCTGAAAGACATCTCAGAGAAGAGAAACCAAATTCTAAATCCTGCCAGTGCTATAAATAAGGACTCTGGATGCTGGGCTTACACTTTCATTATCAGTTTGCAGGTAACCTAACACGCTCCAGAAACTTCTCCTAGGAAACCCAGTCCGTTTCCTGTAGGACATGGATTTCAGGTGTCCAGTTATTGTGAGATCTCACACACACTGTCACTGTTCTAAAAGCAGCCATTAGGAAATTTCTGGCCCCACTGAGAGCAGAGGAAAGCTTGCAAATATGAACTGAACATAACCCACAAGCCCTGAAACCAGGTGGCAGACTTAAAAAGAGCCCAAACGGTATTGATTATTTTTTAAAATTGCATGATTTCCAAGCAAAGTCTCGTGATTTGTTGACACTCAGTGCTGGTGACATGGGAGGGAAGCCCAGGCCAGGCAGTTGTTGAGTCATGGGAGCAGAACAGATCTTTGTACAGTGAGGCTCCGTCTACGTGGGAGAGTTAAATTGGTTTAGCTCGAACCATTTGCTTCATCCAATGCCAAGAGCAGAATGACTGCTCCAGTTTTGGTTTAAAAATGCCTCATTTAGGTTTACACTGAAATTTGGTCCCAGTAGGCTAAAGCAAAACTGAAAGCCAGCCACTCCAAGGGCTGATCCCTACCTGTGGATTTTGCCCTGGTACAACCGTGTCAGTGGTGTAGGTGTGGGTGTGTGCACACACACGTGTGTGACATTTTACTGATAAGAGTTGTGCCAATCTAATCCCTTGTGCGGAGGCAGTTATATTGGGGTGAAGGGGCCTTAAATTGTGCCAATCTAATCCCTCGTGCGGGGGCAGTTATACTGGGGTGAAGTGGGGGTCCCCACTTCAGAGCTTCTGTCAGACACGTTCACTGTGCTTCCTGTGGGCTCTTGGCAGCAAGGAGTGGGGGGGAGGGGGGATCTGTAGGTCAGCACTCTTCTAGGCAACCAGTGCTTGTCCCAATGCCCCAGAGCATCCCTGGGGGCTCTGTGTTGCAGCAAGTGGAGCGCCAGAGGTCAGTAGGAGGCCCCTTTCCCCTCCTGGTCTGTGCTGGCCCAAGTGCCATCTCCAGTGGAGATCGAGGCTGCAGTTCCAACCTCCTGTGGCTATTTCTGATCTCTGCTATGTTGCAGAGTGTTCAGGTGTTTAGCCAAGCATCCAGCTGGGGAAATGACATTCTGCCTTCCAAGTCCCCTGTCAGCTTCCCTGGGTTTCATCTCCTCTCCAGCCATGCAAGATTCACTCCACAGCTCCCTTGCTTCTCTCCAGCAGTGGCCTTTTTCAGGACTGAGCAAATGCCCCATCCTGAGATCACGTGCATTGGGTTACATCTGTGGAACGCCACAGCAGATGTAAAATCCTGTTATGCATCCTTCACAAGCTAAGACTTCCCAGGCAGCCCAAAACTCAGAGCATCCTGCTCTCAAATCTCAATACTCTGCTAACAGAGAATTCCCATCAGCTGTCAGCAATACAGGGCTTCTTGAGCAATTCCAGGTGACTGGCAGAGGGCAGTGGTCCGTCATCTATGCTCACTCATATGCGCACACATATACACATCCTACTCCTCACCGTGCCCTCCCCACACAAAGGCAGACTGGGGAGGGGGGCACCTGGATGGCCGCTGGGCAGGGCTTGGCACCTTACATGGGCAGAGTCTTGGAGAAGACTCATAACCTCAGGTATTCAGAGACAAGCAGCTGTTTGGCCCACAATCTCAGAGGTAATGGGACCTGTGCTCACATCACCACCTGTTTCTCGGGTGGGGAGAATGTGCCCAGGGCATTTGGGTGCTCTGGACTTGCCCCATGGCAGTCGGAACCTCCCACAAGTGCTGGATCCCAGCTTGATTTCCCCCCTTCCTGTGCCAGGGACATACAAGCACAGGACACACATGTTTATGTTCCTGCTGCACTGCTGCAAATGGAGACAAGGGCAGTGAAAAACCAGGCCACCACCCCCATAATCCTGGCCTGGCTCTGGGCAGTGGACCCCATCTAACCAGGGTTGAGCCCCCCATGCCATCCCACCATCTGTCGGCTGTTCTCACCTGCACCCTGGACTCCGGTAAGTTGATCTTGAGAGCAACTTCCTCCCGCATGAAGATGTCAGGGTAGCGGGTCTTGGCGAAGAGCGCCTCCAGGATGTCCAGCTGGGCTCGGGTGAAGGTTGTCCGCTCACGCCGCTGCTTCCGCGGGGTGGCTGAAGGGCAGGAGGGAAGATGGTTATTTCCACAGTCCTCTGCAGGGTGGGATTGGCAGCATGGGGGAGAGGATAGCGGGAAGAAAAAAGGTCTCCCCCATGCATTTACTTCTCCCTTCCCTTCAGTGACTCCCATTCAGGGGGCAGAAGCTCAGATATTAAGGCAGCCCCTCCAGGGCACAAATGGGGTCAGGCAGTCTGTGCCATTGCTCTACTCTACTGTAATATACCTAATAAGCAACTAACAGCACCTAGAACAATGGGGACCTGACCTATGTTCCCTCTAAGCTGTGCACATGTGCACAAGCACACAGGTTGTGAAGTCCATGCACACAACAAAATAAAGAACGCACAAAGAAATTCAACAATGTTAATGTGTTTTTAATTTCTACTCATAAATGGGAGATGGATTACAATCTGATTCACCAGCTGCTTGACCACACTCATTAGAGTGCGCACAAATTTGGACACTGGTTATGAAAATTTGCACAAAAGAAATTTTTTGCGCACACAGACTGTGAAAAGTTAGAGGGAACATTGGATCTGACCCATGACTATGGTGCCAAGCTGCTACTTTAATACACCTAATAAGCAACTAATAGTACCTAAGACAATGCAGGCCCAGTCCATGATTGGTGCGCTGAGGTGCTACCACAAAATACTTAATAAACAACATACGGCAGCGAGCACAATAGGAGTGCCAATGTGCTACTGTAATACACCTAATAAGCAATGAACAGCATCTTGCACAATGTGGGCCTGGTCCATAACTGAGATGCCAAGGGGTTATTGTAATGCACCTAATAAATTAATAAATAATAATAATAATAATAATAATAATTAATTCAGGTCCGTGATTTCTGGGCCACTTCACAGCTAAGCAATTTGCTACCATCAGAAGAAACCTTGGCCAATGCCAGGTATCAGCAAGAAAAGCCATATTTAGTTCAGCAGGCTGAAGAATATAGTGGTTAGACCACCAGGCTAGGATTCAGGATTGATGACTTTGGAGAACCTGGGAAGTTGTTCCTGTGTGCCTCAGTTTCTCCATCTTCCCAGTGAGAGAGAATGACTGCCCTTCTTGGGGCTGTCCATGAATTACCTAGCACATCAGAGACTGGTTGGGCCATTATTTTAGTGTGCTGGTTTCTGTGTTATGAGGGGAGGGAGGGTCTTAAAAAAAATCACCCCCCAAAATGTGGTCTCTGATAGACGGCGCTTTGGCCAGGTTGAGTTACAGACTGTGAGGCGCTCCAAAGCTGGGGGGTGGGGGGACACTGGCAAGTGCTGGAAGCAGTTGTGTCTTTCAGTGTGAATTTCCCCTACTCTGTCATGTAGATCAGGGGTTGTCACTGGCCTGGTTGCTCTAAGAATAACTGGAGAGGGATGGAGAAGGCAGGAGGAATGGGGTGGACCCTGCCTGCCTGGGGAGGGGATTTAAATTGGCCAGTCAGTCTTGGTTCTGCTTTTGTTTGCACAAGTTTCACACAGCAGGGCTTCATCTCCCATTTACACAACTCCAAGCAAAATGCCATCATGTTGGGTTCCCTCACCTGGCACTGGTGTGACTGTCATGCAAGGGGCCTCGCACTGCCTGGGGGTGGGCATACAAAGGGTTTGCATAGGGGAATTAGACCCCTTAGTGCACCTCAGTGACTCGTGATCTTGGGTCCCTCCTGATTTTGAGTTTCTGCCCATAAAGGAGCCTGATGTTCAAGAGCCAGGACACTCAGCGCAATGGGAAAATCAGATCTCTGGAAGGAGCCTCAGATTTTGCCACACAATCACAAGTCACTGGTGAAACTTGAGACTGGGGGGCCATGCATCATATGTGACACACACCCACATTGATCATGGTGAGTGTGCAATGTGTACGAAAGATTACAGGAATCCTGCACTAGGTCACATATTTGCCAGGCATTCTTCTGCATCCAGGCTTAGAGCCAGGGTGGGAGAGAACCCTCTGATAAAAGGTGACAGATGGGTCCCATTCAAAGCCAGAAATTCAGAAACCCTCCTCAGTCTGGGGGCAAGGCTGGATCAGAACTTTCTGGCTGGCATGCATCTCTGAGAAACGCATTCGGCTTCTCTGTTTGCAATTTGTGCTATCATCTACATGGGCAGAGTGAAGTGTCACACACTATGGAACTGGCACACACGCGCTAGCTTGAGCTATTCACTCAAATAGGGTCATCATCTTATGTAGAAGAACGTGATAATTTCCTAACCAAAAAAATGTGCCTCAATTGCTCAGGACAACCTGCTCCCAACCGTCAACAAATCAAGAGGCAGCATTCCAAAAATAATCATGAGATTGACTAAAAAACCATGAGATTTAAGGGGGGGGAGAATAACAAACTATGGGTTCTGTTTGCCTTCTGCTTTTCCAGCTACAGGTTTCCCAATTAAACATCTAAAGTTCTTAGGACTTTAATTAATATAATAAAGAGAAAATAAAATTAATAAGAAAATATTTAATTAATAAGATTCCAAATATATTTCTAAAGTTTTAGGGCTTTAATGAATACACCATTAATAAAATTAAATAATAAAATATTTAAATTAATAATAATTGGATTAAACTTCCAACATTCTTCATGACTTTAACATATTAAACACTGAAATAAGTAATAAATTATATTTAAATTGATCAAATTCTGATTAAACTTCCAAGGCTATTTTTATCCTTTTATATTTGTTCTGAAAATTATGTACTGATGGTGAAGAGAGAGGACTCATTAAGAACATAAGGCAATTTTGAGCAAAAACCAGGAACAAAACAAATTTGCAGTTCTGAGGGGGAAAAAAAAATCAAATCAGCATTGGCCAGCATTACAAAGTGTATCATAAAAGCGTTACAAATCTTGCATTGAAGTTGAATTGATACAAGCAATTAAAAGGATTTCAAATTTAAAAAATCATCACTAGACTTTTTTTTTTTTAAGAAGAGGTTGAATTTTCTAAATGTTACCTCTTCCAAAAATGTATTCAATGCCTTATCCAATTGTTTTATAGAAGGTTCCAATTCTGCAGGATCCTGAGAACACTCACTTCCATGGCCTAATTTCTGGCTTTAGTGGACCTCTGAAGATTTACATGTACCATATCTAACTGCAGGATTGGGACCATTTTCAGACCAGTTCCACATATCTGGAATTTACAGCAGTTAGAGCTGAGAATTTGATGCACTATTAGAGCTGTTTTGCTGGTTTTATAAGATGGTAGATTTAATAAGGTCCATTTAACATTCAGATCTTGTTTCCTTCCAATTCCACACTTCACTTTAGAGATTAGTTTTGCTCTCAATACATTCAGATGCTGAACTGAGCATCAGTTCTTGATTTTCACATCTCAGGTGAACTGAATTCAATTCAATTCTCTACCACTCTCTTCACTTTTTGTGTCATACTGATGTTCTGTTTCCTCCCATAAAGGGAAAATAACACATGGCCCATGATGCAAGATCAGACTGGTACAAATGACTAAGTTGTGTTGATCAGCCGGCCAGAGAAGCAAACAGATCTGGGGACTTAAATCGTTTGGCATAAACAATGGCATTAACCCTCTATCCTGGGAAAAATTCCATGGGCGGATTTTTAGCAACTGATTTATACTGATGCCGCAGCTTGAAGTTTGTAAACAAGTCAACCGCCGAGTTTCCATTTCCAAGTTGGCTTGCACATTGCTTAGGTTAAAACACTAATAAAACGCAAATGACAAGTACTTGCTGGCCAACATAAGGAGTTTCAATAATTGGGGGCTGGGGGGGGGGCAGGGGAGATCTGACTGGAGAGAGAAAAAAATATACCTATAGTGAATTCCCACAGCCAGCACTCTGTCAAGCAATCTCCACCTAAGTACCTCTGAATCTAAATGTTCAATGAATCAAAACTTCGCTCTCCCAGGTGACTATTTCACCCTAACAACTAGTTTATTCCACTCAGTCTCCATTAATAATGAGAACAGGGGAAAATAAATTGATCACAAGAGAGTGAGTGAAATAAACCTAAAGACAAGTCTGTTTTGGTCACTGTATAAACTCGTTTATTCACTCACTCTATTATAACTGGCTTAGATCAAAACAAACAAGGAGTTCTGTGTCACTTTTAAAGATTAACAAATTTATTTATAGCATGAGGTTTCGTGGGTGGAATCCCACTTCGTCAGATGCTTACATCAGTCTCTATAGAACAACTGGTCTAGCTGACTCATTTGATGTAATGGTAATTGATTTATATACATAGCTATCTTTACTGGGAAATTGATGGATTAGAACAGCAGTTGTTCATTTTTTCAATGCTTATCAAATAACTGGTCCACTCTGCTCACTCAACATAAAGTTTAGGACAACCTCAACATCAAGCGTCTGACAAAGTAGGATTTTCTCCAATTAAAGTTCATGCAATAAATAAATTCCTTAGTCTTTAAAAGTGCCACAGGACTCTTTGTCTGTTTTGCTGAAGTAGACTAACACAGCTGCCCCTTTGGAACGTCTCAACATTCTTGTTTCTTATGCTGAAATAGACTAACATGACTACCCCTCTGGAACTTCTGCCTGTGTTGCCCATAAAAATGAATTTATGTGACCTTTGAAATAATGGTAATGGCCTATTTCACTCACTCAATTTAATAGAAACTTGTGTCTTCAGCTATATGTGCAAGATCAACCAAGGTATTTTGCCTGCTATGTAATAAAAATTAGCTTAATTCATTCTCTCTTCAATAACTGGTTTCTTTCCCCCAACAACCGCAATCCAGTGATCAGATGTTCCGATATCATTGGAACCGTCCTGATATTAGGAGCCTTGTCTTATACAGGACCCCATTCCCTCACCCCACCTCTCGATCACCATCCTGATCTCCACATTTGCTGGCTGGTCGCCCTAAATGGCAACCCACTCAACAGACATTGATGGTACCCTAGTATCCACAGAGCAATCTTGGAATCACACTTACTTGGGTATCCCACTGCGGAATGGAGCAGATCCATGCCTGGTCCTGCTAAGGTTAACCCATTGACTGCGTAATGAGGCTGCTTGATATAGGACATCATGCTCAGGAACTGGCAACCCCGAATGGGCTTCCTTTCTCCTCACCCCCACAAAAGACTGGGCTGCTACGTTATCCCAATCCGCTCTGGCACCAAGGCTTGCTGCAGAGTGGGCAAAGGAAAGACAGGCAGAAATTGTGGTCACTTGCTTCTAAAAGCTGCCAGAGGGAGCTGGGGAGGGGAAGGGCTCATCCAATGGTGAGAAAGTAGCATTGGGAATTCACACCTTCAAGGAACCAGGGCTGGAGGAGACTCCGTTAACCCTTTAATTGACACTTCCCATTAATTCAATCAAGTCCGGCAAACACACAGACCCCTACCCCCACTAGGCCAGTCTTTGGCAAGCCACCATGTGGCTCCCTTGCATTGATAACAGCACCCACACAACACAGAGCAAGAGATGTAAAAAAGCATTCCCTAAAGGTGCAAAAGGCAGTAACAGAAAGGGCCTGCACTTTGCAGGTTCTTCCCACACCAGCAAAGTTGACACCTATAAAAGAAAAGATCTCATGTCAGTTTCTGCTTTGCCCAGCTCATTAATTGCCAAATTAATGATTAATTTAATCTGCATTAAAGCACAGACTTGCTAAAGGAAGGGTGAGCAACCCTGAAAACCTGCTTCCCGTCCCAGCTTTGCCTGGGAACAGATGTATAAGTCACTGCCCCACTTAGTGCCTTGGCTTTCCTTCCCACTCCTTGTCTGTTTAGAGTGGGAGCTCTTTGGAGCAGAGATTGTCTATCACTCTGGTGCAACATCTGGCACTAAGGGGGTCCAGCTTCCAGCCACATGATGTGCAGCTCCTAGCACAGTGGGGGCACTGGTCAGAGTCTGGATCATGGTTAGGGTCAGTCACAATGCATGGTACAATAAGACCTGGTCTTGCTGGGCTATTAGGGACCAGGCAGCATGATACAAATAAATAATTTCCGTGCCAAAGAACTCACAGGCAATCAATCTAAGAGCTCAAAAGTAGCTGGTGCTGGGCTATAGAAAGGATCTCACCAATACTGGCCTTGCCAAAATCTCCCACCCTGACCATCCCATGTTAATTCCTCCCAAAAGGAAGCAGTATCGGGAGCCCTTGTGCAGCTGAACATTGAGCATTAGGGTCACCGGCTTGGAGCACATCTAATCATCACAAAGCTTTGCAGCTTTTTTTTTGTTTTGTTTAATTTCTCCTCCAATCACACAGTCACTGACACAACTCGATGGTGCAAGCCCCTGGTGCAAACAGCTCACAACTGTTCTAGTGCTTAGCAAGTGCTGAAACACAGGGTGACATTTGGCTAGTATAGAAGAGAACTTGCTTCCCTTGGATTTCTCTTTTGCCTTAGCTTGCTGCCATTCTTTGAGCTGTTTCAGATCCAGGGGTATTCAGGAAAGAGAAGAAAAACCATGCATCCCTGTACCTTTCTAGATTTGCCGAGCCTACTCCCTGCAGGGCAAAAAAAAGAGAATTTGTGCCAGCCCTAGCCACATTTTATAACACTCATTCCTGACAATAACAGGCTTATGATGAGCCCGGCCCATAAAATGCTCATAAATCATCAACAGCTTAGACGCATTTCCAAGGCCAGGCTGGAAGCTGCTGAAAGAGAGCCTGAGAAATGGGTTCCAACAAGCAACAACAAAAAGAAACCAACTCAAATTAGGCATGATGGTGCCTTCATCACATGGGAGGTTTTCCTTTTGTTTGGCTGCTTGAAAGTTTCGGTAGGAACACAGCCATTGTCCAGCTTCCCGTCTCCTGCTTCCTAAATTTTTGGAGTGCAGATAAACCAGAGTGCAGAGCTCTGCTGGACTTTGTCAGACACATCCCAAAGGTTTCTTACTCTTTGGTTTGGATGGGCTCTATAAAATTCCCACAGGGGGAGATTTCTGAAAGCAGAGGGTTCTTTCATCCAACAGACAAAGGCAAAGGTCTTCATTTGTACAGCACCTAGCACAAGGGTGTCTGGGCTGCGATGTTACTGTAATACACCTGTACAAAGCACCTGACATAACACGGGCCAGGCTCATGACTGGGATTCCCAGCTGTTGCTGTAATATATCTAATTGAAACAAAAATGTTCAGCCCAAGCACAGTCCACCACAATACAACTAACCAGTATAAAACTGTACGTTTGTTACCCAGCTCAGTGGGGTTCTGGTCTGTGACTGAGAGGCCAGAAATAAAGGAAATGTCTTTAACAGCGAGACGAGTTAACTATAGTGGGCAAACCCAAACTGTAAAATACTTTACAAGATTGGCTTAGAAAATCATTGTATTTCCAAATCATCACAAATGGGGGGTTCTTTTTATTTCATCTTCTGGTTTTGGAGCTTTTAGGGGCCACATATTCAAGCTCTTCTCCCCAGCCATATAAGCTAGGCCCTTGAAACAAAAATGGAAGGCCAAGCTCTCGTCACCACGTAAGTCCCAGGGCTGAATATTACAAGAAAGCACTCACTATTACAGGCTGGCAATGCTGGGACATCCACCAAGAAAGGGCATGATGGATTTTCCACCCAGTCTTAAAATCCAGAGGGGTTTTTTTCTAAAAGATACACACCAATTATGGAGCTCAGTGAGGGGACCACTGCTTGAATTCTGATGTGGGAAGTGTAGGTCACACAATCATAATGATCCCTTCTGGAAAATCTATTCATCCGAATAAATCTAGAAAAGCCACCTCAATGGGTCTTTATTCATTTGTTAGCTTCTAAAAGCCACAAGCCTCCTTGCTTGTTTTGCTGAACGAGGCTAGTACGGCTACTCCTTTGGACTTGGGGGTTGCTATTTTTCCTCTTATGCTGGGATTTCTGACTGGTGTGCACACCTTTTGCATCCTTGCTATCAACTCTTCCATTTAATGGATCTGCTGGTGGGGGAGGCTAATTTCTATTCTCTCCATGAAAACAAACAGTGGGCAATCTAAAAAATAATTAGGGTTAAACCAAACTTCCTCTAGAACAGTCCGGTGATTGCAATTTGCCATTCTCTGTCATTAGCTGCCTTGCATGGTAAATTTCTGGGCTCACTTGTAAATAAGAGAGCACGAGGGGGGAAGGAACTGATAGACTGAGAGTTAGCAGCTCATTTGCACCTTGCTAACCTGCCTTCAGTTTCCTCTCAGCTTGTAGCGCCACGTGTTGACTCTGGAGTGGAGTCAGTAAACAGGGCACTGATGAATTTTTGCATTTCCAGATTTGACCAGAAGAAAACAAGTCTCAGCAACGAAAAAGAAAAACTCCACCCCACGTAAATCAAAAATAATAATAATAAAAAAAAAATTTGAGCCATCAGAGGAGAGAAATCCAGAAAAGACTTTTTAGAACAAGTTCCAGAGGGGTAGTGTTAGTCTAGTTCAGCAAAACAAGCAAGCAGTCCTGTGGCACTTTTAAAGACTAAGATTTGTTTGTCACATAAACACATATGCAGTAAATAAATTTGTTAGTCTTTAAAAGTGTCACAGGACTCCTTCTTAAAACAAGTTGATATACTGGGGGTGGGGGGAGATGCACTAGAAGCTATTTGCAAGACCCATTTTTCTTGCCTTTTGGGCAACAAATTTGTGATAAAATTTGCAAAAGCACCTAAATGACTGAGAAATTTCAAGTCCAATTTTTCAAAAGAGCTCCCGAAGTCAAAGTCACTTGGGTGCTATAGAAAATGTTACCCTGCATTATGATCCAAAAGGGCAGCTGTGTTAGTCTAGTTCAGTAAAACAAACAAGGAGTCCCATGGCCCTTAGCGACTAATAAATATGAGCTTTCCATGCAATAAATATATCTGTTAATTGTTAAGGGCCACAGGATTCCTACATTATGAATTATTATTACTCCCTAGCTACTGGCTATACAGCTTTTTTCCAATCAGGAGATCTCAAAGGTGAAATGACAGCAATCGCAGGTGATTCTGTTAATAAATTTCCCCCAAACGGAACCAATTTAAATGCCTGGTTTTTTCCAACAAACCTTTCAGACAAATAATTCTGGTGATTTAGCTGACCGTCAACAAATCCACTTTAACTAAAACCACTGAGGATAATCTGTGAAAGCACTGAGATAGATTCCAAATACTGGGTTTTGCCAAATTGCTGGGTAGGGGAAGAGAAAAAACAATGATTTTGAGTGTTGGAAACACACTTTAAATGTGTGTTTAAATGAAAGGGGTTTTAATGATTTTGCAAAACCAATATATTTAAATTAAGATCCTTTCTTTTCTTTCTAGTCCATAAAGCAATCTGAAAAAAAATCAAGTTTTCCTTTTTGAAGGGATAACAAGTCATCATATAGAAAGGAATAATTGAATAAAAGACCCTTTAACAGTGCTGTTTCTGAAAAGTAGCAGTTAGCTAGCTTCCTTTTCACACAAAACAAGTCATGAATTGCTGAAGTTTAAAACTTCCACAATTTGATCCCAAATCTATGAATATATGTTTCTACTGATAGATCTCTATATGTATATTTATAAACACACACATTATTATAAATTATTATTAAAAAGCATCAGTTTTTATGTTAAATATACATATTCAAATATACACTCTGGATCTCTACAATAATTTTTAAATTAAAAAATCTAGATATTAATTAAAATAATGTATTTTGTCAAGAAGCAAACAAAATAACCGAAGTGCAGAATATTACATACTACAGCTACACGTGTGCAGTGCAACCAATATTCTGGTCATTATTTCCTGTTCTTTCAGAGAATGAATAGGAATTTGGACAAGACATATTTCCTTGGTGGTTTAAAGTTAGATCTTAAAACAGAAAATAAAGATTTTGGGGTTTGCTGCAGAGATTTTTATAATAATTTTTCATTTGTGTTTTATGTATTGGAGGTAGCTTTATAAAAAGGTTCCCAGGGGGTAGCTGTGTTAGTCTAGTTCAGCAAAATAAAAAAAAGAAGTCTGGCAGCATCTATAAAGATTAACAAAAATAAATGTGTTAGTCTTTAAAAGTGCCAAGACTCCTTTTTTGTTTTAATACTAAGGGTTATTTTAATGACTAATGCTGATGACTTAAAATGTGACTTATTGTTCTTCTGATTTAAAATTAAACTGACAAGAATAGTCATGCTGGAGGTTTCTGGAGGTTACCACATTGTATCATAGCTCTTTTCCAGTGTTAAAAATAAAAGAAATATTATTCCATCCTTTCTAGAGCCACACTTCACAAAGAAGAAATGGTAACTGCTTTAGCACCTTAAAAAGAAATGTGATCTCCTTCTAGAGCTGTATCTGTCCTTAATATTTGTAAACATTATTTGGTGAACTTTGTCAGTTAGCTGTTTTGTAATGAAATTCACATTGATGTCAGTTTCTAAGGCTAAGTGAAATATACAAATTGAACAATTACTTAGCTGTGTTTATCACTAGTTGGGTGCTGTTTTGTCCCAATTTTTCTCCCAACTCTGTTTAATCTGTTCACAGTGGGTCAGACTGTGGGTTTAAATCCACACTGTGTGAATACAATGACAGCTCACCCTACCAAAAATTAGTTGGTCTCGTGTCACTTAATACAAACGTTGTCTTCTTCAAACCTATATTATTATTATTATTATTATTATTATTATTATTATTTTGTCATTATAATTATAGGAACAACTTGGTTTACAATCCCTTTAAAAAAATCTGATTCGATTTCCATTAATCTCATGTCTAAATCCATAGGAAAAGATCAGATTTTTTTTTTTAAATTCACAGTTCAATTTGTTCTAAAAACCCATGTTTATTCAACATGTTTGGCATAAGTTTAAACCATCTTGTTCCCAGCCACGTTATAATATTTGCAATAGGAAACAGCAAAGATTAAATTAAAATTACAATTACAATTTAAAAATTGTAAAAAGCATGAATAGTTTAGAATCCTCTCCATTTAAAAACAACTCCAGTCCCTAACAAGAGAACTCTTTGTGGCTGTTAAATATATGTGGTTGGTTTGCTTTTTTTTTAAATCTGTCTCCATAAATATTTTGTAAGACTTGACTTTAGAATCCAATGTACAAACAAAATATAAGAGAAATTCCATTCTAAATTGATTTCACATCAAGAATTTATAGAAGAAAGTTAAGAAACAAGAATTACCTAATTTAAGAATAATAAAATCTCCAGTTTCTAAAAGATGCAAAAGAATACATTATTTTTCATCTATCCTGTTGGTCTGAAGAAATGAGGAAGATTTACACATTTGCTGTAGTTTTCAATTTAAATGGTCCTTACCTTGGAAATATGAAGAAAGGAAGTTTTGGGGTTTTCTTTAAAGTTTTAATTCTTGCCCCCAGACATAGCAGACTGCTTGAGTGGAATAGTATCAAAGTCAGTGCTGGCGCTGGCAATCGAGGCATACAGAGTCTGTTCTGGAGGAAGAAAAAATTCCCACCCTCCTTTACTAAATGTTTTCTTACCTTTTTGCCTGAGTGAATCTCTTTCCAAAAAGTCCAGGCTGGAAAGTGCTGGGAGGCACTGGAAGAAAACATAACAAAGATCGGTTTGCCACTGGGTCACTAGAAGAGGATGTGGAAATCTTTAGCAAACCCATGTATGCTGCCCCCCAAAAAGCAGTGAGAAAGAGCAAAATGTGTTAAAAGGATAACTGAGAAGAGATAGAGGAGTAGATCTGTATAATCTGCAATAAAAAGAGAAGCTTAACCTGAATTGGAGAGGAGATTTATTGCTGTATAGTGGATTCAACAGACTTTTCCTCTCCCTCTCTCTCTGTGCTTTCAGATCTGAAGATTTGGGATTTTCTCCTCTAAGCCACAGCGGTGGGGGCACGTGGGGGAGTGTTTGCTCAAAACAAATTTGTGTGCGCGAGTTAGGTCCATTCACAGTTGTTGCTTTAAGAATCTCACATGATAGGAATTATAACAACAAACCTCTTACAATTAATATTGAGGGGGAAGTGCTTTTTTCAGAAGGCTCCGATGGTCCTAGCTCTTCTTCTGAGAGACAAAAAAGCAAGGGGAATGTGCCCTTCTGGAATGGGGAGTTGTCTTAAAATTTAATTTGAGAATTCAGCTTGAAATTGACTTTGGTCAATAGCCTTGTCTGTTGGGGACAACTTAATGGGCTTTGCTTTGTGATGAAGAATAGAAATCAGATACTATAAATTGAAGGTGTGTTGGATTTTAATTCATCTTATTTTCCAGTTTCAACAGGTGGAACATTCAAAAAGAATTAGAGGAAATTGTAACATACCAGTGGAATATTATTTTGACTGTCAAATCTACTATTTTCAGATATTAAATCTAGGAAACAAATTATGTTGACCTCAGTAGGAATATTCCATTTTAGTTAATCATGCAAAAGTGTTTGCAGGAATGTGGTCTAATATTTAAAAAAAAAAAAATTATAACCAAAACTGATTGTTCTTAAAAAATCACAAATCACGGCATTAAGGATAAACCTCACATTTCAAAGAAAGATCAAAATAAATACAAGATTGTTGTGTAAGGTCTAATATTTGAGGTGACAGAGTAAAAAACTTTTTAACAGAGGAAGATAAGATGTTAGCAGAAGGAACATTCATGTTTAGTATATTCAAGCTACTATGTACTTAGGTAGTCATCAACTTTCTATTATTTTACCTCTGCATTCTTTTCCCTAATATTTAAAACTATGTAATTTAAAAAAATAAAAGAGTATTAAAGGAATAAAAGATCCTGCTTTTAAAAACTGTTATTTGATTTCAGGTAAGGAAGATCACTTTGCAACCTAAAGTGGGCATAACTTTTAACCTACTCATTGCATGCCTCTAAAAAGGAAGAAATATTCACATTTGAATTGTGTGTCTAATCTTGAAGGTCCAGTTTCTAAAAGTGAAAACACAATCTCTTTTCTGCAGATCTGCACATCAAGGAACAGATGAGCCTTTTTTTCTTCTTTCCCTTTCTCCGATCACCTTTTTTTTTTTTTTTAATGTATTGGCGCACACACAGACACAAAAAAACAAATAGCAACCCTGCTGTTTACAAAATGAAGACACTCTGCAAAAGCAACAAAATGAGAGATTGTGGGAGATTAAGAATCTTCCCAGCAAGCTGATGAGACTAGAAACAAGGTCCAAAATTTCATTCAAGAGCTCTGATTGCTCTGCTGAAATTACTCTCCTAAGAAGCTTAGAGGCAAAAATAAAATTCAGGGGGAAAGTTGGATTCATTTAGATACAGAAAGAGAGAGAATAGGTTGCCTTCCCTACTTTCTTCCCCATGTTTTATCTGCTAGCCAAAGTGCTTTTGATTAAGGTCTGCCTTTGCATCTACAAAAATGCAAAAGCCAAAGAGTGGGAAAGATTGGTCTGATTGGCTGGTTGGTTGTATTGGGCAGGTAAGTTTGGTTGTTGTGTCTGGAGTTTTCCTAACAATCTAGAGACCTCCTGGCAAAAGAGACGGTCCCTGCCTCAAAAAAGATCATAATCTAGGCTAAGAGGAGAGACAATAGGTGGAGACAGACAGACAGAGCAAAAGGTAACAAGGGGAGGACACCGTTCAGCTGGAGGTGCAGTGGTCTGATGCACCGGGTTAAGTTTCTCACCATTTCCAAAAATCTCTGATTTCCTTTGTCTTTAAAAGAATTTATATGGTCACAGAAACACCCAAGGAAAATTCTCAGAGACACGGGATGTTTATCTAGACACTACTGAATGCCTTGGACTTCCCCACTCACTTCTTTTCTACTGACTTCCTTCCTTTTCCATCTCAATCCTTCTGATTTTTGCTTCTGTTCTTTATTGTCTTTTAACAATTTTTCTTATAACCAGGTAGATTTTTATAAGTGCAGTATGTTTGCAAATTGTGTAATACAAATAATTGATTTATATTTTAACTACATCATTAAATGTTTAAACTATAGCTTAAGTTAGGTGGCAAATGGTTTACCTAGCATGACATAGTATGAGAAGTTTAAGTGGGTGATGTTCATTTTTTCTATGCATCTCCACAATATTTTATAAAAATATAATAGAAAACATAATGTCAATATAATAAGGAGGAAATTGGGTAGGAATCAACTTTGCACCTTTACAACACAACATTCTCAGAGTAGCCACACCTCTAAACAAGAGTTCTGTGGCACCTTAAAGACTAAGAAATTTCTTCAGGCATAAAGCTTTTGTGAGCTGCAACTTACTTTGTCAAATACAGTGAGTTGCAGCCCACAAAAAGCTTATGCCCAGATAAATGTGTTAGCCTTTTAAGGTGCCATGGTACTCTTGTTGTTTTTGCTGTATAGAGACTAACATAGCTACCCCTCTGGAACTTGCAAACAAGGGGCTTTCTGCAGAATCATTTGTTTGTTCTTCCATTTGATAGCTGAAAACTTTGGGATCAAAAGATCCAATGAATCCATCCCAAAATCTCCCGACTTGGTAGATTCCTTAAGAACCCTGGTGCAGATTTGCATATCCAGCACCTAGTCCAGTCATTTACCCCAGGCTGCACTCTACGGATGACTGCAAATGATTGGCCAAAGGTCTTTTTGTCTTTGTGCCACTGGTGTCCTTGCAAACATTTTCCCCAGGTGCACTCTATAAAGCCCACAAGGAAAGAGAATTTGATCTGCAAAGAATTTAATTTCATCTGGACTTTTAAATCTATTTGTTAACACCCAACGCTGGAAGGAAGACAAGCAAGGAGTAAACAAGCCACCAGCTCCTCTGTTGTCCCATGTTTCCAGGGGGAATGTATGGCAGCCCCTGCTGGCAGCCCTAGCAATCAACACCAAGGCTGCACATCCAAGAGCAACAGGAAGGGGTTGCTGCTACTCCCCCTCACCCCCCCCCCAGAGGCCATCATGGCAGCAAGAACAATCACTGGTGACGACATCTGAGACATGCTCCATAACAGCAGATCTGAATAGCAATGCTCTATGCATCACAATGTTATGCGTGAAAAATATGTTTTGCCTACAGGCTTGTTTAGTCTCCTATTCTCCTGTAATGGTTTGAAAACACTCCATGTTATGGTCAGGTATTTTTTAAAAGCCAATGAATTAGAATGGGGAAAAATTGCTTGCTGGTCAGATGTGCCTCTCAAGGGAGAAACAGATATTGAACTTTCCCTGTGGGACGAAATTCTAAAATGCTTTGTCATCTGCTCTTGCAAAAAGAACAGTGAAAGACACCAAAAATGTCAACACAAACTGTCTCTTCAAATCGATGCCCACTGTGATTTTAACTCAGAATATTATGAGGTTCATTGTTGGTTTCCTAATTCCCAGTCTAGTCCTGGTCTGAAATTATAAACCAGATGTCCCTCCTCCATCGTTCCATGGCACAAAACCAGTGCTAGAGACAGAACAAATAAGTGCCCAATGATCACGTCACATAATAGATCCTTGCTTCTCATTCTAAAACTCAATCCCAGTTTATTGCCATAACCCTCATTTAGTCCCAGCTTCTTGTGCCTGTGGCTAGCCGGCACATATGTCAAATTCAGCATTGACACCTAAAGCAAAGACACCAGAATCTACCAATCGGTTGCCATCAGCTATCACCCTCCAAGAAAAACCCCCTCAAAACATTTGAAGGAAGGACTGGTCCATGCTTGCCTTCCCCAATCTACTAGCGCGTTAATTAAGCGAGCTAAAGCCAGCAGAGTGGCATTACGAATGTAAAGACTTTAAATCATTAGACATAATTTTATCAAGAGCGCTAACCCCTCCTAAAGCTGGATCAGTTGTAAATAATCATATCTCCTGCCGCAAAAAAAGGTAAGAATAGTTGATCGGTCTTCCAAGCAACTTACCTGGATGCGCAGAGCTCTGGAGATGAAAACTTTAAAGAGGGGGTGGAAGAGAGAAAGAGAGAGAGGGGGAAAAAGAATAGAAGAGGAAGAGGCCACCTAAATGGGGAAGATATAAGTAAAGGAGGCAGTGATGTCAGCTGTCTTTGTCTATATTTCACCCCTTAATCCTGAGTGTGTGGCAGGGGAAGGGGTTGGGGGTGGACTTGGAGTGAGGTGACTTTGGGGAAGACAGTCCACCCGGCTGGCAGCAAGTCACTAATCCATTGCTGAAATGCCAGACACAATTAACTTTTATCCCCTGGGATGAAAGGGGGGACTCTTCTCAGGCCCAGTAGGTGGCACAGGCAGGGAGGGAGGGTCAGCTGCTTGGATGACACAGACAGCCACCCTGATAAACTCCTGGACAATAGGGATCTGAGGCTCTGCTAAGATCATTTAGATCTGGCTCTGACCTGCATGCTGATCAACCTGGTGCCAGGAACACTCAGGAATTTTGGGGTGATGATGACTGGTGCAACTGAGACTCAGACCAAGTTGCAGTTGAATGCCCGCGATCGCCAGTGGCCACCATCCCACTAAGAAGGGATGGGAAAATATTGGTCTAACCATGAAACATCACTACCCAACCAGAGCTATGAATGTAACACACAAGTCCTGACTCCTAGCTGCCCTGCTCTAATAGCTAGATCCCTCTCCCCTCCCAAAGCTGGGGTGGAATTTACAAGTCCTGGCTCCCAGTTCCCACTGCTCTAGGAATTCCAGGCTTCTCTGCCACAGAAATATGCTATGGCATCTCACTGCAACCTTCTGGGCCTCAATTTCCCCTCCCACCTTCTGTGTGTGTGGGCAGCACCTGACACAATGGGGCCAGCTAGGTGCTACTTTAATTCCATTCTTACTTTCATCCTACGGACCATGCATTGGGGGAGTACCTTTGTTTTGGACGCCCCTAAACCTTGGGAGCTTGCATTCCCAGACAAGATCTTACTTGGATGGGGGATAAGGCCCTGATCCAGGGCAGAACTGACTCATGCGCTATGCCCTGTTGGAGTCAATGGAGCAGAGGTGCATCTCTGGCTTGGAGTGTATGCTGGGAATTCTCTCCTGCAGCTCCCCAGTAGTTCTGAACCCCCTTTCTCTCCCCAGCTCCTGGCAGCCCATTCCTTGACAGGAGGGACTCCCAAAGCTCCAGCCCCCCAACCTGCCAACAGACAGGCAGGATTCTCCATCTGCGAGAGTTGCTCCACCTCCATCCTTTCCCAGCCCCTGGCTAGTCATACCACATGGACACCCTCTAACTGTCCAGCCTGACCCCGAGAGAAAAGCAAAGCTAGCCCTAGCCCTACAGCAGCATTTAGGCGCTAAATGATCAGGCCCTGTTGCAACAGTCTCTGCACCTAGTCTAAACTGAGGCACAAGTAGGAAGTGGCTTGGCAAAGGCCAGAGGTGTTCTAGGACAACATTGCCAACCCTGGAAGAAGAGACTGGTTAGGCAAAGGATGCTGCCCTAGTGCTTCACTGTAACGGGTGAATCCTGCCTTGGGAGCCTCAGGTACTGGATGGCAGACCAGAGTTTGGCAAACTCTGCTGGGGCTATAGAAGTCAGCGGCTGCCTCCTTGCCAAGTTCGAGCAAATCCCCAGCTCTATGGGTTGATGCCCTGCAAAGACGGTCTCCCTGGATGCTCTGTGGTGGGCTGCAGGACCTAGTATCACTGAGCCAACCAGTTCCCCTCACCTGACCAGTGTTTCCTTGCCCAGGAAGGAGGGGCCACCAAGCAGTCACAACCACAGACTCCAGGGTAAATGAGATCCGTCACAGCTACCTGCAGCTGGATTTTCTCCCTTC
Source organism: Podocnemis expansa (assembly GCA_007922195.1). Taxonomy (NCBI): domain Eukaryota; kingdom Metazoa; phylum Chordata; order Testudines; family Podocnemididae; genus Podocnemis; species Podocnemis expansa. The sequence goes on from ML681972.1 coordinate 508,662, forward strand.
CCTCAAACCCGTCCACACCAGGCTCTTGGCTTGAGGTTCAACATGGGGCTTCGGCAACAGCCCCTTTGGTAGAGAGTTGGGTGCAGATCTGGGGGCATTTGAATGTAGGAGTCACTGCCCTGCAGTCCCGTCAAATACCCCATTCTTAGTGAGTAATTAGGGAGATAATTCCATCTGCTTCAGATCTGGGGTGTGGAGGTGGAGAGGGGCAGGCATCCCCCCCACAAATGCCACCCCATGGAAGTCTCTCTACGAGCAAAGAAGTCTGGTCCTTGACGGCAGTATCACCCCAAGAGTCCTGCCTCCCAGCTCTAACTGCTAGACCCCACTCCCCTCTCACAGCCAGAAAAGGAACCTAGAAGTCTTGCCTCCCTGCTTTAACCACAAGCCCTATTCCCTTTTCAAAGTCAAGAAATTAACACAGGAGACCTGGCTCCCTGCTCTAACCACTAAAGCCGACTCTCCTCCTGGAGCCAGAATCCAGGAGTCCTGCCCTCCCCAACTACATCCTTTTTAACTCCCCGCTCCCAGCCTGTTGTTTAATTGAACTCTTGCTCTCCTATCCCCTTTAGCTAATGCACTTAAAATGAGGCCTGGGGAAAGGAATATTCCACTGTCATCAATCCAGGGAGCCTGGACAACAATACACTTTTAATTACCATTAAATCCCAGCCAAGACAAAACAAAGCAATGGGATTTGCTACCTTGTGGAAAGGCAGCCGGGCCAGCACCCTGTGGATGAGATCGGGTCTGTATTTAATAATTCCCCCATGGCCAGGAGGGTGGGGGCTGCCATAATGAGTCAAACGGGGAAAAAAGTTAAACTAAAGGGCTTCGTTAATCCCTAGCCTTGCCCTGGCCACGTGTTGATTAATTACACACAGCGGGCTGGAACCAAGGAAGGCCTTCCCCCTCTTAATTATAATACACAGGAGGATTAAGGTCACACTGTCACGACTATTAATTTGTTACCAGCCACTGCTCATTAGGGAAATGGCAGCGAGAGGAGAGGAAGACTGTAAGTATTCTTAATTGAAAATCCCCAGTCTTGGAATAGAAGCAGGGAGGAGATTAGGTGCCGTACCATAGGGCCAAGCAGCAGCCAGGCTATATACGCCAGGCTGGGCTAAGCACCATTGAATCAGGAGAGACCCTGGGAGAAGGCTTTTCAGCCAGAGCATTTCATGTCCCTGGGCCTCCAGCATCATCCGGAGTGTCATTTCGAAGAGGACAGAAGCACTTTGCCAGCGCTGGTGGAAATAGCTGCACAAAGGCCATCGGCCCAAGAGAATTTGCCCTTGAGCAGTGGTGTTCCTCATATCCCTACAGAGTCAGGGCTACACAGTACTGAGGCAAGACTAGGGCCACTTGTGGCCAGTGAAGATCCTCGGGGAAGTTTTGGCAACAGCAGAAGTTTAGTTATCCATGGCAGGCAGGCCAAACCCTCTGTGGTTTGAATAATCCCACTTGGCTTCTTAAATTCTACCTGCAGCTACAGGATTTGTCTCCATGTCTTTCCTGCCCCTCCCAATAAACCCCTGGAGACCAAATGTCCTGTAACAAAGAAACACAGTGTTGTGGCTGCACCACAGAATCAACCCCAAGAGGGGTGCTTCAGCCAGACATTATGGTAGCAATGACCCCAAACAGAAATTTCAATTACTGTACGGAATGGCAGTGGAGACTGGCAGGCAGGTCCCTAAAACAGCAGGTCCAAAGGTATTAAATGCTGATGAAAATGGATTGCCAGCGGCCTTAATCCTCTGGCCAATCCTCCCAGCAAAGGCGCAACGCATGGAGGGACCCTCTGCAATTAGACACTTACAGCTTAATTTGTCCAACTGGCTTAGAGGAAATTGAAAAGAAAAACAAGAGAAACCGATGGAACCAAAATGTTTAAAAAGGTGCCATGCAGAGCATAGGACCCAGTTTCACTTAAAGATGCCGGGTGGACATAGCCTGGGTTTGGTTGCATTTTCCATTCTAAGCATCCTTGGGCAGTTTCCCTTCTTACACCAAGCAGGCTGGATACTCATCCTAGGTGTGTCCCTTCTGGAATCAGAGAGTTTTAACAGCCCTAGTGACTCAGGGGTCAGGTCCTGCTAAAATGACGACATTTGGGGAGAAAAAAATTAAAAAGCACAAGATTTGCTCAAAATCTATGAAATCTGGCTTTAAGTCATGAAATCTGGCATGGAAATCATCAGATCGTCTCTTTAAAATACATGTTAGTGTTTTATTTATTTGTTTGTTGACATTTATTTTGCCTTCCAGTTTTGGATCCTTTAAGATTGTCTCTCTGACCATTAAGGCTAGTAATGTAACTTTTTAAAATGAAAGTTAAGATTCACATGACTCCAGGGGCTGAGGCTTTAAGAAAAGCTCCTTTGCTCTCAAGACTTAGCATTGGCAGCTATCCATGGCACTATCACTGAATGCCTCTCCATTATGAACTGTGTTTATCTTCAGGGAGAGGCAGGACAGGGCTGCTATCACCATTGTGTAGATGGGGAAACTGAGGCACTGAGTGGTTAATTCATTTGCCCATGGTAAAATAGGCAGTTAGTGGCACAGGAGGGAATGAAAACCACGTTAGTACTACAACCCCTTCCTCACAGACTTTTTGCTGCACATGGCATGGTGGAGTGAGATCATTCAGCACAGTGAGACAAACAAATGGGCACGGGAAAGGGTCATGTTAATGTCCTTATCTCCATTTTATGGAACATCTTTGCCCCCAAGCAGCCCAGGTCCTCCCTTTAAATACAGTCACCTCTGGGATAGGGTGTGGGGGCTGTTCATATAGGAACCCCTACCCTGGTGCTGAGATGCAGCTAGCTTTGGGTGGGGATGAGGAGCTGTTTCTCATTCCCACACCAGTGCTACCCCACTGTGTTCAATGAGGACTGAGGAGTGCATCTGAAGGGACAAAAGCTAACAAAAGGCCTCAGAAATAGTCCAGGACCTTCTTCCATTGTAAGCTCTTTGGGACAGGACCATATTTGTGTTTGTACAGCACCTAACACTGTGGGACCTTACTGTAATATACAGCACCTAGTGCTGCAGGGTCCCTGCCCATGTCTGGGCACTACCATAGTATACCTAATAAATAAAAACTAGAAGTGAATGCCCAGCTGAGCTTTGGATCCTGACTATGCAAAATTTCCCCCGTCTGGTTGGCTGTTCAAAAACTCCCATCATGCCCCGGGTTGGAGCCCCCCCATGTCCTCCTTAATGTGAGCCCTGCTCAAGGGTGGCTTCTTCAAATAAGCTTTAAGTGTCACCTGGCTCCTCCTTGCTAATTAACTCCAATCAACACACAGGGGGCTAATTCCACATGTCCTCTTCCCCCCAAGCCAATTAACAACTTCCCCCTAGCCCTGGCTTCACAGGGAACACAAGACCCCCAGTGACAGATGTGCACTGAGTGACCCGCCCCCCAGCTGGCCAAGGTGGGAGCAAAGTTCCAAGGTAGGTGTGGACCCACAGAAGAGGGACGCATCCGTGAGGCCAGGCCCAAGGCAAAGCGCCCAACAAACACATCTTTACCAGGGTAAATTCCAGAGTTCAAATGCCCCTCAGAAGAGCCACGAAAGACTAATCTGTCCCCACCACCAGCGGGATCCAAACCCACAGCCACAAGGAATGCAGGGCCAAGATTTGTTCCCCAAGGCTGGTTCTGGTGTCCAGCTTGGTGTGGGGCATCTTGGTGGCTGCCTGTGATGCCAGCAGGGCAGGAGGGAGCCAACAGTTCTGGGAATGCACTAATCCTGGAATAGCTTCCCTATGCCAGGCCGTGTGTCCATCATGTGACTGGGGGAGCCAGTGCCCAGTCCCCAAGGATGGGAGACAGAGAACAAAGAAGGCAATTTAAAAATAATAATAAAACATTCCTGGTTGGGGGTGGGAGGTCTCTAAATCTCCATGTTACATCAGGTGGGAAGGCACGTGGGAGGTGCAGGCCCCTCTCACAATGCTGGGTCTTATGCAAACCCGCTCAGCAGTAACATGCACTACTCTGTGTGTGTGTGCCTCGCTGGCTGGCTCCCCTCTGCCCACATGGCCACATGGACCCATTGTCCCAGCCAGGCCGCCCGGCATGGGAACCAGAGTGGAGAGAAAGTGCATGCAGCCTGAGTATCTGCACACTGGACACCACTGCTCCCTACACACACCTGTGTACACTCACACACACACACCATGTACATTATACACTGCACATACACAGATAGCGTTCAATACATTCACGCACGCACGCACTTCACATCACATGCTGCTTATTGGGCATACACACACATGCACACACATGCCACTCACTGTACACTTCCCGCCATAGACTCTTACCCTCCCATACCTCTACTCCATGAAGCTGCTACTCTAGCCTTGTGGGATCACAACCCCCTAGCAAAGGAAGGCAGCTGCTGCCTGTCACTTTGAGGCCAGACTGGCCAGAGCATGAACCAAATCTGACCTCTGTCCAGGACTGCCATGTGTTAGCACAGAAGATCTCCCTCAGCAGCAACAGGAGCTCAGCTTGGGTTCAACTAGGGAGTACCATGCCCAGGGAAGGAGGGCCCCTTCCTTTGCTTTGGAGAGCCAGCACCAGGTACTTGGCAAGCTGGATTCTGAGCCGGTGGCAGCTGTCCTGGCACATAGTGAAACTCCCACAGCGCCTATGTGGGGCAAGAAGGCCCCCTTGTGCCAGGCTCTATCCAGACCCCAGCCAAGATCAGGGCCTCCTTGTTCCAGGGATCAGGCAGGCCCTGACCACGATGGGGACCCAAATGTGCTAGATGCTGATGTGTCCCTGTAATCTCCCACTTTGCAGACACTGAGTGCAAGTCTTACTCAGGGGGGATCTACACCAAAGTTGGGACTACTCCCCTAATTTTCTGAGGCTGCTGGGGGCATCAGTGCCATGCAGGGCCAAGACTTGTTCTCCACACACTGCCTGCAGTCCCCTTGCTCTGAATCTTGGCTGGAAACAGTCAAGTGTCAGTCTGAGGGGCTGACGACAGAGAGCTGTCCATGAGAGTGTGCTCATCACTATAGCTTCTGGTCTGTGCCAGCTTCCAAGCATAGACCCCAAGCAGAGGAAGGCCATGCAGCAAGCAAAACATTAGGCCTGGTACATGTATTGTTTGCCCACCCCTTCCTTAGCCTAGAGGGACAGGGGGGAGTTTGTGCACAGGCCTGACTTCAGAGGGGCCTGTCAATTTGCAAATCTGGCAGCCTTCAGGAGGTGGGCAGATGCCATACATAGTCAAGAATGGGTAGCTCTTCCCTAGCCCTAGATCTCAAAGCTCTCTGCAAAGATTCCCTACTGATGTGGGAAGCTGAGGCACAGAACAAGGAAATATTTACTGACAAGGTCATGGTTAGAAGACATTGAAACAACCCCCACACCAGACATGGTGGCATCTCCATGTCAGACAACAGATCCTTGTATAAACAGTCGACATGCCCTCACCCCAGAGGCAGCTGAATCTCAGCCTTGCTTGGGTGATCCTTGCATACATGGCCCCCACAACCCAAACTCAGAGGTGGCTGCCTCTCAACTGAGTGATGCCTAAACACTCTGCAAAACACAGGAGGAAACATCCTTGGCCTGTAAGCACCATTTAACAACAGATGAAGGGAGCAGAGGGAAGATTATGCAACACAATAGCCCCTGGGGGGTAGGTTGTGTGGGGCAGGCAGGGAGGCAGCGAGCAAGCAGCTGGTGGGCTAATTATCTGGGATGGGGGCGTGTGATTTCATTAGGCTGGCTCATTAGCAGACAATGGGCAAAGTTTCATTATCAATTACCCTTATCCTCACACAATGGACCTGTTGAGGGCTTCCCTAATTGTGTGGGGTAGGAGGGAAGAGGACAGTGGCCCATGGAAGCTATGCCAGGGCTGCACTAGTGATGGGCAGCGCTTATCACTGGGCCCAGAATTTCCTCAAGGAGACAACACAGAACCTCGGCATTAGTGTCTCCTTGTGAGCCAGGATTCAGTCCCCTGCTCTGGGAGGGGAGTGGGGTCAAGTGGTTACAGCAGGGCAGCAGGACCGGCTGGTTCCATTCCTGACTGTTTGGCAGTCACTGCATCATGATACCCTTTGGGGGCAGGTGGGCAAGGGAGATCAAACAGTGGTTTTCCAGATCCTAAGCCATGAGTCTCTCCTGCCTAAGCAAAAGCCCCAGCCAGCCCTGCCAGCCACAGACACTGCAGTTGGCCCACACACATGACTGTCCCAGGACACAGCTGCATGGAGAGTTGAGTTGGGTTACGTACCCCCAGCCTCCTGAGCTCATCCGTCCACTGTCTGTGCAGTGCCTAGCCTGCGAGGGGCCCCAATCTTGGCTAGGCATTCTCCCCAGCAGCATTGCAATTCTCATAACACACTGGGCAGATCTAAAACTGGCTGGGAAGGCTTCTGAGTTACTAAGCAGAGAGCTGTCACAGTTACAGCTCACATTTGCACAGGGGCTGTCAGCTCACACAAAACTGGGGAAACTGAGGCACCTCCTGATGAAATGACTCATTCAGACCCAAGACTTGGGCCTAGATTCTGTGAGTCCCCACTCAGTGTCTTATCCATTCAGCCAGCCCTGTACTGCAAACTAACCCTCTGTTACAGACAGAATTGCCTAACGCAAGGGTCTGCAACCTGCAGCTCTGGAGCCACATGTGGCTTTTTGGCTGCCCCCTTATCTCCAGGCTCCAGCCCTCCTCTCCCTCCCCTACCACCAGGGGGTTCTTCAGGTGGCCTGCTCCTGGTTCTGGGCTTCCACCAATCAGGGGACCTGCGACAGACACCCTGGCCCAACTCCCGTCAAGGAGGCTACACCCACTGCAGCTCTCAAAACACTTGGTTACTGAAGAAATTTTTTTAAATGTCTCTTCATATCTATCTTTTGGGTTGTCGACCCCTGGCCTAGCAGCTAGCACACCAGCATGGGCCTTGGGACCCCTGGTTTTGGTTCGGACGCAGGTGACCTTGAGCAAGTCACTTTTCCCTCTTTGTGCCTTGGTTTTCCCAACTGTAAAATGGGGATTATGGTTGCAACCTCTCTCGTGGAGCCCTCGGACATCATGGCACAGCAGCAGACAGCACAAGGCAGATACCTGGGCACAGCAACAACCCAAGCATTCACCCACCTAGGACCCACCCACCAAACCTCGGCTGGGGGGCAGAGGGTGCGGCACCCAAGCGTCCTTCCTATAACTGCTGCTTTTATGACTGGGCTGGGCTGCTGGTTGATGAGGTGGGGGGGGGTGTCATTTGTTCCTCTATCGCCCAGCGAGACTCCAGTAAAACCCATAATTAATTTTATTACTGCTTTAACTCATCTCCCTCCACGCTGCTGCCTGCCTGCCAACCCCTCCAGCAAGAGGGCAGGGCGGGTTTCCCCAGTAACTTCCTAACTGCTCAGGGGAAAGGTGGGCCGAGGGCAGGAGGGAGAAATCATCCTCATTCACTGCAGGGGCTCAGGGGGGAGGTCAGGGGGCACCCTTGTGGCCTCGCATTCAGGCTGAGTCACTCAATGAAAACAAAGATCAGCTGTTCTTCTCCATCTAGGGCCCAATCCTGCACTGTCCTTGCCAGGTGTTGGGAGGGTAGACCCAGCCTGGGGTAAGAGTCACGAAGCTGGGATGTGGGAGTCGGTTCCTTCCCCTTCTACATGAGCCCAGAGGAATGTTGGAAAAGCCTCTCCAAGCCCTAGCTGGGACGTGGAATTCCCACATCTATTTCTCCAAGGTCCTTGAAAGTGGGAGAGAGATGGAGCCAACTCCCTTACAGGACATTGGCTAAGGGGCCTTCCCCCACCTCCCACCAGGCCGGCACTAGCCCTTGGAAGAAAGAATGGCTGGGATGAGCTGATGTTTCGCTTTGATCTGGTTCTTTACCTCCTGGGGAATGGACTGAGCTGGGCTCAAAGTGTTAGTAGGTGTATTACTGAACTTGGGCACCTCCCTCTTGTGCCAGGCACTGGATTGGGTTCCCCCTCCTCCACTGAACCCGGCACTGCATGGACAGTAAATAAGAGACAGTCCCTGCACCAAACAGCCCTCAGACAAAGGAAGGGCTGGTATCCCCATTTCACAGATGGGCTAACTGAGGCTCACATGATTTGCTGAGAGTCACCCTGGGAGTCAAGAATTTAACCCATTTCCCCCTCAGTTCTACCTCAGACCATCAGAGCCGGAGGCAACAACACAGCGCCCGTTTCATGCCAAACTCTGCACTTTCAAATGTTTTCCTCTTCTGAAGAAAAAGAAAGACAAGGCATAAGTAAGTGAAAACTGCTTCCATTAAACAAAATTCTGAGGATCAGGGAAAGAAAACAAAAAGTTTCAGGTTGAACAAAATGTTTTGTTGTGATTTTGACCTTTCAACCATATTTTAAAAAACCCAACATATAAAACCAGTGAATCTTTGCATCAAACCATCCTGACAGTGTCACCACAGGGTGTTCTGATGTGATCAAAATGCTTAGTTTTGGGAGGGGGAAAGGATGGGGATGTTTCAAAATGAAATTTCTATATCAACATGTTTTTCCAAAGCCTTTCAATGTTGGAGTGACTTCACGGAAAAACCGCTTAAGAAGGAACATTTCTGATCAAACTAACTTTCCTCCCACCAGCCCGGCCTTCCTCTCCAACCCACCCTTAAAGTTTGCTAACAACTGGCACCTTGCATCCATTCACAGAACTGAAATCCAGAAGGGATCATTGACAATTTGGCTTCCTCTTGATGCATGATGCATCCAGGCCAGAACTTCTGGTTAAGCTAGAGCAGATCTTTAAGGACATCCTGTCTTGATCTACAGACCCACCGAATGGTGGAAGAACCACCCCAGCACTTGGTCCTTTCTTCAGATAGTTACTCCCATTCCATGTTTAAAAAAATAACCCAAACCCACCCAACTACACTTTGTTGCTAGTCTGCATTTGTTCATTCTCTGGTCCTGGTGCTTCTTTGGCAGCAATTGGGAATTGACCCCATTATTAACAAATTCTCACTACATCTGTGGCTCATTGACACCCTAACCTCTTACCCCAAGCCTGGAAGAGTCACCCCCCCCACACACCCTTGAAATCTACTGCAATAAGATGAATTACTAACCAAAGGACGATCTACCTACCGTCAGACACACCAGCACCTTGTTATTGACCCGTTTGCCCAGCAGCTGCTCTTACAGAAGCATCGCAGTCAAACCCTTTGTCTCCATTTTATTCTCCACCTGCATTTTTTTCTTTTTTCCTCCTCTCTTAAAACAAAACAAGTCTAGGTTGCTCCCCTCAACTCCAGCGTGTTCCTACAAGTGCCGGATCCACCCTGTGTCAGCTCTAGGAGCTACACAGCATCCTGTGCTCTCCACACAACCAGAGACAGTGAAGACTTGCTAGGCAGTGTCATGGCTGCAAGTGCCGGACAGAGACAGGTGGGACAAGGACAGGACTGAGTTTTTATCACGGCATCCTCCCTTCCGCCCCAACAGCAGATGAAATTGACGTTTTAAGATCGTCATGTTTTCCTTCTTCAGATCTCCACCAGGTGCCACTGGAACAGTTGACAAGAGGCTGAAGCACTGGGGTAGAACACAAGAGAGCACCATTCACGTCTCAGTGCCTCGGTTTCCCCAGTGGATGCTCAGGCATCCTTGGCTCTGTTGCCACAACTGTCAGCGTGGTGTTATTCCCTGTCTTTACACAGTAGTCCATCGCTGTAGAATCTGGGCATCTTCTGTATATGAGCAATAACAACAGCAAAGTCCCTAGTGGATTGCACAGAGGCTCTACTGCCTTGACGATGGGGGTCAGAACTCAGTTGGTGGTTGGGGTGTTTGGGGGGCAGAGGAGCTAGGGAAGGGCTGGGAGATGGACTCAGGAGCATTGCTGATGCTGGTGAAGCTCTCTCAAAGAGCAGGGTCATGGTGCAACATTTCAGATTCAGGACTTGCCTGATCTCTAGGAGATGTTTCCATCAGCTCCCCCTCAGTTGAGATGGCTTCACCTCGACCTTACATAGGCCTTCACACCTTCACACAATTTGTCCTGGGCAGCGAGATCTGAATTGTCCAAAGAGAGCAAAGCTGTGGCAGTGGGTTGCAGTTTGAAATTCAACAATGCTCCACTAGCTATAGCCCAAACCCTGTCCCAGTCAGTCTCCCACAGCGTCTGAGCCACTGAGATGGAATCCTGGGTGCTCCTGTACTTGGGATGCTGTCCCATGGGGGCTGGGGGACATGAGGGAGCCAGGAAAGGGGAGCAGCTGTGACAGATGTTTTTCTCCACACCCCAGTTCCTGGAATAATGGGATTACCAAGGAATCTCTGCTTCTGTTAACAAATTAAACAAACATATCTGGCCTCCATGGATGTGGAGAAAAACAGGGAAACCAGAATGCAAAGAACAAATCAAAATGGATCACTGGAAAAAAAAATCACATGATTCTGACACCAATCTTGAGATTTTTGGGAGGCCTCAATCCAAGACTTTTGAAATCTGCCACTTCCCCCCATGGTGATAGAAGAACAAACCTATTTGCATCACTCAGACCTCGGGGAACTGGAAGGAGAACATAGTGCTGGACTCAGAATACTGACCTTTTCTGCATGTGCCAGAGGAGGTTCCCCTTTAGCTGGCAGAAAGTGGAGTACCTCCTTTATCCTCCACTGCAAAGCAAAATTAGAGTCACAGAGTCAGACCATTGCAATTGGTTGAGTTGGCTGGGACACCAATTTCCTCTCTTGCAAGATTTTGGGAATTTTGTCCCAAATAGGCCCGGGGGGGGTGGACCTCAAAATCTTAAAATTTTTCATGAACCAATAATTCAAAAAAAAAAAAAAAAAAAATAGGGGAAGGGGTCAATTGAGATGACATTTCATTTCAATTTCAACCTTTGATTTTTTTTTAAATCTTTAGTATAAAAGAAATCTTTTCCAAAAGAAAAACTGTTTCAAATTGAAAAACAAAATATTTTGCTCCAAAAGCGGCTGTCAGCCTCGCACTTTTTGGCCATTCCAAAACTGTTTTCTTTTCTCCCCAAAACATTTTGAATGGGTAGAGGCCTCATAACCACCCCTCCACCACCCAACCTTTCCAGCTCAAATGTTTCCAGTAGGAAACACTTGTATTGGAAAATTCCTGCATGGATCAACAATCTAGCTGACATTTCAGAACTCCTATACCCAGTGTGAATAGACTCCCAAATCCGCACATGGTGACCTGCCCTGCTTCGCACATTCGGAGGAGAATTTCATTTTTTGAGACGTGTAGCTCTGGGCATGACCAAGGACTGCCAATGTGAGGCCAGCTGTCAAGGCACAATTCTGCATGACCATGTGATCTAGCAGGTGCATGAAGCATTGTGCAGCTGCTTATGTCTGTGTGTGGTTACGTGACCAAGCTGCCATGTGTAAGCGGGGGGATGGACCCGCTCTTGTGGGGAACTTCCCAGACTTTGTATACCACCCCGATGAAGGTGGGTAGCAAAAGGATCTGAGTCCCTGCTCCCACTTCCTTTACCCCAAGGCCTGCCTGACCTCAAAGGCTCACCTCCCAATCTCCTGTTTGGAAGAGTCTCTGTAACCCCGACAAGGCTGGGCCCCAGGATTCCTGGGGGCTCAACCTCGACTCTTATCGTGGTCTCTCAGGACAGGGCTAGGGTGTCCCCACTCCGGGGTGCTGACCGCACTGATCACTCTTCTGGCCCACCAGTTACTATATACACTATATACAATTTATTTAAGCATACAGAAATAAAAAGAATAACCCAATAAGAAAATAGAAAAAAAGTGGAAAAAGGTGAACAATAAACCCCCAGCACCGCTGCCTGGTGTGGGAGCACTACAAACAGAGTCTCTGGGGCCTAAGGAACAGTCTCACAGTCTGTCCTCCACGTTGCAAGCCCTCTGCCCAGGCCTGGCTGCAACTGGATAATCCAGGGGGCCAGATGCAGGTTCCAGCTGTGGCCACACGTCCCCAAGCTCCAGGGGCAGGGCCCTTCTTCCCAGCGTCAGCCCCCCTTCACTGCTCCCCAGCCGCTCACCACACCCAGCTCCAGATGGCTGCAACTCCGGCTCCCAGCTTCTGCTCTGGTTCAGTGGGGCTCCTCTGGTCCTCCTGCTGTGGGGCTGCACAGATGAGCTCAGCACCTTGGGCGCCTCCTCTGGCCTCCTGCCCCAGCTTCAGGCACCTCTGGCTCTGTCACTGCCTCCAGCTCTGCTCTGCTCAGCCCCACTTGGCTCTCTGCTGGTCCAGCTGCTGTGGGTCTGCTCTGCACAAATCAGCTCAGCCTGGCCTCCCTTCCTGGGTCCTCTGGCTCCCAGCTGCTGGCTGCTTAGTGCTTCCTCCTTAGCTCGGCCCCACACACACTCACACACTGGCTTGCCCAGGCATGTCCAGCCTGCAGTTTCAGCTCAGGGGCGGGGGAGCACTTTCAATCAATCAGGCCATCCTGGGACACTGGCCTCTCCCACTGGCCCTGGGGCTGCCTGTTTCAGAGTCCTGCTTCCAGGCGGGAGTGGCCAATCAAAAGGCCCATTCACTCTCAGTAAGGGGCTAGCAGTCCCCTTACACATGCATGTTGCTGGACATGCAAGTCCCAGCAATTGCTGTACCAACACAGACACTCGTGGACAGGCAAGTAAAACCTGCATGCATTTCACAGCCCAGGCTGTGCCCCCACTAGACCCCTTCCACGCCAAAAGCTGGTCTTGTCGAACTCAACAACAGCCAGAACCATACCAAATTGGGAGGGGGGGTATGCAAGGGTGGGTGGGTTTCAGTGCTGCATCATCTAGTGGCCAGATGGAAACAGCAAGAAGTGAACAGGAGTCTAGCCTCGCAGCTGGGAGGCAGGCCACTTAGGTCCATCCCTGTGTCAGATGGGGGAAATGGGCCCTATTGGTTAGAGCAAAGGAGGCCCCAGGGAATCATAGTCTAGCCTAGTAGCCAGGACTCCTGGGTTCTATTTTCTGTGGCTAACAGGAGGTGTATGGATACACTGGGGGGGACTTGTGGACTCTACAGCCAGACAGCCCTAGCTTGATCACCTTGTCTTACCTCCTGCGCAGGGCAGGCCAAAGAACTTCACCTGCCCATGCCTGTAAGAAACTCTGAATCCCTGGCTGAGTCACTGAAACCTTCAAATCAGGATTTAAAGACCACGTGACAGAGACTTCACCCTTGACGCTAATGTAAATCTGCAAGTGACCCATGCCCCATGCTGCAAAGGAAGTTGAAACCCCAGAACGATGCTAGCCTGGTCTTTCTCCATTTGATTCCTTGATCCCAGTAACTCAACAGGCAATAGGGGAGCCTCTGTTTCAACAGAAGATCTCAAAGCACAGAGCACTTACTGTGCCAGGTCCCACTGGAAGAAACCAAGACACAAAGAGCTGAAGGGAGCCAGGCTGGCTCATCATAGACTGCTTATGTCATGGAGAAAGCCTGGGGAGAGCTCACTGGAGGCCTGGCCCCTTGTGGCAAGGTGACATAGCAGTTCTTTCCTCCCTTATGACTCCTGCAGACAGTCCTGTGGTGGATCCTCTGCCTCCTACAGCTCAGCTAGATTCCTATTAAGAGAAAGAACAGCAAACATGTAAGGCACCCAGAATGGGCTGGACAAACTGCATCCAAGGGTGCTAAGGGAATTGGCCGATGAGCTAGCAGCACCGCTGGCCATTATCTTTCAAAACTCGTGGAGAATGGGGGAGGTGCCAGAGGATTGGAAAAAAGCAAATATAGTGCCTATTTTCAAGAAAGGGAAAAAGGAGGATCCAGGGAATTACAGACCTGTCAGCCTCACCTCAATCCCTGGAAAAATTATGGAGCAAGTTCTCAAAGAATCTATCCTAAAACACTTAAAGGAAAATAAAGTGCTCAGGAACAGTCAGCATAGATTCACCAAGGGTAAATCATGCGTGACCAATCTCATTTCCTTCTATGAGCAGATGACTGGTTTTCTGGATGCAGGAAGAACCGTTGATGTTATATACCTTGATTTTAGCAAGGCTTTTGATACAATTCCCCACAGTATTCTCATAGGCAAATTAAGGAAGTATGGGTTGGATAGGTGGACTATAGGGTGGATAGAAAACTGGCTAGATCAACGGTTTCAGCGTGTAGGAATCAATGGTTCCATGTCTAGCTGGCAACCAGTCACGAGTGGGGTGCCCCAGGGGTCAGTCCTGGGGCCAGTTCTGTTCAACATTTTCATCAATGATCTGGATAATGGAGTAGACTGCACTCTTAGTAAGTTTGCAGATGACACCAAGCTGCGGGGAACAGTAGACACGCTGGAGAGCAAGGACAGGATTCAGGGAGACCTAGATAAATTGGAACAGTGGGCCAATAGAAATCTTATGAGGTTCAGGAAGGACAAGTGTAAAATCCTGCACTTGCGATGGAAAAACCCCATGCACTGCTACAGGCTGGGGAACATTCAGCTAAGTAACAGCACTGTAGAAAAGGACCTGGGAGTCATGGTGGATGGGAAGCTAGATATGAGTCAGCAGTGTGCTCTTGCTGCCAAAAAGGCCAATGGCATACTGGGCTGCATCAAAAGAAGTGTTACCAGCAGATCAAGGGATGTGATCATTCCCCTCTATTCTGCACTGGTGAGGCCACATCTAGAATACTGTGTCCAGTTTTGGGCTCCCCACTACAAAAAGGAGAGGGACATGCTAGAGAGAGTTCAGCGGAGGGCAACCAAAATGATTGAAGGGCTGAAGCACAAGCCCTATGAGGAAAGACTGAAAGCATTAGGTTTATTTAGTCTGCAGAAGAGAAGATTGAGGGGGGATTTGATAGCAACCTTTAACTACTTGAAGGGATGCTCCAAGGATGATGGAGCTCGACTATTCTCGGTAGTAACAGAGGACAGAACGAGGAGCAATAGTCCCAAGTTACAGTTAGGGAGGTCAAGGCTGGATATTAGGAAAAACTTTTTTACTAAGTGAGTGGTGAAGCATTGGAATGAGATGCCTAGGGAGGTGGTGACATCTCCATCTTTGGAGGTGTTTAAGGCCCAGCTGGACAAAATCATGACTGGGATGGTTTAGTGGGAGTGGTCCTGCCTCTGGCAGGGGGTTGGACTAGATGACCTCATGAGGTCCCTTCCAACCCTATGATTCTAGATCATGTTTTCCTTCCACCCCTTCCAGGCGTAATACAGGAAGTCCATAAGACAATCCAGCATCTTCTGCCTCTCATGGCTTAGCTGGGTTACCACAGAACGTCCCTCAGACAATCCAGAGTGCCCTCACATCTGGCCCTATGCCCTAAATGCCCAGCTCTATCACAGATTCTCACACCTTTCCCTGTGAGTTGTCCTTATCCATGTGCATCAGAGGTTTTATACCCAGCTCTACAACAGGTCTAGCTCAGGGACCCTGACAGACTACTTCCTGCCATTTACCATTCTCCCAGACTTCCCCTCATTCCTTCCAGAGCGCTTGATAAGGATCAGCCCTCTGCAACCTGCTGACCCAGGTCCTATCCAGATGTCAGGGTCACCCTCAAGAGCATGCTCCAGGCTTGGATTTTCCTCCTCATCCTCCAATAGCCTGGCTCTTCCTGTACAGGGCTCCCCATTCTACTGTCAAACACGGGGACTGGAAAATTTTTCCCTTTGGCCAGGGTTACCAGATACTAAAGGAAGACAGAGAAGCACAAAAAGGAGGACATTGGAGGACACATGGGGAAAAAGCAGTATTAATATAATATTCTTCTGTTTTTAGGGGGTCCTGGAACACTTCCCCCTAAAAACAGAATATTCCAGGGCATTCCAGCATACTTTAACCCCTGTAAGTAAAAAGCCAGACAAAATTATGTATTTTTAAAATACCTGCCAGACAGAGGATGTGAAGGTAAAAAGGAAGACATGTCCTCCTTTTGCCTGACATCTGGTAACCCTACCTTTGGCTCCAAAACTTCCTATCTCTCTAGCAGCAGCTAGCTGGGTTCAGCTTTGATTTAGCCTCCAGGTACAACCAGGTGTTTTAATTTGCCCCTATTCAATCTTTCAGCACCTATGTAGGGCAGAAACCCCATCACAGGCTCCAGTCAATGAGTAGGGCCCTGCAGCACCAGGTGCTGCAGAAACTCAATCCAAACAGAGACAGAAGGGAAAGGTGAAACTAAGGTGGGGAACTGAGATGGGACTCCTCCAAGAGGCCTGGAAATAGGTCCTGAGCTTTGCCTACAAGATAGCATTGCTCCCCTAGGAGCTTAAAGAAAGAGGTTTGCTGGGCGGGTTCTTGCAATGCATCTATCCTCTGTTCCTCCACCCACTGAGCGTGACTGGGAGGGGAGGGTGCAATTTCTAGGGAGATTTGGGAAAGACCTGAACGAGGTGGCTAGCACCTCTGCTTAACATGCAGAAGGTCCTGGGTTCAATTCCCAGGGGGTTGGACTTGATGATCTCCTGAGGTCCCTTCCAGCCCTATGATTTGATTTGAAAAAAAAAACAAAATTTCCACTCCAGTAGGGGCTCAGGTATGAGTGACACTAATCCTCCACAGGACAGCTGCCTGCACCAGAAAGGCCACCAGGGGGTGTATGCTACCTGTATGTCTGCAGTGGAGAGCTGCCAGCCCCACCACATTGGGGTCAGAAGGCAATGATGGGGTCTCTCAAGAGGCATTTCTGGGGAAGGGGCAGGATGTGGACCCTAAAGCAGGTGGCCCCCTCACAATGGAAAAGCCTTCAGGTGCCCTTCAGCAGGGACACCTGCTGACTTTTTCTCACCAGGCTGTCAGAAAACAGAGACATTGGACAGCAGGGGCATAGGGAAGATGGGACAGGGCATCAGACTGATGGGTCAAACTGCCTTGCCCCATCAATCTTCCTCGCTCCTGGTGCTTGAACCTTCCTGACCCCTGGTGGCTGAAGAAAGGGTTATGCCATGGAGCATGGGGATTTGTGTGCCCAGCTGGGTTCTTTGTTGGCTCAGATGATTCCAGTTATGTGTAAACAAGTCAAGGAGACATTAATGTTCTGGCAAGGGGGCCTAGACAGAGGGCACTGTCTGTCTCAGTATGAACAATCATTAGGGCCATGAAGAGAATCATGGATCTGGGGCTACTTTGGGCTAGCACCCCCCAACACTGAACCCTCATACAGCCCCCAACTCTGTCCTCCTGCACTCTAAACCTCCCAGCTTAGATTGCGTCTGATTGGTGGCATGATCCTTCTTCTGGGCGCCAGGGGGCTGCCCTCCTGGGGAAGTGGGGGTCCAACAGAGGGGGCCGTGGGCTGGTGTGTCAGCCAGGAAAGTGCTTCAAAATGAGTGCACAGCACAAAGGATGCCTTGTGAGCCAGGCTGGCAAATCCCCACAGGAATCCCAAGTGACTGTTAATGCCTTCAGCAATGTGCTGTGCTTTCCCGGAGGTGGCTGGTCCCTCCTGGTCATTCCCAGCAGAGCCAGGGAGATGCCTCTGTTGGGGTCACTGGATGTGGCAAACTTGGGCCTTCGTTGAATCAAAACACAGGAATAACCCAGGAGGGCAGGATCAACCCGCTCCATGTTTACCCTCACCCCGATCTATCTAGCCAGCACCACAAGACCAGTTGGTGGGTAGACAGTCCAGCCCTTCCAAAGGCAGAACGGAGGTGTCCAAGCTGCTCTCCGCCCTGGGTGGTGAGGGTGATTGAGCAAAAAATTACAAAAAAAAGTGCCAAAGTCCAAATTCTGCTCCACAAATCCCCTACTCAGGGGGAACATTAGCACAGGTGTTTCAATCCATGACAAACTCCCCTCTCCCATTGCCCACCCTCTCCAGGCAGAGACACCTGCAGACAGCTGTTCCTGGGCCACTGGGTAGCAGCTGGGAGGAGAGTGTTGAAATCTTGATGATTAGTTTGTTTTTTAGACGCAGGGATTTGGAGCTGGTTAGCGCTAATCCTTTCAGTGTGATGGGAGCCCATATGCAGTAGAGTTACAGCTGTGGGCTTGCAGACATACACACATACACCTAGCAAGGAGGTGTCTCCTGGGAACAGCCAACAGACACTTAAGCGACCCCATGTGCCAGGAGTCATATGCAGGTATTAGGTGCCCCCCACCGGCCTTCTCCTAATAGACCTAGGCATCCAAGCCAGCGACTATCTTACTGTTCCAGGTGATCTTTAGATTCTTCCCTCATGCTCTTGGAGGAAATGTTCATGCAGGAGCTTAGAAAGGCAAGAGGGCCAGATATTTGCCAAGGTCCGTGGTACAAACCCAGAGGCCTGGGAGTAGGAAGGTGAAGTGCCTGCTTGACACCACAAGTGAGAGTAGGAGCAACTTGGCACTGTTTCGTAACATCTCAATTCAAACAAGTCCTGCACTAATTGGCCCTGGTGTTGTTCACAATCTGTCCTGCATTGGGGCCTAGGGAGTTCAGGATCACAAGGGGATCAAGTCCAGGAGACTGGACATTCTGCCTTGACACCACACCAAGCAACCAGGACCCCAGCAGGCAGGAAGTTGATTGTTGTTCCCTAGACCACGTCTGCCAGAGGCCACCTTTAGCCACGTGCTCCCAGACAAGGTGGGAATGCTGCCATCTGTCTTATGGGGCACAGGAGGACTGAGCCATGCCCACTCATCATAAGCACAGCCACACTGGAACGTCTCTGAGGGGCAGGAAAGGAGGGTGGAAGATGCCCAACCAACAGACACTGCCATCACAGACTGGAGGGGCAGATGGCACAAGGCCCATACTGAACCAACCTCAAGGAAGGTGCCTAGCCAGCCACAGCCACTGAGGTAGCTGATCCTGGGGCCCCTGGTCAGGCAGCTTCTCTGTAAACCCTTCTCACACATGCAGCACATGGGCCTTGCAGTGTTACAATACTGTGAGGATGGAGGGCCAGATCAGCATGGCAACCCCAAGGTGAAGGATCTGTATGTCATTCCCACAGTAATTCCAGGAACTGTTCCTTGTTAGTTCCCACGCGCCTGCGCTTTGCTTCCGCCTAAGGAGGGATTTGCCAGGCCAGGGAGAGCCATCTGGGCTACCACCCGGTGTATCATCATGAATACAGTAGCCGCTAGAGCAGTGGTTCCCAACATTTTCTCTGCCGTGGCACAACTTGCTACCTTTAATTAATTTGAGGACCACCACCTTATGGTCTCCAAATGAACTAATGAATATTCATGAGCCAATGAGCCAATCCAGAGCTCTTTGAGTGGTTTTTTCAAAAAGTTTTGTGGCACACCTGTGTGCTGTGGCACACTGGTTGGGAAACACTGCCCTAGAGGCCCCAACTGAGACCAGGAGCCCATTTGTGCCCCCAACCAAGATCGAGGTTGCCTTTGTGCTAAGCGCTGCATGGACCCTGACTGTGATCAGGACTCTATTGCGCTGGGTGCTGTGCAGACACAAAGCGAGAGACACTCCCTGCCCCAAAGAGCTCTCAGTCCAAACAGACAAAAGAGGATTCCCCCTCATAGAGAGATGGAAGTGAAGTCCAGGTGGGCTGAGTGACTTGTCCAAGTTTATGCAGAGTGGCTGTGTTTGAAACCAAATCTCCTGAGGCCCAGCTCGGTGCCTTATCCACACAGCCAACATTGCCCTGGTGGGGGTGAAGCAAGAGGGTCTGACTGAAGGCAGGCCCTAGCTGCTGCCACTCTACATCTCAGGACCTATGGCCTCTTGGTGTGCTCAGTTTAGATCTTTTTCCTACAACTCTGCCTGCCAGAGTCACACTGATCTCACACCCCCCACCCCACTCACACTGCTCATCACAGCGTGCTTCCTATGGGACAACTGGATCTGTATTCAGGAGAATCCAGGAGTGGGTCTGTTACAACTGTTATATAAACAAGGGGAAAGAACCCAGAGCAAGCCCCAGTCAATTTAGCTCATGCTTGGAAGGTGTCCACAGACAGATGCTGTCACCTGGTCCCCAGGCAACACAGGAGACAGGCCAGCTCCTGCTGAGAGGCCTAAGCCATCAGGCTTTTGCAGCAGAGGGGAATGGATGTACCAGGAGAGAAGGCAGGCCAAGGGAAGAGCAAGGCTCTTGGTCCATGTCTACTGGCCACCAAGATAGTTCTGAGTTTGCACTGGAGGCATGAGCATAAACCCAACAAAGGCAGCCTTTTCTCCGCTAAGAGTATTATTTTTCGGGAACACGGTGCCCACTTCCTAGGAGTGCTGGGCTTGGCTTGGCTTGTGGCACTTTTATTTGGCCTCCTATCAATAACGTACCATGTGGTGATCCCATGCAGTCAAGAATGAACCAAAGGGCTCCTGTGCACCTCCAGTCAATTAGTCCCTTAAAGCCTAATTACTCAACCCTTGGCCTAAGCTGTAGTGTAGGCCCATGGTTCCCAACATTTTCTCTGCTGTGGCACACCATACTACCTTTAATTAATCTGAGGCACACCACCATATAGTTCCCAAATGAACTTATGAATATTCATGAGCCAATCCAGAGCTCTTTGAGTAGTTTTTCAAAAAAATTTGTGGCATAGCTGCTCAGACCTGATGGCATACCTGTGTATTGTGGCACATGGGTTGGGAAACACTGGCAAAGGCAACTTTGCAAAGTTAAACCAGCAAATGAGTGGCTCCCTTGGATGGGAGAATGTATCAATGTTGCTCTCCTCTTGCAGTTCATGCTGGTCCCAGGCCTCAGCATGATCCTGGGGTGGGGTGGGGTGCTACACTGCAAGAAATAAGGTGGGGGAGTCAGTAGGGGGCACTCATCATTTACAGTGAGTGCTCATAAACATCAGTGCTTCTATGCAGCGGGACTTGCTGCTTTTCGGTGAACCAGGCCCTGTAAACCTCACGCTGCAGGAACAGTATTAGCTCCAAACTCCTTGCCCTCAAAGCATTTGAAATTCCTCCACTCTTAACTGGAAAGCAGTGTACTACACTTCTTGTAGTCAGCTACTGCATCCTAGCCCAGAGGCGGCTGCATTTCAGCAATGGGAATGTGAGTCATACAGACACCATAACAAAGTAGCGCATGCCCTGGCTGCTGAGAACAGAGCTGAAAATCCTGGTGCTTTGGCTTCAAAAGCTCAGGACCTTGCCTCTTGAGTTAACGGAAGATTCCTCATCATCTGCTAGCTACAGAGGAGCTGTGACACACAGTCAGGCCTTTCTGATTCCAGTCAATCAGTTCTTCAGGAACTGCATACCTGCTATATGTAGCCAATCTCTGTAGTAACTCTGTCTACCTAGCAGAGGCTGAACTGGAAGCCAAACAACAAAAGAGAATTAGTTCTTTTTGACACAGACATCTTCCTCTGGGCATCTCTGCAGCTTTGATCTACCCTGTTTGACAGAGAAAAAATGATGCTGCTGAGAGGTGCAGAAAAAATATCAAAAAATGCTTTTACAGGCCCAGTGAGAAGCTGCTTCACATGCAACTATTTCTGAATCTTGAAGACTTCAATTCAAATGCTGTCCTGGTCTCCATAGCCAGACCTGAGCAGGGGTCACACAGCAGAGCAGATATAATTAAAAATTCCACTAACCTCAAATGGTGTAGTTAGTGCATCTTCAGCAAGTTGGGAATCATTCACAGAGTGCAGCAGGGGAAATTAATGCAAAAGGAATGAAAATAAATTGCAGCTAACTGAAAGGTGAAAAGCCACTTATTGGGTAGGCCAGCATTTCCCAGCCTGTTAGCTTCCTATGTCCACTTTAATCCCTGCATACATTAAAGTTTTAGCCACTGAAGTAGCTTGCTGCAAAAAGCTAGTGCAAGGCGTGGCCAAACTGCGGCTCGGGAGCCGCATTTGGCTCTTGAATGAAAAAGTGGATCGCGGAAGAACATCAGCAAGTCAATTTAGTAGGTAAAAGTATATGGCTATATGCTTCACTGTGGCTCTTGAAGGTTTCACAATCAACTTGTGTGGCTCTTGAGTTTTATAAGTTTGGCCACTCATAAGCTAGAGCATTTATCATCTGTGTTGGGGCAGCACTTAGCATCTCTAAACAAGATCTGGGCCCCATTATGACAGGTGTGGTGTGGAGTGGGAGGTAGTTTCTCCTCTGATGAGCTCCAGGGCTAGATTAAGGCTCATAGCCCCTTCTCTCCCACTGCTGTAGCACCCTGACAAAGGGCCAGGCAGTACTTGGTCCCTGCTGGCATCAGGAGGGCCCATAGCCTGCAGACCAGACAGTCTTGGGGACAGGGCAGAGAAGACTAGTGCTCTGTGCCGGGGCCCAGCAGCATTGGAGGGGTCCAGGGCTTGCAGACTAACCAGTCATAAGAGTAGGGTTGTGCTTGGTGGTGCTGGGGGCAGGGCCTGCAGACTGGCCAGCCATGGGGGCAGGGTGGTTCTGGGGCCCAGCATACCAGTCTGCCCCATGTGTGAAGTGGCACAGGCTGGAAGCACTTGGATCAGACGCCAGACGTGCTCCAGGCCCAATTTATTTTCGCAGAGCAGCACCCAGAGGGGCCCTCCGTAGCCCAAGGCTACAGCCCTGAAAACCCCTTTGTTAATCCAGTCCTGATGAACTTGCTGGCTAAACAGCCATGACCAACAAAGAAAAATTATTATTCCCATTTTACACAATGGTGTTGAGGCCCACAGAGATGAAGGTCACAGAGGGAGCCAGGAACAGGCATCCTGATTTCTGCTACTGCTCTAACCACTAGATAACACTCCTTCCCCACAATCAGGAATCCAGGCCTCCTCCCTCTTGCTAGCTACTAGACTTCACTCCCCTCTAGAGGTGGGAATAGAACACAAGTGCCCTGGCATCCCCTGGCCCTACTCTAACCACTAGACCACCCTTCCTCCTACATGCTAGGATTCAGCAACTTTGCCTTCTTCTCTTTAAAAAAGACATTTGGCGACACTAGGACTAGCAGCTCCAATTACAGTCATTTAGTCCATATCCAAAGGTCCAAGATGCCACCCAGAAAGGGAAAGGATCCACTTTAGGGCTTGAAGAATTTCCAAACCAGGAACATGAGCTCTTCTGATGTTTCTTTCTGCCAGATACTTAAATCTTGTTCCAACAGCAAATGGTTGTTGATAGTAAACAGCTCAATTTAGAGCCAAGTTTAAGATACACTTGTTAGCTAACACGCATCTGCCCTCTTATGGTCATGAAGGCTCTTTACAAGGGAACTAGCAATGATGTCCATGAAAGTACTGTACTGTACAGAGAAGCAAGAAATTTCTACAAGGGTCTTTGGAAACAAATGTGTCTTTAACTCATCTCTTTTAAAATGAGCCTTGGATCAAACACACAGGATTTGTTCTTTAAATTTCTGAATCTGAAATTCCTTCAGCTGTGGGAATATAACAAAACATTCCCAATATATTCCCAAAATTTTGCAATGCTCAGGCTGAAATTAGTAGCATCTGAATTACAGTAGCGCCAAAAAACAGCCATACTGGGTCAGATCAGCAGTCCATATAGCTGTTTTCTGTCTCCCAACAGTGGCCAATCCCAGATGCTTCAGAGGGAATGAATAGAACAGGTAATTGCTGAAACAGCTAAGGAGTCTTATGGTACTTTTAAAGACTACCAAATTTATTTATCACGTGTAAATTCTCCATCTTCAAGTGTCTGATTAAGTAAGATTTTTCCCCACAAAAGCTCATGCAATAAATACATTGTTTAGTCTTGAAAAGTGCCACAGGACTCCTTGTTTGTTTTGCTGAGCTAGACTGACATGGCTCCCCCTTTGGATGAACTCATTGAGTGACCCATCCTCTATTGCCCATTCCAACTTCTGCAAACAGAGGCCAGGGACACTTCAGAGCATGTTTTTGCATCTGGGCTCATCCTGGCTAATAGCCATTGATGGACCTGTCCTCCATGAACTTACCTAGTTTGTTTTTGAACCCCGTTACAGCCTTGGCTTTCACAACATCCTCTGGCAAGAAGTTCTACAGATTAACTTGACCGTGCACTGTGTGAAGAAATACTTCCTTTTGATCATTTTAAACATGACACCTATTCATTTCATTTGGTGACCTCTAGTTCTCCTATTGTGAGGAGTAAATAACACTTCCTTATTTAATTTCTCTACATCACTGATGATTTTACAGTCCTTAATTCACCTAATTGTCTCTTTTCCAAATTGAAATGTCCCAATTTTATTAATCTCTCCTCAGATGGAAGCTGTTCCATATTCCTAATAATTTTTGTTACCCTTTTCTTTACCTTTTCCAATTCCAATATATCTTTTTGGGCATGGGGTGACCAGGTCTGTATACACTATTCAAATGTGGGCATCTCAGATGTTACCAGATACCAAAGCATGGAAAGGACAGGGAAGTACAAAAAGGAGGACATTGGAGGACACATGCATGTCTGGAGGGACCCCCTTCATGTCGAGGCCCCCTTCACCCACCCCAGCTACTGCCCCCCTAAATGCCTGCCCTCCACTCCAGCTGCTGCCCCCCAAATGCCTTCCCCACCACCTCAGCTACTGGCCCCCCAAATGCCTGCCCCACCACCCCAGCTACTGCCCCTCAAACACCTACCCCCCAGCTACTGCCCCCATCAGATCCCTTTTTCCCTATGTCCCTACTCCAAGCCTTCCTGACCCCCCACGCTCCAGGTCTCCATCTTCACTTCCCCCCCTTTAGCCTCCAACCCCCTCCACACCTGCCCAGCTGACCATCACCACCCCTTCTTCCCAGTCCACCCCACCCCAGTCCACCCCCGTGCCCTTTCCCCGGCTGCCTGTCTGTCCCCAACCCAACCCCCTTCCCAGACTTCCTTACCAGTGGGGCAGGGAAGGGGCCCACAGGGACTTACAGCCGCTCTGGCCTGGGAGGCTACAAATATGTTGCCGGCCAGCCAGCAAGATAGGGGGTCCATGCCGCTCGGGCCCAGTAGGGGCAGGGCCTCCCCACGCACCAGGAAAGGAGGGGTGGGGTGGCCGGGCTCACTCCTGCCCACAGCCCCCTGCTGATCCTAGGGGAACACACCTGTACACCACATTCTGGCATGCTTCTCTATTTTTAAGGAGCCCCAGAATGCTTCCCCCAGCATTCTGGGGTGTTCCGGCATGCTTTAACCCCTTTTAAAAAAAGATGGACAAAATCATCTATTTTTAGTCTTGATTGAAAAATAATATAAAAACAAGTTTTTAGAACAGGTGACCTTAAAACCAATGCACTAAAAAGGAGAAAACAAGTACAGAAGTATTTCAGAATGGTCAGACTTCTGCTACCTGACATTTTAATCACTGAGCATGCATTTGTTTGCAAAAGGTAGGCTGGCCAAAAACTTGTTTGTATATAACTTTTATCTCTTTCCTAATGATTCCCAACATTCCATTAGCTTTTCTGATGCTGCTGAGCATTGTGTGATTGCTTTCAGAGAATTAACCATAGCTGATCCAAGATCTCTTTCTTGAGTGGTAACAGCTAATTCAGACTACATAATTTTAGATATATAGTTGAGATTATGTTTTCCAGAGTGCATTATTTTGCTTTTATCAGCATGGAATTTCATCTGCCATTTTCTTGTCCAGTCACTGTAAGCGCCAGTTGAGATCAAGGCCCTATTGTTCCAATCCCTGCAGCCAGAGAGCTTATCATCTAATCAATGCTCCCAAACTTTGTCCATACAATGACACTCTTACACATATAGAGTTCCCACCTCCATTCCACTGAGATCCACCACAGAACCTCACTGCAAGTAGCAGTTTGCTAAAAGGAGGATTGTGACCCCTGATATAAATGAATGGCACAGAGCAAGAATCCTGAACAGGGGTAGAGAGGCTATTTTCCTCCTGTATTTGGCCCTGGTGCAACCATGCAGGAATTCTGTATCCAGTTTTGGTGTCCACAATTCAGGAAGGAGGTTGATGAATTGAGCAGCAGAGAACCATGAGTATCATTACAGGAGTGAAATGCATTCCTTACATCAACAGACTCCAGGAGTTCAATCTGTTTAACTTCTCAAAGAAGATATGCAGGGGTAACTTCTCCCAGACTATAAGTAACTAAAGAGGGAACAAAAATTTGACAACAGAGAGCTCTTCAGTCTAAAACAGATAATGGTCTAACAAGATCCAGAGGCTGGAAATTGACACTAGATAACTTCAAACTGGAATTAAAACAAAAAAAGAAGTCCCGTGACATTTTCTTTGTTGGTCTTTAAAAGTGCCACAGGACCCCTTTTTTGTTTTTCTGAAAAAGACTAACATAGCTACCCCTCTGGAACTGGAATTAAGGCACACAGCCAGGGTGATTAACTCCTAGAAGAACCTACCAAGGGTCATGGTAGAATCCCCATTACTGAAAATGTTGAAAACAAAACTGAATGCTTTTGTAAAAGATGGGCTCTTATACAACAACACCTATAGGGTCTGAAATAGGAATTAATCTGGGAAATCCTATGGCTGATAATACATAGGTGGTCAGACAAAATGATCATAATGACCTTTATGATCTGTGAAATGATCTGGAGAAGGTGATATTTCTGGAAAACAAAATGACTGGTAAATTCAGGCTGCAATCCGCTTGGTTCATCTCAGGGTTGCTCCAGCAGCTCCAGGGGAAGGATTTAGGATTAAAATTTGGATCCTTTGGTTCCTGCTCTTGTGGCCCGTTCTTCCTGTAGGCTCAAGATTTTTCTATTGGCCTAGACCCACCTCCAGCTACCTCAACTTCCCCCTTCTGTCCTAAGAACATTAGGCCAGCGGGTATTCTCGCATCCTGCATGTGCAGCAGCTTACAACAGAGAGTGATGTTTGGGGCAGTCAGGAGGTGAGCTGATGCACCACCTTCATCCATTTCAAGTGGAGGCTGTAATTAGTAACTTTAGCAGTATTTACCCTGGAGGGTTGTTTGGGCCTTATGTTACTGATACTCACAGATCCTTACGCAGACTGGAGAGGAACTGGTTAGATGGGAGGCCTGTTGGGACGCAGCCATTCTGAGAGGGCTAAGTGCTGATTTCCTAAGAGCGCTGTGCATTTCCTTCTCACACAAGACTGCTTATTAATAATAAATACCTGGCTGGTGAGTAGGATTTTCTCCCAGGCTCTCTATACGGTAGAAACTTTTTTCCCCTCATTTTACAAGGGAGAGGAAGCAAATGGCAGAACAACACAAAGTAAGTGGCCAACCCAGGACTAGAAAAATCAGGAAATCCACTCTGCGTTTCCCTGCTCTAACCTCTACCCCAAAGCTACTACTGAAGCAGGGGACAGGACCCAGGAGACCTGATGCCCTGTCTTCTGCACTAATCACTAGCCAACACTGCCTATCTGTAAGATACAACACAGGGATAGTAAAAGCTTTTCAAAAAAGAAAAATACCCACCAGCAATACCCACTCTTGTCCTTTTTAAGTGGAGGGGACTAAATGTTCTCAAAGGCCCATCTGCCTATCCAACCTCAGAGAAAATAAAGCAGCCCGGTGACACACCAGCACTGTAATCCCACTTAAGGTGGCTAAAAAAGGGCTTTCGCTCTGCCACATTCTCTAAATTTAACACAAACTTGTCAAGTGCAATCAAGTCAGTGCTGCAAGGTAATCTGTACTCAGCCCCATTAGCACTTGCACAATAGTGATTTGACAGAACAGATGTACAAAGGCACTAGAGGTTGTCTCCCCCCCCCCCCTTAGCTGAAAGGGAACAAGTGGGAACAGTGAGGGTGGAAATGTATAAGATACAGGTCAGAGCCTGCAGCAGAAATCTGGGCCTGAATGAATGTTACCTTGCACGGTTACTCATCCTACTGCGAAGTGAGTGAAAAGCACTCACAGCAAAATGAGAGCATTTCACAGCCACTTTATGCCAAAGAACAGAATCCAGACCTGTGTTACATTTGGCTTGCCACTTCCAGGTAGAAAGAATAGGTTTGAGGCTCTGGATTCCTGGGTCTTTCACTTGCTCTGCCACTGATCCTCACCTCTCTGTACTCCTCTTTAACAAAAGGAATAGGAATACAGCACCAGGTGCAATCTCATAAGCACTTTATTAATTGCATATAAGAAAGATGTTAAACATTCATAGCTTTATCTATCTACTTCAACTTTTTTTGCATGTGTATTCCTGGTAGAATATGTTCCTTGCTAACAGCTTACCAGCACTGTGTTTTACTTTGATGTGTTTTATATTCAGCTTATGAGGCTTTCAGCTACAGACTCACCCACGACACTAATTTTGTGGTTAAGCTTTCTGAGACATTAAGCAAGTGAGTCCTGAATGGCAGCAGCAATCCAAAATTGTGGGTGGGTGGAAAGAGCTTTTTAAATGTGTCATAAAGTCAGCCTCAAAAATGCCAAGGCAAATCCTACAGAGGACAGAATGCCTATGCACAAAGTAGGTCAGTGAAAGAAAGAAAAAAAACAACAAAACCCCACAACACACACAAAAAAACCTTTCCCTCCATGCTTATCACAAGAGACATGCTGCTCTTTTCTAAAGGGCAGTATATGTTTAAAGCTCCAATCAGAACAGATCCTCTGGAAAACAAGCAAAAAATATCCAGCTGGGTGGCTGCGCAGAGGGCATTTCAAGAAAGGACAGATGGGAAATTCCAGACCTTTAAAGCTCATCTCTGCTGATAAATATGTATTGAGCTAACCATGGCCCAGATTTTGATCTCTTGGTTACACCACTGCATTAACTCCACTGAAGTCACTATAGCGTATAACCGAGAGCAGAATTTGGCAGTGAGTTTAAGTAGGGCCAGGCTGTGTACCGTCTGAGATGTGAATAGTGTGCAGTGGAACTAAAGGGTTGCCTATCTGTAGCACTTCAGTGTAGACATGATCTATGCGAATGGGAGGGGTTCTCCTGTCAGCATAGATAATCCACACATCCCCTTTGCCTTGCATGTCTGAAAGACAGTCAGACTGTGTGAAACAGTACAGCTGAAATGGCAGACATGTTCAGAAGTACTTTCAGACACATGCTACATTAAATCTCCTCAAAGGGCTGTTAAAACAAGGGCATACCTAACAGAGTTAAAAAACCCCAACACTTTCCAGTTAGACAGTGTCCTTCAAACTGAAGAACCCAACACACTTCAGAAACATTAACTGAGCTGCACAAATATGCCACTCTCAGAGTTACCAGGGATGGACACAGAAAAACGTCTGCTTAAGATCATGCCAAATCAGCCCAAGAACATGGGAGTGCTGAGACCCTGTCTTCTATATCTCACTATATGAAGTAAATGATAGAATGGATGTGGGGGCAGGGAAGAATCTTTCCTCTGTATCCTGAAGCTAAACTGCATGATTTAGCGTCACATCAAATAACTGGATATGCTTTTTCTTCACTGAAGCAGGAAATGGGACTTCCAGACTCCTGAGCTTTATTTTTGGTTCTAGCACTGGCTTGCTGTATGATTTTGAGCAAGTCACTTTCATTCATTTTAATTTTGGTTTCCATATCTGCAAAACAGATCCAACATTCTGTTCCCCACAAAGGTTTGAAAAGGTGAAATAATGCTCCCAGAAGGGCGCTCAGATCCTGAAAGAGTCTATGGAACTTTGGATGTTGTGCCATAGGATGCAAGTTGCTTTGTTTTACTAAAGAGCACCACATATCCTAGGATAAGTGGGTGACAGCAAAAGCAAATTAAGGAAGCAAAAAGGTTATTCTTCAACATTTATTTATTTATTTATTTATTTTGTTCCCACCGCAGGGTGAAGAAACCTGAAAGTTACAAAGGTCCAAGTCACATTTCACAAGACTGATGGATATAAGAAAACAAGTTTAAAGATCATGCCCATTCTAAATACAAAGGAAAAAGAAATCAAATAATGAAAAATAGTGTAGCGTGATCTTTTGCAGATATATTTTTACAAACTGAAGACCAAAAGCTCCTTATTTTATGGCTAAATCTACTTAAGTTTTGTGTATAAAACCAGATATTTCAAAAATGTTTCCCCCTTGTTTTATATATTTTTTGCAATTCTGAAAAAAAAAGTTTACAAAAGCAAAATAAAAAAATCCAAAAGTTGTTTTTTTGCTTGTACATTATGAACAAACAGATTCAACTCTCCTGATCGCTTACATCTTACTAAGATAGGTTTATAACATCTCCCCATGTCCTAGCCACTACAAACAGGAGTAGGAAAAACAAAACAAAACAAAACAAAAAAAACCAAACAAACCCTAGAGTCTATTCTAATACACTGTGTGAGCAGGTATCAGCCACTAATGAGTTAAGCCCGCTCGCCGCGGATACGACGCGCCAGCTGGATGTCTTTTGGCATGATGGTGACTCTTTTGGCGTGGATTGCACACAAGTTGGTGTCTTCAAAGAGACCCACGAGATAAGCCTCACTGGCTTCCTACCAAGGAAAAAAACCACATCAGAAGTAACAGCTTGATTTGTTTTGCA
Organism: Podocnemis expansa; assembly: GCA_007922195.1. Classification (NCBI taxonomy): domain Eukaryota; kingdom Metazoa; phylum Chordata; order Testudines; family Podocnemididae; genus Podocnemis; species Podocnemis expansa. Next base: position 538,953 of record ML681972.1, read on the forward strand.
GTTGCAACAGTCTCTCAACGAGGCCTCAGAATTCAGGGCCAGATTTTCCAAGAGATCTCAAGGTCAGATTTTTCCAGCTGCCCTGCACCCACCATGGTAATTTGGCTGTTTATTTTGATGTCTAATGAGAACCAAGGACTCTTGAAAACTGGCCCTACATGCTTAGCACCTATCTATTTGAGTGCATCCACAAAGGCTTCCCAAGTGTCAGTTAAACCCCATCTGACAGATGAAGAAACCAATTCAGAGATCCCAAGATGGCACCCCACCTGTCTACACTAGCGAGGAGCACAGTCAAACATAGCAACCGTTTCTACTGCTATTTACACAAGTCAACACCCATGTCCTAGTGGCATTAAGACAAGGATGCTTTCCCCTGCCACGAGCAAGTGGATTAAGAGCAGTTGTGGTAAGCATGTTACAGAAATGTAACACCTTTCATCCCCGTGGACCTGTTAAGTGTTTTAGGGACAGAGATGCTGGGCTCTCCACAAGCCACAGATGTCAGCATCACTCATCTGCCTCACCAGACACATCACTGAGATGCAGTTACCCTGTAGGGCAAGAATAGTAACCTGTGGACATTAATGAAGAATTGAGATTGTACATTCTGATACGCCCCCTTAATTGCCACAAGTCAGCACTGAGCAGGTCACGCTCTAGAGAAGCACATGCCTCCGTCTCTAGTTTCTACAGATTTGATGACTATAAAGACACTTCCCGACTATCTGGGGGTGAGCGAAGCAAGTCTCCATCTGTCCACCTGGCAGGGAAGAGGGATAAGGCTGCATACCTGCAGGGCTCCAATGGCCGCACTCTGGAATCGCAGATCTGTCTTGAAGTCCTGAGCAATTTCACGGACCAGACGCTGGAACGGGAGCTTGCGAATCAGCAGCTCAGTGGATTTCTGGTACCGCCGGATCTCTCGAAGAGCCACAGTGCCAGGCCTGGAAGATATTTCAAAGACACAGCCTGTATGGCCCAGAATTGCCTACCTACAGAAAGTGCAGGCCAACCATGCTCACACATCAGTGGTGCCATGGAAAGGAGCAGAGAGAGAACTCTCTTCTCCTCTACAAGTGTCTTAGCTCTCCCTCCCCCCGCAACAGACACCCTCCCATTGCTTAGTTTGAACCGTCTCTTGAGACAAAGAGAACTTCATGATTGTTAAACTGCCCTATTTCACTAGTGTTAATTTCACAAACTTTTCTGTAAAAGCATAAAACACAGTATTTAAAAAGGGGATCAGCAAACCTGACAGACTCTAAATTAGGCCACCGGTACATCTAAGGTTCCCCCCTCCCCACCCCTTTTTGAAGTGATCTTGTGGTACTCTAGCAGCACCTCCCAAACAAGGCCAGGTACAGTGATGAAATCTCAAACTTTTGGCAGGAACCCTATTAAACATGGAATAGTGAGCTGGCTGCAAGCACATCTATATGCATATGGTTGTTTCTTACTCTTCTGTTTGAATAAACCAGCAAAGAGGATAATATTTAAAAAAAAACAACTATTCACTACAAATCATTATTTATTATTTGTAATCACAGTAGCCACTTGGCGTCCTGATCTCAATTGAGGAGAGACAGACTGTTCACTGAGGAGATTACACCCTAAGGAAATAAGATGAGCAAAAGATGAGACAGGAAACTGAGGCACAATGAAAGGAAGCAACTTCCCCAAAGTCACACCAGGTGAGTGACATGGCTGGCAAAAAGAATTCCATATCAGGTACCTTAATCCTTATCTATTAGCTCATACTCCCTCACACAGAGTGCATAGGAATTAAGGCTATGACATATATCACACTTTATTTTTTCTTACACTAGCAAGCCTCAACACCCCTCAGGCACACCAGCTGAGAAAGCAGACTCGAAGTACCTGTAACGATGGGGTTTCTTCACTCCCCCAGTGGAGGGCGCACTTTTCCTGGCTGCTTTGGTGGCCAACTGCTTACGGGGGGCTTTCCCACCAGTGGATTTACGAGCAGTCTGCTTGGTACGGGCCATCCTGGATGGTCTTTAAGTATGGAAGAAATCTATCAAAAAAAGGGGGAGGTAGAAGAAATTAGTTTAACCTTTTCAATAACACCGAGGCTCACATTATGCGTGGGGCATGGACACACAAGATGGCACAGTACTTCGGTGGCATGGAAAGATTGCTCAGTGGTTACACTGCTGACCCAAGACTTAGGGGACGCAGGTGCATGTCACTCCCTGTGTGACTTACAAGTTGCTAAACCAATGTGGTCTCCACTGGTAAAGTGAGGCTAATCACACAGCCCAGCTTCCCCAGCATGTTCAGAGGAGAAAAACATTGACGACTGTGAGATGCTCAAATATTACAGTAATGGAGCCCTAGATGTCAGAATATAAACGTTTAGGAAACACTTCTGGCACTATAATTGCTCAGATTAAATATGTTTTGTCGCTGCTGCAATGCGAAGGAACCATTTCAGTCAGTAACATGATTTGCCCAGCATGGAAGGTGAAGAGAAAGGTTGTCAACAGACCTGGAGGAGGATGTGGCCTAATGCCTAGGACAAGGAGGCAGGACTCCTGGGCTCTGTTCCCACGTTTGGGATGGCAGCGGGATCTAGTGCTTAGAGCAGGATTCGGTTACAAATTGAGAACCACTGGATTAAAGTAAGAGGGAACTTTAACCAGGATCCCCGCTTTACTCCTATTACCCACTTAAAGTGAGGTTTTTAAAAAAAAACTACATTTCCCAGAAGCCTTTGCGGCAAGGCTAGAACTGATTGGCTAACAAGGGCCAGGTGACCTTCCCTAGCCGAGGAGGGCTGTCTCCCGATGGGCCAGCACCGCCAGCCAATCGGCTGATAACCTGACAAGAGAGGGGGTAGAGCCGCGAGGCCTCCTCGGTGATTGACGCGGCTCATGACCAATCGACCTCAGGGCTGTCTCACGCACTTCCAGCCAATCAGCGCGACCACCGTGCATTCGCATCGCCCGACCAACGAGCTGCAGGATACAGACGGAAGGCGGGACTTACTTGGTGGAAGGGTCTCCTCAGATGATCTCGGTTTCTACTCCCCCCCACCCATTTTCGAACGAGGGAGGGGAGCTCCGGCTACCGGGCGGGTGTCTCGCGCCGCCTTGTTACCTGTGTGTCCGGCTCGCGCCCCGCGCTGCAGCGACCGTTGGAGCCGTTTGGAGTCCCGCGCCGGCGCTCGCGCTGCTCTCGTTCCCTTCCCGCCTTTCCCGCCAGCCCCAGCAGAAAATGGCGGGCTCCCCGGCCGGGCTATTTAACCATCATGCAATGGGGCAGAGGGGAGGGGAGGGAAGGTCAGCTGAGGTGAACCGGGCTGTGTGGGCGCCATCTTGTGAGCGCCAGCCAGGCTGCCCCTAGCTCCCCTCCTCCACCCGGTCACACGGCCCATGAGCTGCAAAGGGCCCGGGGCCTTCATTTTACCACAGCCACTGGTGCATGTTACGTCCCTTGTCTCAGTAAGATCTTCCTCGAGTGAGGCCCCTTGGTCTGTCTTACACCAACCTCAGATATACCGCGCTAACTGCATATACACCTCACGCCAACCTCACTCACATACAGCACGTTAAACCCCTGCTTCCATCACACCAACCTCATCTACATGTACCACACAAACCCCCTGCTTGCGTCTTGCCAACCTCACATATAACACACTAAATGCCATGTATGTCTCACGCCAACCTCATCTACGTGTACCACGCGAATCCCCCTGCATGTGTCTTGCCAACCTTGCCTACATATAACCCACTAAATGCTGTGCATGCCTCATGCCAATCTCATCTACATATACCATGCGGACTGTATATATGCCTCACGCCAACCTCACCTACATATAACATGCTAAATCCCTACTCGCATCACACCCCAACCTCACCTACATGTAACATGCTAAATGCCATGCATGCCTCACACCAACTTCATCTATGTATACCATGCTAACTGCATATATGCCTCATGCCCTCTCACCTATGTATAACATACTAAGTGCTGTGCATGTCTCACGCCAACCTCATCTACATATATCACACAAATCCCCCTACATGTCTTGCCAACCTCGCTTACTTTTAACCCACTAAATGCTGTGCCTGCCTCATGCCAACCTTGCCTATATATTACTAAATGCCATGCATGCCTCATGGCAACCTTTCCTACATAAAACATGCTATACGCCATGCATGCCTCACACCAACCTGGTCTACGTATACCACACTAGCACCCCTGCATGTGTCATGCCAACTTTGCTTACATGTAACATGCTAAATGCCATGCATGCATCACTCCAACCTTGCCTACATATACCACACTAAACCCCCTGCATGCATCATGCTAACCTCGCCTGTATAACATGTTAAACACCATGCATGTGTTACACCAACATATAACATCCTAAACCACCTGCATGCGCCATGCCAACTTCACATACATGTAACATGGTAACCCCTCCTGCATGTGTCATGTAACCTTTGCCTTCATATAACATGCTAAGCGCCCCCTGCATGTCATGCCAACTGTGCCTACATGTAACATGCTAAATCAATGAGACAAGTCACAGTGCCCCCCCCATGCATCACACTAAAAGTTGCCTATACGAAACTTCATTTATGTGCAGCACTCTAAACATCTGTGTGTGTCTCACCAAGTGCCCCCAGCATTTATTGTGCCGGTCTGGCCTACATGTAACATCCTAAAACCTGGCACACATCTTACGAAGTCCCCCTCCTTGTGTGCTGTGCTAAAACTTGCCTATGTGTAACATGTCAAACCTCTAGCATGCATCTTGCCAACATGTAATATGCTAAACCCTGGCACAGCTCACACCAAGCATCACCAATCTGGCCTATGTGCAACATTAGCTACTATTTGCTTTCATGAAGCTGTACATAAAGTGTTACCAGGACTGGAGCCCTGGAAACACAACCATAGGAATATTGGGCTGGAAGAGATCTCAGAAAGTCATCTATCTAGTTAACCTCTGGCCCTGAAGTAGGATGAATTATAACTAGACTATATCTGACAAGCATTTGTCCAACCTGTTCCTAAAAACCTCCAATGCTGGGATTCCACAGCTTCCCTAAGTAACCTATTGTAGTGCTAAACAACCCTTAATTAGAAAGCTTTTACTTATAGTCTGTGTGAATCTTCCTGGCTACAAATCAAGCCAATTACTGCTTGTCCTACCCTCACTGGCTATGAAGAACAATTGACCCCCTTCAAAAACTGTTAACTGTAGATGGCATGGAAAATAAATACGACTTTTAGGGCAGGGATATCTCTTATTACATGTATATGAACTGCCCACATAATGGGACCTTGTTCTTGACCAGCCCATCCAACTGGGCCTCTCCTTGCAGTTGAAGTTGGATAACAGAGCCCAGCCTACACAGTGAAGTGTGCAGCCCTCTTGTAATAGTTTCCAGGGCCAGCAGATAACAGGTCAGAGAGGCTGCCTGATCCAGTTTGCTGAAAACTAGATTAAGGCCCACTGTTACTAGACAACTCAAAACTCACACTGACACCTCATTCTTCAAAAGATATGAGTCCTAAGTACACAGTTCACCTCTCAATGAGTGTTCCTACAGCAGCTTAGCAGGGTCAGGCATGTGATCCTGACTGGGCTTCCCAGGGCACCACCACAACAGAAATAAATGATGAATTCCTAGCTTTGTCTTGCAAGCATATTCATAGACCTAACAGTAAAAAAATCATTTAAACTGTCTGCATACATCATTGTGAGCACTAGAGGGCACAATTGTATCTCTTCACCCTCACCACACAGAATTGCTAACAACTGTCTAAATGTATACATTTTAGCACCAAGTATAACTTAATCAAGTTTTAATAGACTATGTGTGTATCTTTCTAGCCACTTCTACTCATAGCTCTTAGAGCACTTTACAGACAATGAAATTAGCTGCTTCTAGCAAGGTAGCTAATACAGATAAAGGACAGGAAATAGAAGTGCTGTCACAATGCAAGTCTGGAATAACTAGACATGAACCCAAGTTTCAGAGGGGTAGTGTGTCAGTCTAGTTCAGCAAAACAAGGGAATCTTATGGCATTTTCAAAGACTAAAAAATTAATTTACATATGAACTTTTGTGGGAGGAAAAATCCCAGTTTGTCAGATGCTTGACAAAACAAATCCAGGCATCCTGCCTGTTTTAGGCCTGAACCACAAGACCACCTTAAGATCTCCATTTAAGGTGAGAATGGATATTGTCACTAGATATGAATCATTACCATTCCCACCATGAGTTTTCTTAAGCAATTTTCATGAGTGTGCATGCTGTAATAAGAGAACCCATTTACCATACACTGGAAAGTTGGGAAAAGGGAACTAATCCCTAAGCACTACTGAGGTGATCATGAGTTCCTTGGCACCACATTTAAATCAGGTCAGTTGTGGGAGAATGAAAGCCAGCTTGTTGGAGCAAAGGGTAAAATTCTTACCACAAATGCACATTCAGGGAGGTCAGAAGGTGGCATCAGGTTGTCACAGCAATGGAAAACTGGAGCTTTAAATAAGTCTCACTCTGTCCAGCAGGGACCTTTTACTGGCCTAGCCTCAACACTGAGGGCTTGCTTCTTTCTTGGTTCCTTATCAATTGTTTCTTAATGGGTACAAGTTACATAGGTAAGCTGGATCAAGTCAATTAGTTTTGCCTATAAATAAAGGTTTGTGCTAGTATTCAAGAAAATGAGACCAAGAACACATCAGCATAAGCTAGGCCTTGTGTATAGAGATGAAGTACTTCAAGCCCCTTTTAGAGTCATCTCTGCTATTTCATTTTGTCACACTCCATTCTCCCCCCCACCCCCTCCATCCTGACTTGTAGCATGTTGTACTACTGTAACCTAAAGGGGAGGAGCAGGGCAGTTACCATACAGAGTTGACTTGCAAATACTATCTTCCTTTGTTTCAAGGTTTGGGGATCAAAGTCAATGAGACAAAACCCTGGAGATGTGTCAAGAGGGAAACTGATATCACCTGAGGCAGCCAGAACCCTGCTTTAAGTATTATTCCACAGAGCCTCAGCACTGTAGTTGCAAAGAAATCTGGCAAGATGAGAGGCTGCATCATGCTTGCCGGAATGGAAAGTGTAGCTAGAGGGAGCTTGATATGTCTTGATCTAAGGCCCAGAATGCAGTGAAGCATTAGCTCACACTGCTTTTTCAGAGTACTGACATATAATTTACACCCCGTATTGCAAGGAAGGAGATTCTGCTATTGCTGCATGTGTTTGATCACACAGTGAGCATAAGAAAGCCACTTACACAATGAGTTTATGATTTTCATTGTTTTTATTTGAAACACACCTTTCTGAAGTTCAACAAGTTAATCATACAACAAAATTAACCCCCCCCCCAAAGAGTTATCACATGGGGTGATGGGGGGGAGGGAAGAGTGCAATATCATGATTTGATATACCAAGATTTAGAAGGTTACATTTTGAGCCAGCTCAAATACTTATTTGGGATATCTCAGTGCAATTTGTCAGGATAGCATCAAGGATCTGCAGAAGAGGGAAAACTATTTTGACAGCAGTTTCAGAAAATCCTGGGAGTTTAAGACTCAGAATTTTTATTAACAGAGTCAGTTATTAAAACAGTTTATGTAATTTCTGTCCCAGTCTCACGTATACCCAACAATAAGCAGCTAATTTCACACTGATGGCCACCAGCTTTCAGTACTGAACAGGACTCTTCAGACACTATAGCCATATGGATGGATAAGATAACCAGGTGACCCTCTTACTTCACAGCCTTCATCCCAGAAATCCTGACAAAGAGCCTGATATTGATATATAAGCACTAAGATTTCTCTTGATGGTTGAACAGTGAAACTAATTCAAGAATTACAGAAAGTTAGAGGCACCTTAAAGGCACAACGATAAGAGCATGAGAGGGGGGCCATTCCAATTCTAGACAGACTTTGCATTACAGATATAAAGCATGCTAAAGCACAGAGCTTGATTCACATCTGCCTTTGTCCAAACTGGCATCCTACGCAAAAGGTCTGGGAATGGCCACACGTCTGGGGACATTTCAGCAATTCCCGTCATCAAGCGCTCGGCCAAGTTGAACGAAGCAAATTCACATCAGACTAGAGAAAGAGAAGGAATGTATAGTTAACAGTCCTGTAAAATACAGTACTGGGGACAAGGTAGTTTGAAGAGGAAGATGGAGAACTTTATGTGCAGAATTCAATGCTGGCGCTGCTTCTGATAGCTGTGGACTGAACTCAAGGCTCAAATATAAAAAGATCCTTCCCAGTCTAACATACCAGAAGTAGCCACTACCACTCTTAACTCTGCATGCTGAAATGTGGCACGAGTACAATGTTGCCTTCTAGTATTTATATAAAAAAGGACCTTGTATAGTCCCAAGATAACACAATGGCCAACACAGAGAGGACAAACAGATCTAGTTAAGGAACTACCCTCAAGATCCAGCAACTGATAGGGAGGTCACATTTTGGGACCCAACAGAGCTGGATTCTAGGCTTCATTCTGCAGGCTGCATGCATGAGTTACCTAGCAGGCAAATCAAGTCTGTTTTCAACACCATGTACCTTTTCCCTGCTTGATGTCATGTAGCCATCCAGTGCCCCCCCTCCCCCCTTCACAATATGCAGAAGTTAGTATTTCCCTACCTGTCAAGGCCACCCTCTCACCACCTTGGCCCTTTTACCATACAGAGTTGTTCCCCCCCCCCCAAAGAAAAACAAAGAACTGTTAGAAAAACTAGTTTAAACCAGTAAACAAGCAGTATGCGTATATAAGCGATTGCCATGTTACTTCCATTTTTAAGCTCAAACTGTCTTCTCCAGTGCTCAGTATCCCTGGTACAAACACACCAAAGAGGTTTATTTACGTATTGCCCGATCCTTCTTTGAGGGAGCTTTCCAACTTTACAATATGGCACAGCAGAGCACCATGTGATTCACAGCACCTCAGCACACTGAAAGCACTCTCCTTTTGCCAAGTTAACTGCATGAAGAGTGTGACTTGTCTCCCATGAATGCTCTGCCTTGTTTTGCTAGCAGCCAGTATAGTCTGAGTGGGAACTTCAGATTTGCAGCATTATAGAATTGCCAGAACCTTCTAATTTGACAGATTCCAAATGTTTCCTGGTCCATGCATATAGGCCCATTTGGAATGCAGCCACCTCTGGGGCAGGGTCATCAGCAGGGTTGGGGGGTGCAGCCCACCCACCCATCACCACCCAGCCCCACACTGGGGGGGGGGGGGTAAAGCAGCCACCTGGCCGAGTGGGCAGGCTCCACTCTCCTGCCCTGCCTGTGGGAGGGCCTGCCCCACCCCCAGGGTGGAACAGCCAGTGCAGGAGATGGGCATAAGTGGAGCCTAACTCCTGAGCTAGCCTGCTCCACCCCTGGGCCAGCTGTGCCCCATCATGGGGGCAGGGTAAGCCAGCCAAAAGTGGAGGCCAGGTTCTGTACTCCCAGCACATAGCCAAAGGCAGGCTCCCACCCATGCTGCCTCCCACTCCCTCCCTGCTGCCTTCAGTATGGAGCTGAAGGCAACACGGGGGGCGGGGGGGGGGGGGCAGGAGCATGGACCTTGGCCTCTGCTTTTGGCCCACTCACCCCACCCCCAGGATGGAGAACAGCCAGCCAGGGGATGGGGCAGCAGTTAGGCCCCATGCTGCCCTGCTCACAGGAGGACAGCAGGGGACCCACTGAACCACAGAGCAATTGCCCCTTTCACTGCTTCCCCTTGCCCCCACCAGTGCTGCCCTGCTCTCGGGTGAAGCACTACAGCCGCTCCAGTGGACAGCATAACAGCTCTTGCAGAGAAAAAGTTTGGATGAACCATAATATGGCAAGTTCTTGCTCTTTCACATGTCCCATCATATTTGGGATATACCATGCGGAAAGGAAATAGGACCTTGGTTAAAGGTTTCCTCCTAGAAAGCCACATGCAACAAGCTTCCATTTATTCAAGGAAGAAAAGCTGAGACAGCCAGATCTATGGCAAATAATTCCATCCCAGAAGGGCAAGGGCAAACCTGTTCATCACAGCCTTACCTCTGCTACGTACTGAGCCATGGATGCATTCTGTTGTTCCTATCCCAAGGCCAATGCCTCTTCAATGGCTGCCATGATCTTGGAAAGCTTGCTGCCATTATCCACAAAGCCATCTCCATTCTGCCAGAGAGAAATGAGTTAGCAAGGGTGCTAAACCCACCCATCCTCCCTCCCACACCCATAAGCACTCAGAAGTCATAGCATGAGAAGGCTTCTTTAATTTTCCAGGGTGACAAAGAGCCACTCGTTGTGTCCCAAGTCCTGCTCCCTGGGAATTCCTCTATTTAATGGCATGTCTCACTAAGATGCCTTCTACTCCACAACTTGTATCACTGCCAAGAAACTGTTAGAAGCCAGCGCCACTAGGACTACAGGGACTCATGCACTGTTCGAAAAGCAGCCTCAGGAAAACCATATGGCTACTCCTTTACCAGAGCAGTGAGCACACAAGGCTTGTTCTGTTGCTGGACCTTACTGGCTCACAATGGTATCACAGAAAACTATTAGTGGTGTTTTTTTTTTTTTCTCCCCTTTCCAAGCAAACAAAAGAGGATGACATTTGCAACCCTTCCTCCTCCACCAAGAGCCATGGGCAAACATGACCACTTCTAGAAGGTGTCACATACAAGACAGTGGCACTTCAGCAGGCTGTTGGGCAGTTCTGTGCCCTCAAGGACTTGCCAACTCAAACAGTTCTGCCACCTCAAGTCACATCAGAGAGACACCTGACATCGGAAATACTTTCAATGGAGAACTTACTGCTCCGATCCACCCTGGACCTGCACGACCAGCAGCTGCAAGGGCCAGCTCGCACCATCTCTTTATGAAAGAGTCTTCCTATCTCCTGCACATCACCCATCTTGGTAAATCTCAGCTGGGCACTTCCCTTATAAAGTGGATTGCAGGATGGGGGAGGGGGAAGAAACCACTCACCATTTTTGAATGCACTAGTTTGCCTGCAACTGTCACTTCAAACCATCCTGTGACTTGAGGGGTCCCTTCACCACTCTATGCAGAGAAGAGGAGAGAGTCACCTTGGGAATGAAGAGCCCCAAGGGGTCTGGGCTATTTTAAGCAGCAAGCTCTCTCCTTCACATTAGTTCCTGCTGCAGATTCCTAGTGCTCCTATTGAATTATCTATAGTCCTCACCACAGAGGCAAGTAAATATGCAAACAGCTGTTCTGAGCTCAATGTAGGAAGGATATGATGCGATTCTCCAGCCTGGGGGGTCATACAGTAGGTCAGACTAGTCAGGGGTCTCAAACTCAAATCACCCCAAGGGCTGCATGAGGACTAGTAGAGGGCTGCATGAGGCTTAGTATGGTAGCCCGAGGGCTGCACCACTGAAACCTTTCCATACAATGACATTGCAAATATCTAACAATCATGTCATTGCGGGACGCAGGAAATAGCTTTAGGGGCTGCATGTGGCCCACGTGTTTGAGACCCCTGGACTAGATGGTTATAATGGCCCCTTCTGGCCTCAATCTATTAAGTTCATTTGTACTATAGAAGCCAGGGCCCCACTGCACCACGTGCTGTACAAATATATCAAATAGTTCCTATCCCAAGAGGTTTATGATCTAGAATAAGAGTTACAGATTGATAAGCACAGAGAAACCATGATATGATGCTAAGTCGTCTAAACATTTTCAGTCCCGCAGACAAACTCCACCTTAATGCCACCTACTGCATTCCTTGATCAATACTTCCTTTACCTCTGCCATATGGTACATACATTATAAAACCACCACCTGCTGCTCAGGGTCAAGTCAAAGCTTCCCCCCTGGTTATGTTTGTCCATTACAGAGATTTAATAGCTCCCTCTGAAGCATGTGACACTGGTCACTTCCAGAGATGAGATCCTGGACTAGATGAACCATGGATCTGACAACTGTGTTCCAGATGGTACACAACATACTTTAAGTCTGACGGGTCCCACCAGATGAGGAGAGACTTATTGAGAGCCTCATTTTGCAGTGATTCCCAATCAAGGCAACAGGAGTTTTGGGAATATAGAATTGGACCCACAGAGGTCATATCTATTCTTTGGCCATGCACATTCATGGACTTGCAGATACAGCAGTTGAGTGCAATGGACAGACTGGACAGTCCCAGGATACTTACTATCTCCAGCTTGCCTGGGAACTGTTTTTCAAGTTCCTTCTTGAGCTGTAGATACTAGAAAGTGGGGAGAGAAAGCAAGGCAGAGCCCAGAGTGAACACTTCACAGATCTTGGTCAGAACTTGCCCCAGCTGAATCTACAGAGATCTTGGCTCTGTTACTTCACACGCCTACATTCCTATTCCTATTGTCATCACTATTACCTCCTAGCAAAAGCAGCCTGCAACAATGCCAGCTAAAAATGCCAGAAAGTGAGCCAAGCATCCCAGTCCACTGGGCATAGGAGCCCTCTCAAGCCCAATCAACTGCTTCCCTTCACACCAGTTTGACACCCCCCCCCCCAAAAAAAAACCAAAAACCCAATGCAACACCATGCATTTGGTTCAGACAGTCCCACAGGTAGCCAATCAGACCCAAAGGAGAGGAAGAACCCAGTAGTAGTAATGTGTGGCAAAATGTTGTGGACGCTCAAGAAACAGATCCAGCGACTTGTTACAGCCCAACTTCTTCAAAGGAGAACTTCCTTCTTCTCACAGACGGCTAGTGATTTAGTCCAAATGCTGGGAGCAGGAAGGGGGTCCTAGGGCACCTACAGTTCACCCACCACCACAGTTCTAAGTGGAATTGAAAAAACCCAGGGGGCAGCTTGCTTACCTTGGGTTTGTAGCCTCAGGCCCCACTGCAGGGAGACAAAGAAGAGTTATTTTAGATACCAATCAAAGAAGGGACAGAGGCTGAAATTAAAAACAGGAGCTTAGCACCTAGCTTCCTTGAAAACCCTACCTGGACCCCTGTCATTTAGTAACTCAAGTTTTTTCTCCATATGAGCCCATTTCCTAAGGCCCCTCTACAGTTCAGCAACTGAAACTGTAAGGACTCATGCCAACAGCAGGGAAGCTAACAGTTTGAACCTGGGACTTACAGCACTGAACACTGTACAAGACAAAGAGGAACAACATTCAATTGCAATATACACATCACCACCTCACTCTTTTATAGTGGTTTTCACCAGTTGCCCTCAAAGTGCTTTACCAAGGAACATCAGTAGCTCCACTGTAAACAAGGGGAAAGAACTTGTCCAAAATCAAAGCAAATTGGTGGCAGAGCTGGGAATCCAGAATCCCTATCCAGTGCACGCTACCTCCAATAGGCTGTTGTCCACTCAGTGGCACAAGAGTGCTAGATGGCAGCCTTCATAAGGGTCTCACTGCATTTTGAGCATCCCTGTTTGCTTATAGAAATGGTGAACTTACAAATAACTGGGAAGGGAAAGACCTATTAGAGAGATGCTGAGTTTTGCTATTTGCTTTGCTTAGAAAGGAAGAAGTTTGTCCTTGACATGGGGCTACTTTCAGTACATTTAAAATTGCAATCAACCAACAGTCAACTACAGACTTTATCTGCGGACACTAATTGAGGCTATTTGGAATAGGTTACATATGCACTTAGCAGTGGCAAACTGCCCTCCACTGCACAAATGCATCTCATATAGTGTAAAGGGAGAAAGCAGCTGCTGAGAAAGAGCTTCTACAGACAGAAGTCCTACCATAGCTTGCTGTTATCTATTTTAGATGTACAGGCAGCAGAGGAGGGCACTGCCAACTTCCAGAAGTCATTCTAGTAAGCATGGGAATGTAGAGTAGGAGGGGGTGTTTTTCCATCAGGAATAGAAACCTCTTTGATACTGAATGCTGTTCTGTAGCTCAGAGCTGGCCAAATCCTAGGGTCACAGCAACTAACTGTGGCAAATCAGACCTTTTTATTTGCAAAGGAGAAGGGACTCCTCCCCCCTTTAAAAAAAAAAAACCTATCACAGCTTCAGTAGTCACCATTTCTCACTGCTGCCTCACAGAGGGAGGAACTCCTCCACTCCCATAAGAATTAGCACTGCTCTGGAAATACCTAGGCTACCCAGATTCACCATTAACACAACAACGCACGTTCTTGAAGACACAGATGATGCTATAAGAGGTGCATTAGAAAGTTTAAGTCAATGAAACAAAACAAAGTGGTTAAAGTGGCTCAAACCAGAGCAGCAGGAGGCATCAGGGCTCAGGAGCAGTGCTGGGGAGGGCAGACCTATAATTGCATAGCAGGCTGTGGGGTACTAGAGTTGTGATCAACACAGAGGCAATGTGCCAGAGTTGCATGAAGCAGAGGATTTGCTTAGGAAAGGGGAGCAAAAGGTCAGGATTAAGGTACCTGGCATAAAGATAGGTAGATAGTTTATTCTAGGCTGACATCTATATCCAGCTCTGACTAATTGAACATAGGCAGAGGTGACATGACAGTAGCACCCATTTACAGCAGGAGTACCAAATATAAACAAGGGCTCACTCACCTGACAGAACACAGGTGGCATTAGTCCACCTGTCACTGAGCCAGCATATGCTAGGCTGTAAACAGGGTTATACCACAGGACAGGAGGAATTTAATCCCCTAGCACCTGTGTTTCTTAGGGAGCACCAATTCAAGCCCCAGAGAGCCATGGCATCAGCCCATTTACCAGCTAATCTAGTTCGCTGTTCACCCAGGGGTGCGAAACAGGTCCCCTGCCAGACCAGTCCTAGGTTATTCCCCAGTTTGCCCTGTAGCATTCTGTGCAGTTTAATATTAAAAACACAAGAACTTAAGCAAAGACCCTGAAATCAACAGGGAAACACTCACCAACTTCAGTGAGCTTTGGACCAGGAACACAAAGCAGCCAGGGCAGAAGAGGAGTGAGTTATTAGGAGTTCATAGATGGGCTCAGCTAATGCTGTTAGATCAGCATGCCTCCCTGCCCTGTGGGGTAAACTCCAATACTCCACCCCAGGTTAAAAGAGAATTAACAGAATGGGTGTATCTGAAGAACTACATGCAAAATGACACCTCACTCTATTAAAGCACACACTAGGAGAACAGGGTGGTAGAGATAACCACCATTATGGAACCAGCTTTTGTTGGCTGAAGACAAATTTTCAAGACAGAAACTGGCCTCCCAAACCCTGGAATGGAGCAGAGCCTAAACGTTTTATGCTGTTTTCACCCACGTTATCCCAGGGACTAGGCAAATTGTTGTTCTGCATCATTCTCCATTTGGGCCATGCCACTCTTGCACAGTTAATTTTGCTTCTACCATGCCTGTTTGGAAGCCATCTAACATCAACGAGCCATGGGCTCTGTTAGTAGCTGAGCAACTAAGGAGGCCCTTCACCGAGTTGAAATTCAGCAGGAGAACAAAGAAGGGTTCTTACAGGCGTCTCTCCTTGCTGGCTATGTTCCTACCATGCTGTCGTCACAGCTAAATAACAGACAGCCGTACAAGGAAGCAGAACAGCAGCCTCCTTGTTCCTCCATGGACAGAGGAGCTCAGCTCGCTCCTACAGCGCCAGGTGCTCCAGACTCTAATGCAACAACACCGACAGCTGCTCCCCACCCCAGCTTACCAATAAACCACCTTGACTTTGAGACCCATGGCAGCGGCTTCTGCACGCGCCCAGGACAGCAGCGAGCCGCTCCAGGAACGCTGAAACCTCAGACGTTCTGCTTTAGAACGCCACTGCAATACCCAGCAGGGGTTTTTTTAACCCAACGTTCCGAAGAGCCCACTGGCAGCAACGGGGGGGAGGGGACTCTATAAGCATCTTGGGTCTTTCCTCCCCATTAAATCTAGACCCCTTAGCTGCTCCCTTTTCCTGCAGATATTTGCTTAGTTATAACAATGTTTTTTTTTCCGTCGGAAACGTACGGAATTGGTTGCACGGGTCTGGCAATGACACGGAAGAATCCCCTTTCTCCTTTGCTGCGTGGTTTCGCCCTAGACGGCTCTTGTCACTTGATGCTGCTGACCAATGTAATGAACAAAGCGGAGGCAGAGTGAGACAATGCATTGGTGTTTCCAGAACAGTCATTTTTAATAACACACAAATTAGTTTAGGAAAGAAATTTTCCCCTTCTTGCATCGATAGGTGGGGCTTTCTAATAAATGAATAAACGAGATCCAAGAGATAACGAAAACCTTGCGTGGTGAAGTCTCTATACAATCCAGAGAAGAGGACATTTCTTTGCAAGGGAGAAAAGCTTCCAGGGACCTACAGATCCTTAAATTCCTAGTTTCTGGTTTAAGCTCATTAATAAAGCAAATAAATCCACGCCCAAAGCAGCTTCTCCCCCACGGCTTGGGCCTGACGGCTGACTGGTAGCTTTGTTACCTCAGTCACCCGTGCAAAAGCAGAATTACTGGGCCAGGTGTGGGTCCCAGGGTTGTAACTACACATTTGGGTGTCTGGGGCAAGCAGCCTCAAAGGTGCCCCATCCACCTCGGCCCTGATCCAAGGCCCAACCATTCCTGCCGCCCCCATCCCCCCGTGGCCAGACCCAGTCAGGGGAGACCCTTCCCTGCCGTGGCCAGAGCAGAGCAGGGATTTCCCTTCCCAGCTGCAGCCACAGCCCAGTGGGGAGTGCCTTCCCCAGCTCCCAGAAGAATGTGCTTTTAAGGCATGGCGCCACTGTTCCCTCTAAGCTGTGTGCACGTGCATGCACACACAGGTCATGAAACCTGTGCACAAGGCAAAATAAAGTGTGCACAAAAAAATTCAATAGTGCTAATGTTGGCGCTCACAAAAAAATGTTTTTGCGCCCACAAAGAAATTGTTTGCACGTACAGTCTACGCACTTGCGGCTTTGCCCCATTCGCCCTGCTGTAGTTATGGCCCTGGTGGGTACAGTTCCCAGGCCAGACACCAGTCTCCCAACAGTCTCATGTTCTGCTGGGTTCTTTTTGAGCCCACAAACCCCCAACTCCTGTAAATGAAGTGAGCATTTCCTACCGCAGGACTACCGTGAGCAGGGGACCCAAAAGCGGCAGTTTGCCCCCCATCTGAAAGCCCCCCCACCCCACTGAATGTCATTGTGATCAGCAGGGCTGTAACTACCATGGGATGATGGGACAAAGCCCCGGGGGGCCCTAAGTGGCTCAGTAGAGCCGTGCTATTTAAGGGGCGGCTTTGCAGCGCTAGCTCTAAGTGCCGCTAATGGGAAGGAATGCGTTCCGATTGGAACATGCCCTGGGTGCAAAATGCTGCATTATGGCTCTGGTGATCAGCAGCACAAGGTTGCAGCACCAGTTAGGTTACACCTGGCTACCTCTCTGTCTCCATCTAGGGAAGGGAGGACTAGCTAAACATGACTGGCACTGCATCCCAGTTTAGACACTTGAAATGCTGAGTGTCTGGAAAAAGGGACTTAGATCCAAGCACCCTGCTGGCTATAATGCAGTTAATGTCACAACACTCTTGGATGGTGGTGCAGTTATTCCCATTTTGAGCAGGCACTACAATGGGAGTTAGGCACTAAAATACCTTTGAGGTTCTGGACCTGAGAGAATTCCCACAGTCACACATGGGGTCTGTGCCAGAGCAGGGGACTAACCCCAAGTCACAGATGATCACCCTAACCATTAGACCACCTTTCCTCTCTGCCCAAGAGCAGACAGGCCCCACAGAATTGGCGTTGCAGGGTTAAACTCCCCATTGCAGCTGGCTAGGACCCTGCACTCTGATGAGCAGTAGCATGAAGCAAGATTTGGTGGAGCTGTAAGAAGACAGATTATTCAAGCAAGCATCACCCTATGGAAGACTTTTGCAATGAGGACAGGAGGCAAAAAAGAGTATTTTTTAAGCCAGGGCCAGCCTATGCAAAAATACACAATCCCATGGCTCCAATGCTAGAAAGAATCTGTGACAGCTATTCTCTAGAACAGTGTCATGAGACAGACACAGCAGTCCCAGAACCAGGGCTGCTGGGGAGGGTGATGGGTTTCACACTTCCAGATGCCACAGATACACCTAATTAGGCTTTGAGCAGGTTACAGGAATGTCATCCACAAAGAACACACAGAACAGGAGTCAGGAGGTCATGATCTGACATCTGAGCTCCTGCTGGCATGAGGTGAGCCTGCAGAGCTGGTGGGAGAGGAGCTTAGGGGAATCTGGCACAACGGTGTTGTCCTTTGTGAAATTAGAGCAGCCTTTATTGAATGCATCATTAGAACAAACCACACACATGCTGGCTGTGGAACAGCTTTGACTGTATGCCTACAGTGGGAATTTTCACAGGTCCCTTTAAAGGTATGCCCTCAACTGCTGAATTGGTTAAGAGGATGGCAAGCCTAGGAATAGAGCAGAATACCCTCATAATCTGCAATAACCTGGAACTGTGGCCACAAAGCAGCCACATTTTATGTTCCCCTTCAGTAGAACCAAGGAGAATAATTCATTTCCTCCCCTTTTGCTTCAGCCTGATATAACATTCCACGCCTTTATGGTCCCTTCCAAATCCTCAAAGCACTGGACAAAAATTAGCCAAAAAGAAACAGTCAAATCTCTTTCTGTATTTTGCAGTTGCTGGTGCAGGGAGGTGTAAATCACACCATCCTGCATCAGCATTACCAGATCTCACATTGGTCATGTCATGAATGTCATTACAGTTAGTGTTTTGCAGAAAGCTCTGGATTCAGGAAAATCTGAGTTTGTGATTATTAATAATAATAAAATGAGTAAATAAATAAGTTTCTAGCTCTTATGGTAGCAAAGAAAAGCTTGGAAACATGGCCCCAGTGTGAGCTAAAAGGTGAGAAACCAAAAAATGAAGAGGGTCCCAACATTTATTACTATTTTTTAAATAATCTCATGAGTTTAAGTCAATCTCAGAAAGCAAACAACAATTCCTGTATCCAGTTCACAATTTTTTATTTCAAAAGGTAGAGAAAGATACAAGGGGAAAGACCATTCTCGACTTGATTTCGACAGAGAGAAACTGGTTGAGAGTCTGAAAGTGGAAGGCAACTTAGATGAAAGTGATTATGAAATGGCAGAGTTCATGATTCTAAGGTATGGTAGGAGAGACAATATCAAACAAGGACAATGGATTTCAAGAAGGCAGAATCTATCACATTCAGGGAGTTAGTAGGTAGGATCCCATAGGAAGCTTGTGTAAGAGAAGAAACAACTGAAGACAATTGACAGTTTTTCAAAGAGACAGAATTAATGGCACAAGAACAAACTATTCCAATGCACAGGAAAGATAGGTAGTATGGCAAGAGACCACCCTGGCTTAACCAGGAGATTTTCAATCATCTAAAACTAGAGTCCTACAAAAAGTGGAAACTAGGACAAATCACAAGGGATGACTACAAGCAAATAACAAAGTTATGTAAGGGAAAAATCAGAAAGGCCAAGGCACAAATTGAGATCAAATTATCTGAAGACAAAGCATAAAGAAAATAAAATGTATTAGAAACAAGGTCTGTGTCTACACTACAGGGCTCAGTTAAGTTGACTTAATAAGGTCTGCTTAAAGTCGATTTAGTGAGGCTCCTTTTGTTTCAGCTGACTTTATAAACTTAATAAAGTTGACTTTAAATGGGTCCCCTGGCTTAAGTTGACTTTATAAAGTTGACTTAAAAGGCTCTACTGCACTAAATTGACTTTATTAAGTCAACTTTAATGGGCACATTGCATTAAGCTGACTTAATAAAGTTGACTTAACCCTTAAAGTCAACTTTAAAGGCAGGAGTTATTAAGTCAACATAAGCAAGTGGTTAAGTTGACCTAATGAACTCCAAATGTGGCCAGGGAGTTGCTTAAGTCAACTTAAGCCTCCTTGAGTTGACTTAAGCCCCTAGGGTAGACATACTGAAAAGGAAGGAAGACCAAGGGCAGTGTAGGACTGTTACTCAACAAAGAGAGAAAAACAATAACAGAAACTGTGTAAATGACAGTGGAACTAAATTATTTTTTCATTTTGGTCTTCACTGAGAAGGTTGGTGGTGATAGGATGCCTGCTGTAGGGGAGGGAAGTAAAAACAGGATAGGATCAGAAACTAAAATAGGGAAAGAACAAGTTAAAAATTACCTAGAGAAGTTAGATGTCTTCAAGTCCCCAGGATCCTGAAACACTTGGAGGAACGTAGAGTAATCAGGAACAGTCAGCATGGATTTACCAAGGGTAAATCATGCCTGACCAACCTCATCGCCTTCTATGATGAGATGACTGGATTTGTGGATGCGGGAAGAGCCGTTGATGTCATATACCTTGACTTTAGCAAGGCTTTTGATACGGTTTCCCACAGCATTCTCATTGGCAAATTAAGGAAGTATGGGTTAGATGCATGGACTGTAAGGTGGATAGAAAACTGGCTAGAACAACGGTTTCAGCGTGTAGGAATCAATGGCTCCATGTCAAGTTGGCAGGCAGTAACAAGTGGTGTGCCCCAGGGGTCGGTCCTGGGGCCAGTTCTGTTCAATGTTTTCATTAATGATCTGGATGATGGGATAGACTGCACACTTAGTAAGTTTGCAGATGATACCAAACTGGGGGGAATGGTAGACACCCTAGAGGGCAGAGACAGGATTCAGGGAGACCTAGACAAACTGGAGCAGTGGGCCAAGAGGAATCTCATGAGGTTCAACAAGGATAAGTGTAAAATCCTGCACTTGGGACGAAAAAACCCCATGTACTGCTACAGGCTGGGGAGTGATCAGCTAAATAGCAGCACTGGAGAAAAGGACCTGGGAGTCATGGTGGATGGGAAGCTGGATATGAGTCAGCAGTGTGCTCTTGCTGCCAAAAAGGCCAATGGCATACTGGGCTGCATCAGAAGAAGTGTTACCAGCAGATCGAGGGATGTGATCATTCCCCTCTATTCTGCACTAGTGAGGCCACATCTGGAATACTGTGTCCAGTTTTGGGCTCCCCACTACAAAAAGGACATGGACAAATTAGAGAGAGTCCAGAGGAGGGCAACCAAAATGATCAAAGGGCTGGAGCACAAGCCCTATGAAGAAAGACTGAAGGAACTAGGCTTATTTAGCCTGCAGAAGAGAAGACTGAGGGGGGATTTGATAGCAACCTTCAACTACTTGAAGGGTTGCTCCAAGGAGGAGGGAGCTCGACTGTTCTCGGTAGTAACAGAGGGCAGAACGAGAAGCAATGGCTTCAAGTTACAGCTGGGGCGGTCCAGGCTGGATATTAGGAAAAACTTCCTTACTAGGCGAGTGGTGAAGCATTGGAATAAGTTGCCTAGGGAGGTGGTGGAATCTCCATCTCTGGAGGTGTTCAAGTCCCAGCTGGACAAAACACTGACTGGGATGATCTAATGGGAGTGGTCCTGCTTTTTTTGGCAGGGGGTTGGATTAGATGACCTCGTGGGGTCCCTTCCAACCCTATGATTCTATGATTCTATGACCTGATGATATGCATACTAGAATACACAAGGAGCTGACTCAGGAGATTTCTGTGCCATTGGCTGTTATCTCTGAAAAAATCAGGGGAGACTGGAGAGGTCCCAGAAGACTGGAAAAGAGCAAATATAGCACCCATCCATAAAAAGAGAAATAAGGGCAACCCTGGGAATTATAGGCAAGTCAACTTAACCTCTGTATCAGGAAAAATAATGGAGCAAACAATTAAGAAATCCATTAGCAAATATCTAGAAGAGAATAAGGTGCTAAGTGATAGTCAGTAGGGCCGTAGCTAGGACAGGGTGAATGGGGCAAAGCCCCAGCCACCCAACTGACCCCACCTGGCCCCAAAGAGGAATGTGCCTTAGCTGAAGGCGTGAGCCAGGTTGGGACTGAGGGAGTTGATCTCCCACCCTGCCCCTGAGCATGCTCAGGTGCATGCTGGGGGTGGAGAGGAGAAGCCTCTGGTCACACCATGCAGCCAGGGCAGCTCCAGCCTCCCGGGACCTGCAGCCAGCTAAGAGGAAAGGCATGGGTGCCCTGGGGACCAGGACAGGAAAGCCAGTGGCTGGGTGTGCAAGGACTCAGCTTGACCAGCAGGGAAGACACCCCTCCATTTGGCCCTGGCTGTGCTTAGCCCATGGCAGTGAAGACACCCCCCACAGCCTGGCTCTGGCTGCACTCGGCCAATGGCAGGGGAAGCACTCCCCACCCCACCCTGGGGACTTGGATCAGTCAGCAGGGAAGGCACCTGATTGGCCAGGGGACTGGAGGCTGGATCCTGCTCCCTGCCGCTGGGATGGATAGGGGCCTGGGTCAGGTGGAGCGTCTTTGGGACTACTTAGCCCAGGAACCAGAAGACCTAGTTATGGCCCTGACAGTCAGCATGGATTTGTCAAGAACCAGTCACGTCAAACCATCCTGAGAGCTTTCGGTGGGGATAAGAAGCCTTGTGTATAGAGGGGAAGCAGTAGATGTAGTATATCTACAATTAGTAAGGCTTTTGATATGGTCTTGTGTTACCTTCTCATTAACAAACTAGGGAAGTACAGCCTGGATGGTGCTTTTCGAAGATGGGTGAAAACTGGTTGGATAACCACTCCCAGAGAGTAGTTACCAATGGTTCACAGTCATGCTAGAAGGGCATAACGAAAGGGGTACCACAGGGATTGGTTCTGGCTCTGGTTCTGTTTAATATGTTCATCAATTATTAAGACGACTGCATAGAAAGTACAGTTATAAAGTTTGTGGATGATACCAAGATGGGATGTGTTGCAAGCGCTTTGGAGGATAGGATCACAATTCAAAATGATTTGGACAAACTGGTGAAGTGGTCTGAGGTAAACAGAATGAACTTCAGTAAAGACAAGTGCAAAGTACTCCACTTAGGAAAGAACAATCCATTGCACATATACAAAATGGGCAATGACTGCCGAGGAAAGAGTACTGCAGAAAGGGATCTGGGTGTCATAGTGGACTCCAAGTTAAATATGAGTCAACAGTGTAACCCTGTTGCAAAAAAAGCAAATACCATTCAGGGATGTATTAACAGGAGGATTGTAAGTAAGATACAAGAAGTAATTTTTCTGCTCTATTCCATGCTGATTAAGCCTCAACTGAAGTATTGTGTCCAGTTCTGGATGCCTCATTTCAGGAAAGAAGTAGGCAAATTGGAAAAAGTCCAGAGAAGAGCAACGTGAATGATTAGAGGGTGGGAACACTTGGTTGAAATAGCTGGGTCTGTTTAGTCTGGAAAAGAGGAGACTAGAGGGGACATGATAACAGTTTTCAAGTATCTAAAAGTCTGTCATGATGAAGAGGGGGGAAAAATTGTTCTCCATAACTGCAGCTTATAGGAGGAGAAGCTATGGTCTTAAATTACAGCAAGGGAGGTTTAGGTGGGACGTTATGAAAAAAATCCTGTAAGGGTGATTAATCACTGGAATAAGGTGCCTAGGCAGGTTGTGGAATCTCCATCACTGGAAGTTTTTAAAGAGGAGGTTTAGACAAGCACCTGTCAGGGATGGTTTAAGAGGATGCTTGGTCATGCCATGAATGCAGGAGACTGGGTTTGATGACCTCTCATGGTCCCTTCTAGTTCCTATTATTCTATTTCTCTGGACATCTGATATCTTGAAAGCTCATGCAAAGACATATGACGAACAACTTTCTTGCCTTTGGAATGGTTTAGAAGGCACCATGATTTCATTCAAGGATTCATTCTTATGAATGTTGGTATTTAACACTAACATTGTGCAAATAACTAAAGGCTTCAACTGGTCTCTGCCCAGTTGTACCATGTGATGTACAACACACAAAAATTGTCTGTCTCTTCCCCAAAGAACTTACAGTTGAAAAGACAGGACACAAAGCAATGGACTTAAATTACAACAGGGAGGTTTAGGTTGGACATGAGGAAAAAAATCCTAACTGTCAGGGTGATTAACCACTAGAATAAGTTGCCCGGGCAGCTTATGGAATTTCTACCATTGGAAGTGTTTAAGAGCAGGTTAGATAAGCAACTGTCAGGGATAGTTTAAGGGGGTATTTGGTACTGCCATGAGTGCAGGGGACTGGACTTGATGACCTCTCATGGTCTCTTCCCTTTTCTATGATTCTATATAAGCAGAGGAGACATATGAGCAGGTTGAGATGGAATGTAGGACACAGGGTAACAAAGCGATTCAATGCTTACAATCAAATTTTTTGCCTTTCAAGAACAGCAATCATCACCACAGTTGGACAGAGAAGTATACAGAAGTTAGGGGAAAGGAAATTATTGGTATTTTATAATATTATAATAGCAGATGTCATGAGGTGGTATTATGCACAATCTTCCAAGTTGCACGTGAGCAAGGTGTGAGTCTCAGTAAGACATGCTGGGTTATTTGGGGATTACAGGTGAAAGTTTAGTGCAGAGGCAGCTTGGAGAGAGAGGGGGAGCTGGGAGAGCAGCCAGCTAGTTTGCTTTCTGCCATTCTCACTACTGGGCTTCACTTTCTGAGGCAGAGTTGCTCCATGAGCATTGATGTTGGTCCAAGATTCCCAGAAGCAGGTGTCACTCTGCATTTTGTTTGGCAATTTCACCTCAAGACTGGTGTCTGGAAGCAAATAAAGCAATTTACACCTAGGATAGCATCATTAATTTCTCACAGGAGCCAACCAGTAGGCTCTGAAAGAGCTAGTCCGATCTTGGGCTGCATAAACAAGAAAAGCCTAAGAAAGAGCATAGGGGTTATTTTACATCTATGTTTGGCATTGATGCAACTGCTGCTGGAATCCTCTGTTTGGTTCTGATGTCCACATTTCACAAAGGATGTTGATGACACGGAGAAGGGTCAGACAAGAGCCACAGGAATAATTAAGTTCCAGAGGAGTAGCTGTGTTAGTCTATTCTGGCAAAACCAAAACCAAGGTGGAGTCCTGTGGCACTTTTAAAGACTAACAAATTTATTTAATTGCATGACTTTATCCATGAAAGCTCATGTGATAAATACAATTGCTACTCTTTAAAAGTGCCACAGGACTCCTTCTTTATTGGGTTTACAGCAGGGGTCTCAAAGACGTGGCTCCGAAAGCTATTTCCTGCGGCCCATAACAACACTATCATTACCAATATTTGCAATACTGTTGTATGTAAAGGTTTCGGTGGTGCGGCCCTTGGGCTAACGTTCTAGTCCTCATGTGGCCCTCTATTAGTCCACATGTGGCCCTCGTGGCAATTTGAGTTTGAGACCCCTGGTTTATAGGAATAATTAAAGGGCTGACAGAGCCATGCGAAGTGAAGATGTGGCAGTATGGGCCACACAAGGGATCCTGGCACATATTCATACCCCTGTCCACCCCTGCGCTGAAGCCTGGGGTGCTGTGTCTATACAGCAGCATTTTATAGTCATGTTAATGAGATGAATGCCAAGTACATTACCTGAGCTGCTGCCACACCTCCAACTGCAAAGTAGACATACCCATAGCATTTCCTAGTGGGTTAGCTGCCTGCCTGAAAGAAAGTTCTTTCTTTTTCCTTCTTTCTCTCACTTGTTTCAGCTTTGAGGGCAAGATGCTTCCCCTGATGGAGGATATGGAGGTTAGTTGGTGGCATGTTCCTCTCAGCTCACAACATCCACATCAGTCTTCTGTCTACCTGAGCTGGGAATCACACCTCCCAAATACTGTGTGAATCAGATAAGCATTCCCAATGAGCAAAGGCTTAACTTTAAGAATGTGCTAAAATGCTGTCCTGAGCCAAGGCCTAAAATATACAAGCCAAGTTTATTTCCCAGCAAGAATGCAAAAAATTAATTAATTAAGGAAATAAAAATCACCAACAACAATAGTACCCAAACCTTTGTGATCGTTTGTGTTATCTGGGCCTGGATAATCTGAATACCTTTTTAGAACCCATCCAACAAGGCATCTGCATCTCTAATTCCTACTTAATACTGCCATTTACATATTGTCAAAAATACAAGCCCCCTCTGGCTGCAGGAGCTGCCCCCTAAAGACCATTCTGACGCTATCAAACAATATTTTAGGATTGTCTTCCTGTGCAATGACCTCGTCCTAGAGCCAGAGCACAGCCCAACAGATGATGTTACCTCACAAGTCACCTGAACAGTCATTTGTTACCATTTACAGCCCCTTTTTATGACAAAGGGTCTTTCACCCACAACAAGAGAAAAAGCTTCTCACTTCAATCATTTACTCTGTGGCTTTCCAAAAAGAGCCAGCCTTTTTAAATCTTTTATTCATTGACCCACATTTTGCATGGGTCTTCAGACACACACACACACACACGCTCTATTATTGTACAGCATGTACAAGACAGATTCAGCCCTGAGCTGAGGAAAATTTGAAGTATCCCTCTGCTCCATGGAAACCTAGGCAAGCTTTATTTTTTTTTATTTTTATTTTTTTTTTTAATTATTTCTAGCTTATACCAAAAGTCACATAACCCATCCAAGGCTATGTCTACACACTACAGCTGGAGTGTGATGGCACTTCAGACACACTGACTCCAATGACAGAATTTAATTCATGTCCAGCAGAGGCAGTCATTAGGCCGACAAAAGAATTGCACTGTCTACCAGGGGTTAAGGATTTTTTCACACCTCTGAGCCCGGACATGGCAATGCTAACTTAAGTTCTCAATGTGGATCCCGCCCTAAGGTGCAGTGGAGGTTGATTAAAACTTTTTCCTCCTAAAGGTGATTTTGATCTTTTTTGTTTGTTTGTTTTGCAAGGAAACAAATGCAGTGAAACAATGCCTCTACACTGAACAAACGATCTCTGTACCCACTTTCCTGATGACATAGACAGAATTAATTCAGTTCAGGAAGGAGAAATTAATTATATTTCCCTTTTCACACTTTCTGTCAATGGGGCCTGAACCCCAGCAGCTGCAAATTGGTTTTGACTTCTGTGGAGTCATGACAATTTATACCAGTTGAGGATCTTGTGCTAGGATCCTAAATGAGGGTTTTTTTCAGCTTCCTCCTGCCTTGAACTGCATTTTCACTCCACTGGCTGTTCACCACTCCCACCACTCTCTTGCATATAGTTTTAAACTGATCAGAGTTGCAATTAACTCAGACTCGTGGCATATTCACCCCTATTGTTCAAGGTTCTAAAGAGGAAGGCCCCTCCTCTCTTTCTCCCTCCTCTTATTGTGGCGTCTGCTGCCCATAATCCCTGATAAGGTGTGTGCACAAGATGAAAGCTGAGAAGCTGGGTTTACCCTGAAACCTCTGGGATTTATGACAGTCACCAAAGCCAAAAAAAAAAAAAAAAAAAGTCACCTGGCTTGAGGTCTCAGGAGGGCCTCGGATGAGGTCTGGGAACCAGTCAGTTTAGTTCAGTTGCAAACCAAGCTCCACTGAGGCGCCGTAGTGTTTTTTTTAGCCATGGAAGCCTCTTGCATGGAAGGGTTTGGGCAGTTCATGCAAGTTACTCACCAGCCTTGTCTTCAGCCTGCGCTGGGACCTTCTGGCTTCTCTGTCACTCACTGCGTTTCTCAAAGCTCCATGCGAAGTTATTGTGCTGGGACATTCTCAGGCCCTGCAGACCTGCCAGCTTACCAGCAGGACAATTACCGCAATGGGATCGCCACTGGAGACTGGTATGGGCAGACACAGGACGGACCCTATCCACCAAGTAAGTGAAAGAAGCACAGATTATTATATAAGGCCTCTGGCACATTAGAAATGCCAGATCGAGTTCTGCTCACTTGGGTTCAACTGGAGCCAGTTGTCTGAGTCCAGGTGAACAAAATTTGGCTCTGGAATTCAAACTGCCTTATTTGTCAGCATAGATCTTCACTGAATCCTTGTCACACTGGGACTATTATTACCTTGATTTTTAAGCAAGGCTCCCCATTGATTTAAATTGCCTGATATGGCCCCACATTGTTGATTTATCAGTTCCTTGATCTCGGAGGCAAGGTAAATCCTCTGGTTAAAAACCCCAGGATTTTTGATTCACTTGCCTCTGAAAAACATGAGCTGGTTTTATGATTCAGATAGACCATTCTCCAGTGCAATGAGCTGGACATCCTGAAGCGGCATGTAAAAAATACACATGAAGAAATATAAGACATCCCATTGGCTAGACTTAGTGAAATGTGCCTTCGGATTAATGGGAGTTTTGTCCAGCACACACACTGAGCAGGGAGGAAAGGATGTGGCCTTGTAGTTCCTAAGAATGCTCTGAGCTGCCCCCATCCCAAGAAAGAAACTTCAGCCTGATGCTGTCTGGCTAGCAACAAACAGAAGTTGCCCTTCTGAAGCAAACAGACCTCTTATTTATTTTTTTTCTGTGAATGCAGTCCCCCAGTACCACAAATGATGTAGTCGAGTCTCCCACATTTGGGGAAATTGCAGGGGTCAGCACACCTGCAATGCAATGGATGAGCCTCACCCTGGGAAAACCACCTTCCTGATCATGGTGTCCTCCATTTATACTAAATGGCTGGAGGTACTAGTAGTTTACACCCCTCTAAGCAGAGAAGCAAACTTAATGGCCAAAATCCTCCTCAGCTGGTGTAAATCAGCATATCTTCTCTGATTTTCCTGAAGCCATGCCAATTTAAGCAGATGGGGAGCTGGACCATTGGTTTTAATGGATTTATAGAGCAGGAAGTGTGCTGGTCACTGGGGAGTTTGCAGGACTGTATCTGACATTCTAAAGTCATTTCTCAAATTGTTAAGATTTCTAATGACTTGATCACAGTAGTTTTTTAAAAAAGAGACCTCTGGACAATCCATGTTTAAGTAAATGAGATTTTTCCAGTTCAGACCACTTTGCTGACTGATTTGCTGGATTGGAGAATAATGTATAGTAGGAACATTATGTTACATAGTTCCTGCAAAATCTTAATGGAAATTGATACATGCATATTACAGCATGAAACTGAAGATCTCACTTGGCTATTTTAAGAAAAGAAATTTTAAAAATATCCTGTCAAGGTGAAAACTAGCTCAAACATTAGCCTTTTAATCTGTAAAAATCAACTGATGAAAAGCACTATGTTAATTTTAATTATGAGAGTAATAAACCATTGGAATAATTTACCAAGTGTCAAGGCAAATTTTCCATCAATGACAATTTTTAAAATCAAAATGGGATGTTTGTCTAAAAGTTCGCTATAGAAATTATTTGAGGGGAATTTTCTGATCTGTGTTACACAGGAGGTCAGAGTAGATCAATAGCGTTCTTTTTGGCCTTAGAATCTATGAATCTTATTATATGAGTTATGTTTATTAATAATTATTATCATTAAAGTGGCATGCTAACATATACACATAAAGCAAGACCTAGAAATATGTAATTATCAAATATAGAAACACAATCAATACAACCTGTATGTTATTAAATTGATATTCCAATGATTTTATTGAACTTGAAAGAAAGAAAGCTCGTACTCCACCCAGCTTGAATACTTTTAAATTTTGCTGTCCAAATGCTTCCCCATTTATCTGATCCCTAGGAAATTGATTTTGATTACATGCTACTATGCTAAAGTACATCACTGGGATTTATATAATTCATAGATTTCAGGGCCAGAAGGGACTCTTGGGATCACCTAGTCTAACCTTGCGTATAACACGCACCATAGAATTACATGTTCCCTTAAAAAAAGAAGACAATATAAGATTAGCTGATGTACAGTTTTAGATTCAAATTCCTTTAAAATCCTGTTGCTTAAAGAACACATCAAGGTTAATTTCTCCCTTGTGGTTTACAATTTAGCTGCTGTTCTAAGCAGGAAAGTGACTGTGCTATTCTCTAGCTGAGGGGTACAGATTTCCTAGGGCACAGGCGAGATATTTTGGTATATGTGCTTATGTGCATGTCTCTTGCTGATTCAAAATTAATAGTTGGCTCAGATTCTGATCTTCACAGTTGTGTGACTCTGGAGCAAACTTCAAAGAGATCAAATAAATGAAATTGTTTTACGCCTGTGAAACTTTTAACACGGACTGTCAGATCCTCAGATAGTGCAGAAGATCACAGTCAATAGTTCCATTCTGATGTACAGCAGCTGGGAATCTCCCCACAGTCTCCTGGACATCAGTTAAGCTACCCAGAGTTGTCAAATGGAACTCTGACATGTGGCAACACAAAGAGCTCCCAGTAGGGTCCACATACATAAAGCTCATTGCAAAACCAGGGCATTGCTGTTTCCCTCAGAACAATTCCCTTCTCCCACTAAAAACCCATCGTGTCTCTGTATTTAAAACTAAGACTTATGCTCTGCCACGTTCAAAAAAGGGAATCAAATTGCTAATTGTAAGCAAACTGCCCGTCAGTGCAGAGAGTTCCTTTTGATGGCGAACCAAGGAAATGTGTCACTTGATGGAGTGTATAAACGACTGTTGTTCTGTAAGAAATGCTCTGTTCAAACAGGATCATTTGGGGGGGAAGTTCTCTGGTGTGTGCAAAACAGGCAGTCAGACTGGATGATCACAGCAGCCCCTTCTGACCTCAGAATCTACCCTGAATCTATTTTAATCCTGGGAGAACAAACTGTCAAATAATAATCTTGGAGTCATGATGTTTGCTTGTATATTTCCCTGGAGCCAGTGGAAGGCATACGCAGGCTAGGCAATTGCTTAGAGCCTCAAGGAAGTTCAACAGCACCCCATTTGCCTTTTTCTAATGTGTTGAGCGGGTAGAGTGAGAGAAGGCAAAATATTCCTGCTTAGGGCCCCCAAGGAGATAGCACCGCCTCTGCTCCATACTTCCCAAAATGGAACCCTACAATTAAAGACACGTTTCCAGTCCTCCTCACTCAGTTACATAAGCCCACGTAACATTGTGTCTGCTCTGCTTTCAAATCAACTCTATTGAAATCAAAGTTATTGTAGGGGCCCCTCTGTAGTTTATTAAGGTTGAAACTAGTTTTGCTGTTCAGCAGAGGATTTTTTTCTGAGTGCTCTAAAATCCTTTCTACTCAACAGATTGAAAATAATTATTGGAAAAAAAAACCTTAAGACCCATAATATTTAAAATGTTGCCCTCAAAGGTTTTTAACTGAAAATGTTTACAACAGCTACGCCAGCCGTTCTTTTTGACTTTGAAAATCCCAAGATCAAAAATGACGCTGTCAGCTAGTTTCACTTCACAAGACAAGTTAATGCTACTTACCCTCTACCTCCTGCTTCATACCTTGGTTTCCTCCACTATGAAATGGGGATAATGGCACCACACCACCATGGTAAAGTGCTTTGACATCTAGGAATAAAAGCATTACCCTATGCAGTTTCCAAGCACTGCTCGGGTGGTGGATTTTTAAGCAGAAATCTCCATGAAATCAGTGCTTAATTTCTAACAAAAGAGATGCCGCAGCTCACGTAATTATTTTCCTTTCATAACTGACACATCAAGCCTAGATGTGCTGAGTCCTGGCAAAAAATTGGGCATGGACTGAAATCAGTGGCAGGGCATGTCCCATCATCTTTGCTTCTTAGCTCCTAGGAGTGGCTAATTATTGCATGAACTAATTCTTGATGATTACTATTTGGAAGTGATGTTACCACCAGCTGTTTTTACATGAACCTCAATGTTCAAAACAAAGAGCCCAGTCCTGCATCCAGATGCACACATATTGACCCTGCCAATCCAATATAATCCTGGAGCCAGGCTGTCAGTTTCTCCAGGGTTCTGCCTCGGAGCCATTGATAGGAGTGGTGGCACCAAAGCAATCCCAACTTTCTCATTCCTTTTCCCAGTCTCTAGGTACATGGGACCGTCTGGATTTAACATGCCCACCACTGGTTGCCTGGGATATATCAGTGAGGTGGCCAAATCCAGCCTCTTCCTCCAGAACCCATCCAGGCGGAAGAGAAGGGTGCTTTTCTCCCAGGCCCAGGTGTATGAGCTGGAGAAGAGGTTTGAGCTCCAGAAATATCTGACTGCCCCTGAGCGGGAGCATCTGGCCAAACTCACCCACCTAACTCCCAACCAGGTGAAGATCTGGTTCCAGAACCATCGCTACAAAATGAAGAGGCAAGCCAAGCAGCAAGACCTGGAGAAAAGTCTGCAGCAGACGCATATGCAAACTTCAGAGCTCCAGAAGAGCTGTGCCGGAGGCTCTATCACCTCCCCAGCTGACTACTGCTTTGAAGATCCTGAGTTGCAGAATAAATCTACTCCAGAGGCTAACTGCAACCTCCCCGGACTAGGGCAAGGTGGTCTCACAGGTCAAGGCCTGGCTGTGAGCCCCAGTGAGGCTGTTGACTATCAGCCCAGTGGGAAGGATAGCAGCAGAAGCCAGATGTTTAGCAAATCATGGTAGCTTCATTTGTGGGAGGGATTTTTCCCATTTTGTTCCAGACTGAGACAATTCCACAAATTCAATATGAATGAACAAAATGTTTCATTCTATCCCAATTTCAATTTTTCTACTGGAAAAAGTTTCAGCTAGAAATATTGTACCCAGCTCTAACACGGCCCTATGAGCCTATTTTATAGCTCTGGAATTGAGGACATGACAGAGAGCAGAAATAACCTGTCCAAGTTCACACAGAGAGCAGATTTAACTGCAAGTCTCTACCATCCACCTTTCTTTCTCCAAACTTACATACCTGCTGGTATTTGGATGGGAGTGGTACTCTGGAGTGATCAGGCACAGCCACATCCAGAGTTCAAGGGTGCCTTCCCAACTGGGATGGTGTATAGAGCCAATGATGCCTGATTCAGTTCTCAGCCTTTGCAGACCCCAACAGAGCTATTCATAACACACATCCCATTTGCTGCACTTTGCTGTCTGTAGAGTACAAAGAACACAAACATGAGGAATTTGTTAGTCTTCAAGTGCCACAGGAGGACTCCTTGCTTCTTAGCATACACCAGGGGTCTCAAACTCAAATCACCACAAGGGCTGCATGAGGACTGGAACCTTAGCTCGAGGGCCGCACCACTGAAATCTTTTCATACAACAATATTGCAAATATCAGTAACGACAGTGTCGTTGCAGGCCAGAGGAAATACCTTTAGGGGCCACATGCAGTCCGCGGGCCATGTGTGTGAGAGCCCTGGCACATGCTTTGGTTTGGTGACTGAAACTTACCTCCTTTGTAAAATGCATTGTATTCAGTTTGTCATCAAATGTCAGTTATTTTTCACTGTTACTTCTAGGGGGAAATGGTTTTGTTTTCTTTTTTACTTTCTGCCAGATTTTTCTTTCTTTTTTTTTTTTTATTCTTCTTCTTCCTGCAAAAACCTTATCCAGAATCAGTTAATTTAGAAAACATTTTGTAAAAATATTTGGGATCTGAAAAATTGTAACACAATCATTTTAATCCCCAACTGACAATTTTTGCTAAAAAAAGTTCAGATTTTTTGGGGGGGTTGATTGCTGTCTGTAAGTATTTACATGAGAAACAAATATTTAATCTAGTCCTTCAATGTAGCACAGAGATACAACAGTGGCATGGAACCCACGAATCTATGCAGTGGGAGGAGGGAGGAATCAAAATATTTTGGTCAAAAATTTCCATTGAATGTTCATGCTGGTCTATAAGCTGGTTTTATGAGGGAGAGGAATGGTTTTTGTTTCATATTCTTTAACTAGCTCTTGGAGATCTACAGATAGAACACATTGTATAAGAACTAGTATTACAATTCTTATATGATCCATCATCATCATCATCATCATCACATAATCCTTTTAATTACTTAATAATGCATTCCAAATCAATTTATTTATTTGCCTTTAAAGAAAAAATATAGATTATAAAATCTGATAAGGTGGTTTTAAAACACAATAGTTTAATTTCTTAGAATGACGTTGAAAATCAGGGACAATCTATACATTTATAGTTGGAATCTCCCTGTGTGTTTATATATATGTTTAAAATTGCAGCTGTGTTTTATATTTTATAACTTGTTTAGAGATAGGTAAAACACAAAGAGTTGAATAAAATACTGCTGCTCTGCTTTAGAAAAACAAAACAAAAACTATTCTGGTTGTATTCTCCATCCATAGGAACTTTTTCCTACATGGTGCAATGAGTCTTTGAAACTCCTTATTACATGATTTAATTGATGCGAAGGGATTAGTAGAGTTAAGAAAACCAAGGAGCTGACTTATATATCTACTACCTGGGTTACACAGGAGGATGGACTAAAGCAGATGACAACAGTGGGTCCTTCTGGCTTTAAGATTAAAACTGGATGGAAAAATTTTTTTCCATTGAAAATTTAGACAAAAGGCACTTTTTTGGTTCTGCCAAAATGTTCCAGGAACATTTTCAAGTTTTAGGTCAAATGATGTGAAAATAAAAATATCTCAATTCTGACATGTTGCCGCCACGCATAAGGGAAGGTTGTAATTCACCACACAGACCCTGCTCCCTGCTTGGACTATGATTCTCATGAGGGGCCAGTCTAGCGGCTTTGATGTTAATTTTCAGGGTCTGATTTTCTCCTGATCCAAATCAACCCAAATCACAGGGTTCCAAGGACAAAATATGTCCCTATGCATTCCCTTGTGGGAAATAACTGGCCCCTAATGTGCTGGCCTCTCAATCCCAGAAATGCACATCCAACCTGCCCCATGTACTGTAATTCAGACCCCAGCTAGACAGTGCTCTGCAGCTAAGAAAAGACATGACTAAGCAGGGGAGGGGGGATTAATGCTAGAGGTCTATGAAATCCTGACTGGTGTGGAGAAAGTGAATAGGGTAGTGTTATCTACCCCTTCACAGGACACAAGAACAAGATCACCTGATGAAAGTAATAGGCAAGAGGTTTATAACAAACAAAAGGAATTTTACTTCACTCAATGCACCATCAACTTGTGGAACTCATTACCAGAGGATGTTGTCAAAGCCAAAAGTGTAACAGGGTTTAAAAAAGCATCAGATAAGTTCATGGCAGACAGGACCATTAGTGACTACTAGCCAAGATGGTCAGGGATGCAACCCCATGTTCTGAGCATCCCTAAACCTCTGTCTGCCAGAAGCTGGGACTGGCTGACAGGGGATGGATCACTCAATAACTGCCCTGTTCTGTTCTTTCCCTCTGGAGCATCTGGCAGTGGCCACTGTCAGAAGACAGCATACTGGGCTAAATGGACCATTTGTCTGACCCGATCTGTAGAGGCCTGCAAATCTGCAGATATCCACATTATATCCATGGATATCCGCACCCGCAGATACAGCGTAGATATCTGCAGACTGTTTCTTGTGGATGCGGATTGGATACAGGTCCATGTATTTTTACCTGCACAGAGCTAGAGCCCTGCAAATATGTGGGTATCTGTGGATATCCGCGTTATATCCACATCCGCAGATACAACACAGATATCCACAGACCATTTCTTGTGGATGCAGATCAGATACGGATTCATGTATTTGTATCCGTGCAGGGCTCTACCGATCTGGTTGTTCTGCGTTCTTTTACAGTACTGCTAGTCCACGGTGGAGATGCTCCATCCTGACTTAGCTTTCCCAGAGGATCTTCTCCAAACGGCCCAAGATTATGAGACTGGATTTAAAAGAAAATAAAAAAGAGAGAGAGAATTCAAAATAAATAAATAAATTGTAGGTCCTTTGTATTTGTTGTGGTTCCTTTCAGGTCCCATTCCCAAGACCTTCTCTTTAACCCAGAGGACCTGACATTTGCCTTTGAGTGTTAACGGAAAGAAAGAAAAAAGAAAAAAAAAAAGCCAGGATTCTCAAGCAGTCCAAGCTGGGGGTCTGAAAACACAAAACATAGCAAGTCTTACAAAAGCTGGCAGTACCGCCCTCTGGGATCAGGCCCTTGTAACTCACGTAGCTGAGATACCAGAACAATTGCGGCTGCCAGGTGAATATTTTGGTGTGTTTCTGTGCTGAAGCTGGTTGTTATTTGCTGAGGGCTACAGAACCCACACTGCTGTGTTGAGTAAACACTATTCCAGGCTATAAAATAAATATCATGCATGGTATGTACCTGCACCGTTCTGATCTTGCATACAAATATGTACCTAGGCCATTTTTGCTTATGATTACACACTTATTAATCAGCAATCTCTTCTCCCTGGTGTGGGTTCTGGGGTCTGATGCTTCCAATTTGCTGAATTTCTGAAAAAGGGCATTGTCCATAAACCTCAGGAGCAGGGCCATCCCGGGGGTGGTGGTGCAGGGCCCCAGGCGAATCACCCTCTGCGGGGCCACCACTCACCTCCCCTGGCACTGGGGGGCGGGGCCAGCCAGCGCAGGGGAGGGCCAGAGACCTTTCTACCAGCTCAATTCAGTGCTGCCGGTTCACCCCTCCCCACATGGCTGCTTTTGGCTCTGTGCCAAAGAAGCAGGGAGGGGCCGGGAGGGGGCAGGAGGTAGTGCAGCTAGCAGGGGGGAGCAGTATGGGCTCTGCGCTCCCTCCGGCTCCCTCCCCACTGCTCCAGCACAGAGCCAAAAGCAGTGCACGTGGGCAGGGAGGTAGTAAGAGGGGGCAGACTGGACTGGCAGCGCTGAACCAGGCTCCTGCTTTTGGCTGGCTTGCCCAGTCCCCAGCATGGGGGGGCTGCAGTGCAGGCCCTGCAGGACCCCCAAAACATAGGGCCCTGGGCAGCTGCCCCTCTTGCCCTACCCTAAAGACAGCCCTGCTCAGGAGCATGGGTTATACACGCAGTTCAAATAATTTTCATAAAAGTAAGACAAAGCATCCTGCTGCTACTTGAGGTAGGTGTTTTACTCAGGGCAAGATCCCACCCTGTGTAATAAGCAAAAGAACTTGACTCGCCTGTGGTCACACCCAAAGTGAAAAAGAGAACCCAGGAATCTTGGCTCCGAGTCCTATATGCTGACCACTGGAGACCACAGGCCACGGACTCTTACCCACCTATTCCTGCAGTAGACCCCTAGCTTCCGGCTGAGTTGCTAACAGCCTCATGCCTTGATTTAAAACCTCAAGTGACAGAGAACCCACCTATGACACTAGTGTAAACCTGCCACTGACCTGTGCCCCTCGTGGAAGGCGAAAACCACCCAAGATCTATGCCAATTGCCTCCCCATCCCCAAAGTGGTGTCAAATTGAGAGGCCCTCATACCCTATTCCCTGAGCCAACCTATGGTCCCAGTCCAGGGACAGATCAGAGCAGGACCTCTAGAACAGAAAGGAAAGGGTCAGGACAGGGGGGTGAGTCAGTCCATCTGCCATTCCCTTGTCCCTCTAGTTCTTAGTGCTTTCTATCTAGAAGGATCCCAGCCCCCATAGTCCCTGCTGCCCCTGGCCTAAACACTGAAGCTGAGCAAAAAGATCATTTGTCTTCCTCCATCTCTCCCAAGAAGGCTGGAGTACTTCCTCATCCTCTTTGGAGGGGCTCTAGCTTCCCTAGGAGATCCAGCTCCTAGGTTTACCAATATAACCCCCAACCACCTCTGCAGTCTAATGACCTCATTTATTGCAGATCTATTTTGCAGCAATGAGGGTTTGGGTCAATATTGATCTATCCGGTTTCTGGGCCTTCTCCTGCCCACTCACCCCTTGTGAGTCAACCTCTGGTTTGCTTTGCTCCTTCGGAAGCCACTCAAGAGAAAGAGGTAAGCTCCTGGGCGCCAGGAGAGAAAACAAACTGTGTTGATTCTTCTCCTGAGATTAGGAGAACCAGCTGTTTGATCCTGGGGGGGGGGGGGGATTTATCAAAGTAATTAAAGCATTTAAAGGACAAGTTTCCCTCCTGCTTTCTCCCTGTGGCATCCTTCAACCTCAGCTAATATTTCCCCCAGTTCTGTTGCAAAAGCTAAAGGGGAGCAGGTAAAAATGAGTGCACCTGAGAGTCCACCTCTAAAAAGCCTCCACATAGAGAAGAATTAGAGGGAAAAATTTGGGATCAAAATTTCCACCTGTGAGGAGCTGTGTTTGAAACAAAATCTCAGCAAAGAAACCAATTTATGGCTGAGGAAACTGAGACTCAGGGAACTGAAGCCCTAGCATCACTCAGAGGGTTCTAGTGGAGCTGAAAGTCAAACCCCATCTTCCAGGTAATTTTGCCATGTCCTCATGTGAATTACATCACACCTCCCATTGCTGGGACAGACTCACCCACTGGAGTGGCCAGTGCCCTCCTGCCCTGTGTTAATTAATAATTCACCACATTCCCTACCGCAGGAAGCAGTTGCCAAAATGAGTATGATGCCACCCCCACCCTACCGTGATAAGCTTTCGGAGAACAATATTTTTCAGATTGAAGCCAGCTTTCAAAACCCACCTTCTCCCCCATCCTTGCACACTTCAGCTGCTAGATAAACAGACGTGGCCTAGCAAGGCGCCAGGAATCAACATTCCAGGAGCTGCAGTCAATAGGCTTCCTCTAGAGACCAAAGACAAGGGAGGTTTCAAAGGCATTGCCTCTCCACCCCTTCCTTCAAGCCCTTTTGATCTGGCCTGTATTTGGGGGGGTGGGAGAGACAACCTGAAAGTGAAGGCAGCCCTGCCTAGTAAATACAGCACAAGTCTGGCTCTGGTGGGTAACCAGATCAAGCAACCTGCCTCAATTTCCTCATCCATGGAGGGGGGATAA
Organism: Podocnemis expansa; assembly: GCA_007922195.1. Taxonomy (NCBI): domain Eukaryota; kingdom Metazoa; phylum Chordata; order Testudines; family Podocnemididae; genus Podocnemis; species Podocnemis expansa. Next base: position 577,365 of record ML681972.1, read on the forward strand.
CGTGCTCCTTTGCCAAGGGTTTTGAAACTGTCTGGTAAAAGCCATGGTCTGTTTACTAAGGTACATGCTACCAAAACATTGAGCGAAGCCCATTCCCGCCACCATCACCCTTTGCAAGGAGGTTATCCACTGGATGGAGTTACCATTTTTCACCCTGAATCATTTGTTTCCAGTCTATAATTGTCCATTTGCACCAAAACACATAGGTTTTAGGGCCATATTTCAGCATAAAACAGGCCAAAAGGCCCATTTGTGGGAATTTTCCATTTTTTGAGTCCCCTTTTACCATTTGGTCATCCTCCCTCCCAGACTGGGAAACAAAAACCCTACTACCCAGTCCCTAATCATTAGCTCTCTCAAAGTGGGAAGCCCAGGCACAGAGCCTGCTGCCCCCATCCCTTAAATCAAAGCATTCTGCTATGATCTAAAGAGCCCACATGTGTAGATGCACACAGGTGGCTGGGATCTAGCACAGAGCAGGCCTGTTCTGGGTTCCTGTGCTGGTGGCTGCATGCTGCAAGGATTCGTTTCACTGTTAGCTCCTTTCTGCACCATTAACTCCAACACCTGATCTCCCACAGTGCAGCTCACATGTACCTGTTTCTGTTTCAGCAAAGCTTCAGCACAGCTATCGGCCTTCCTCTGGAGCTAGGCTGGGTTTGCAGAAAACCCAATTATCTGGCTCACCCACAACTAGCCCATGTAGCAGTCAGATCTTCAGGACAGGCCAGTGGGCTGTTCTGCAGCTGTTTCTGACGTCCATGCCACTTCCTTGTGTGGCAACACTTCACAGCCACACAGCAGAAGCCTTGTTGTAGCTGCCATGGGATTTTCCTCTTATCCAGAGAGTAATGTTTCTAAAAGCAGCCACAGCTCAGCTCCACAGAGGGACAGAAAGCCCGGCAACAGCCAACTCACCCTGTCACATATTGGAGCCCTCAGACTAGCATTTGGCTCTCAGGCTCCCATACAAGGCATGGGGAGAATTCGGTTACGTCTACTCTAGTTGTCAAACCAGGTCTGGGGGACCAAAGTGGACTCAGTGTTTCAAAGTCTCCACAGTTCAGGGCACCTGCAGTTGCTGGTCCCGGGTCACCCAGCTGAGCTAACACGTTTGTGCTGTGCAAAACAGACTTTCTGACACAGGTCTGCTGCTGGAGCTGCATCTGCAAAGCAGAATGGCAAGACTTGGGCACAGACTCCTGTGGGTTGGTCCTTGAACCCAGATCCTGAGCTGACCTGAGTCAGATTTGTGTGTGGTAGGGCGGCTTGGGCTCAAACTGTAGTCAGCGTCAGGGCTCAGTGTGCATTATAGACAGACCCCTAGGGTCTCGCTCCTCAGTCACTCCCAGTGAAATCAGTCAGTAATTATACACACAGAGAAGGGGGACCTCCCCCTCTTTGCAATCGATGCTCCTAATTCCCAATGGTCCAGGGCTCCATGCACTGAGGACTCTCAGCCATGAACCCTCTCCTGGTGCAGGAAGTTGACCTCCTACTTCCCTTTATCCTGACAAACCTGTGAGAGACAGAAGCCCTGCTGTCACCAGACCCAACAGCCAGGGATCCCCACTGGGCCCCGAGAGAGCAGGTGTCAAATTGCTGCTCTGCCTGAGGAGAAGACTGGTTCCTGAACCCAGGTCTCCTCCTTCCCTGGGGTGTCCCTAGCCTCAGCCTATGGGAGATGCAGAGGGCTCTCAAGTGGGCCCACTTTGCATCAATAATTAGTCACTGGGCCAGAGAGACAGAGAGAGAGAGAAATTGATTTTCAGTCAACTGGGATGTGGGAAAGTCAGACCCTGACTGATAGTGGGGTCCCCACTGGGCTGGACCCTACCCAGACCCCGACCAAGATCAGGGCCCCTGCCATGCTGGGCCCTGCCCAAACCCTGACTGAGATTGGCGCTGCTACTGCAAAAAGACAGAAATTCAAACCCTGATCCAAAGGGGTTGCAGCCTACACAGACAAGACAGGAGACTGCAGCAAGTGTGCTGCCCACGATCCCCCAGGATTCCCAGAGCAGGAAATAAAAAGGACCCAGGATTCTGGGCAGCAGTGACTGCCAGCCCTGGGCCCTGCCCACTGTGAGTCCCCTGCCCCACACCATCCAGACACTCAGGGAGCCAATTAATGGAGGTAAAGGGACCATTTTCAACAACAACACAGCAGATGATCTCCACCAAGCACCCCCCAGGCCAGTGGCTCCTGCTGGTGGCCTGGCAGGACCCTGAGATCATCGGAATACCAAGCGGGACAGTACACAAATCCCCTGTTGGGTCCTATGTTGTCTAATGACAGCCCAAGTCCCACCTGCCACAAAGCTTTAAGGAGGTCACAGCCTCCTGCCTGCCACCTTATGCCACCCCCCCCTGGCCTACAGCCTGAGGTGCTGGGGGTTGCTGAGGTTGTGCCAGGCCGCCTGCTGCACCTCCGGGTCCATATGGAGGGACTAGCGTTGAATCTGGTCAACGTCTACCTCCCGACATCGGGCCCGGAGCAGGTGCAATTTTTTCGGCAGGCGGCCGCCTTCCTCAGCACCTTGGATCCTCGAGAGTGCCTGGTCCTCAGCGGGGATTTTAACACCACCCTTGAGGAACGGGACCGCACAGGGACCGAGCAGCGCCCGGCTGCCATGGATGTCCTCCGGGAGGTGATTGACCATCGGTCCCTGGTGGACGTCTGGTGCGACCACCACTCGGACGATGAAGTGACCTTCACCTATGTCCGGGTGGGGGACCATCGATCATGCCACTCCCAGTTGGACCGCATTTATCTATCTTGACATCATCTTGCACAGGCCCACTCCTCCAGCGTTCGGCCGGCCCCCTTCTTGGATCACCATTTGGCAACCATGACAGCCTCCCTCTCGGCAGAGAGGCCGGGTCCGGCCTATTGGCATTTTAATAATAGCCTGCTGGAGGATGTGGGCCTCGTAGCGTCCTTCCAGGAGTTTTGGCTGGCCTGAAGGAGGCAGAGGGCCGCCTTTCCCTCGGCGCAGTGTTGGTGGGACATGGGGAAGGTGCGTGCCCAGCTCTTCTGCCGTGACTACACTTGGGGGGTTAGCCGGCGGAGGGATGCGGCAATAGAGCAGCTAGAGCGGGAGGTCCTGGAGCTTGAGTGGCGTCTGGCCACCAGCCATGAGGATCCATCCCTCTGCGAGGTGCACCAGGAGAAGCAGGAGGAGCTGCGGGCCCTCAAGGGCCTTCGGGCCTAGGGCGCCTTTGTTCAATCCCGCATCCAGCCCCTTTCGAGAGATGGATCATGGCTCCTGCTTCTTCTATGCCCTGGAGAAACAGAGGGGGGCTAAAAAGCACGTCACCTGCCTTTTGGCGGAGGACGGCACCCCCCTCACAGATCTAGAGGAGATGCGTGGAAGGGCCAGGTCCTTCTACACCAGTCTTTTCTCCCCGGATCCAACCAACCCTAACGCCTGCAGGGTGCTCTGGAATGAACTTCCCACGGTCGGCGAGGATGACCGAGACCGGCTGGAGCAGCCTCTCACTCTGGCCGAGTTCTCGGAAGCCCTACATCTCATGCCCACCAACAAATCTCCAGGCATGGACAGGCTGACCGTGGAGTTCTACCACGTATTCTCGGACGTCCTCAGCCCGGACCTCGCCATCATCTGGGCCGAGTCCGAGGAGAACGGAGAGCTCCCCCTTTCTTGCTGGCGGGCCGCGTTGGCCCTGCTGCCCAAGAGGGGGGACCTCTGCAATCTCCAGAATTGGCGTCCCATTTCACTCCTCAACACGGACTATGAAATAGTAGCCAAGGCCATCTTGCTGTGCCTGGGGTTTGTGCTGCAGGACATGATCCATCCTGACCAGACCTACACCGTCTTGGGCCATTCCATCTTTAACGATCTCTATTTGGTCCGGGATCTCTTAGAGCTCAGGTGTAGGGATGGTCTGTCGTTCGTCCTCCTGCCCCTGGACCAGGAGAAAGCGTTCGACAGGATGAATCACAGGTATCTCCTGGGCACCCTGCGGGCGTTTGGCTTCAGGACCTGTTTTGTGGGGTTTCTCCAGGTGCTATGCGCCTCTGCAGAGTGTCTGGTCAAGCTCAACTGGACCCTGACCGAACTGGTCAGCTTCGGGCAAGGAGTGCGTCAAGGCTGTCCACTGTTGGGCCAGCTGTATGTTCTGGCCATCAAGCTCTTCCTCTGTCTCCTCCATCAGAGGTTGACGGGGTTGGTGCTCCCAGAGCCAGAGCTGAGGCTGGTCCTGGACGACGTACTCCTCATGGTCCAGGACCCAGGCGACCTGGTGCGGTTGGAGGATTGCCAGGCTATCTACTCGGCAGCCTCCTCCGCCCAGGTCAACTGGGTCAAGAGCTCTGGCCTGATGGTAGGGGCCGGGTGGCCAGTCAGCTCCCTCCCACCCGCACTTCAGGCCATCCAGTGGGGCGTGGGTCTGCTGCTCTAATTGGGCGTTTACCTTTCTGCCACCCATCCCTCTCTGGAGGACAACTGGCACGAATTAGAGGGCAGGGTTGTTGACCGGCTGTGGAGGTGGACGGGACTGCTGCGGTGCTTCTCCCTTCTGGGATGGTCACTGGTCATCAACCAGCTTGTCCTGTCCACGGTCTAGCACCGGCTCAACACCCTGACCCCACCCCTGGGTTTCCTGGCCAGCCTCCAGAAGACAATTCTGAAGTTCTTTTGGCCAGGACTGCACTGGGTCTCTGCAGGGGTTCTGAGCCTTCCCCTGGAGGAAGGGGGGCAGGGCCCATGCTGTCTTCGCAGCCAGGTCCACACCTTCCACCTCCAGGCCCTGCAGAGACTCCTTTATGGTGCAGGTAGTCTGGTGTGGAGCCATTTGGCACACACCTTCCTCCACTGCTACCAAGGGCTCTGATATGATTGGCAGCTCTTTTATCTCGACTTAGGAGGTGCTCCGCAAGACCTCCTCAAGCTGTCAGCCTTCTACCATGACCTCCGGACCTGGAGGGTCATTGTGGCCTCCAGGTTGGTTACACCCACCGAGGGGGAGGACCTCCTCTCGGAGCCCCTGCTATACAACCTCCATCTCGGTGTGCAGGTGGCGGAGGCCCCCTCCGTGAGGTGGAGGTTGGTCATGGCAGGCATCATCCAGGTCGGAGACCTCCTGGATTATGCCTGGGGGGACTAGGTGGATCCCCATGAGCTAGTTCGGCGCATGGGGCTCTCCACCCCTCATACCCCCCGGCACCTACTCCAGGAGGTGAGGGCGGCCTTGCCTCCCACTGCTTGGGCCTACCGCGAGTGGGTCCTGCGAGAGGGTACTCCCCGCCCCCCTCTCAGCCCTGGCCCTCCGGAACTTTTGATCGGGCCTCGGCCCCGTCAGCCCCCCCCCCCCCCGGCCACCCCTGCCCCACACCCCGAGCTGGCTGCTAGATCTGCAGCTGGTCTCTTTTCAAACCATGCCCCGTAAATATCTGTACACGCTCGTGCTGCATACCATCCATTTTCTCGCCTTAGTGTCCCGCCCTCATGCAAAGTGGCGGGACCTTATCCCACCTACAGAGGGTGAGGACCCCCAGTGGGCCAGCCTGTACGCCACCCTCACTCCACAGCCCGCTGGGGACATTAGTTGGCGGCTCCTGCATAGAGCCATGAGCACGGGTGTGTACTTGGCGCGGTTCACCCCTCATCCCGACACCTGCCCCTTTTGCGGTGCGAGGGAAACCCTGGCACCCGCCTATCTAGAATGAGCTAGGCTGCAGCCCCTTTTCCGGCTCCTCCAGAACCTCCTATTGAGGTTCTGGCTGCACTTCTCCCCACACCTGTATCTTTATGCACTCCCCAACCGTGGCCCCACAAAGTTGCGGGACCTCCTCGCCAACCTCCTCTTTGCTTATGCAAAAGTAGCCACCTATAAAACTCGGGAGAGGAGGTTGGCTGAGGGAGGGGCCTGCGACTGTGGGGCCTATTTCCGGTCCCTCGTCTGTGCAGGTCACCAGGCAGAGTTCCTCTGGGCGGCATCCGCTGGCTCCCTTGACACCTTTCAGAAGCAATGGGCGCTTTCCGGGGTTCTCTGCTTGGTATCCCCTTCCGAAACTCTAGTTTTGAACCTGTAACCCTCACATCCGTCCCTCTTTTTCTTTAGCTGTCCCCCGTAATCTTTTGAAGAACTGTTGAGTGCCACTTCCCCTTAGGCTGGGGGAAGGGTTTTAGAAGTGGGTGGGCTTATGCCCACCCACAACCCAGGTTCTTCAATAGGACCTTATGTCACCATGGTAATATCCTTCTCGAACTCCTAGCCAGCACCTTACATGGAGTGGGGGGACATCCCCTGACCCATTTCCACTGGCTTTACCAACCTCTCCTTCCAAGAGCGAGAGAGGGAGTGGGGAATTCAAAAAAATTGCAGAAATAGCACCATTTTTTGTTGCTATGTCACTTCTGGGCATTGAGGTGTGCACAACAGTTTGTTACTGTAGGATCTCCTGGGAGCATGGGAACTGGATTAAGTGCACTAGTCACTGAGAACAATGGGCTGCCATCCTTCAAACTACAGCTGTTTTCCTGTCACTGGGACTTTAAACTGACTGGGGCTAGGAATCAATGTTCCCTCTAATTACTTGTAGACTGTGTGCGCAAACAATTTCTTTGTGTGCACAAAAACATTTATTTGTGAGCACCAATATTAGCACTATTGAATTTTTTTGCGCGCACTTTATTTTGTTGTGTGCACAGGCTTGTGACCTGCATGTGTGCGCACACGCGCACAGCTTAGAGGGAACAGTGGGTAGGACGCACCTCGTTCCCCAACATCCATCACTCTACAAAGGGCCCTGGAAATTCCCCCATGACCGTCCCTACCATGGAGAAGTCACACCTGGGGCATTTCAAGTTATGGAGACTAAGGCTGTGTTCTCACACAGCCAGTTATTTCGATATGGTTGTTTCGCAACAACCGTATATCGAAATAACCCTTATTTCGAAACACCTTATTTCGAATTAACAAAATGTTAATTCGAAATAAGGAAAAAACCGGGAATCGAAATAGCAAGTTCACACTGTGA